>OZ010598.1:71510850-71753350 GCA_963932145.1 Acanthosepion lycidas
AGACTTATACGAGAATAAAAGTTAAAATTGAAACAGTAGAAGCGTTCAGAAAATCAATGAGTGGCAGTCTGAGGAAGGTTATAGAACGTATGTGAAATGGCCCACATTAACATATAAAATATTAAAATAATAATTTATTCATCAATATAGAATATTGTGTTAATCAAATATATGTTTAAATGGACAGTAGCTTTTGAATGTATTCACAAATAGCAATCTATGTCGCACTTTGCATAATAAAATCCCCTAAACAAGTTATCAATATTTCTAATATAGAGAGATATTATAAACTGAAATGTATATGATATATTGATCATATAAATATCAGTTTAGCCTTAGTTCATTGACACTGTCACCGAACTGCCGACAACTCCATGTGTAGCAGTTTCGAGGATTTCACCAGTGAGGATTTCAGCCGAGATAGAGTCACTTTTACCCGGCTGCAGTCTGAATCTGCACACGAGACTGAATTACTGGCAAGTCTCAGTCAAATCAGTAATCGCGCGGCATCGCTGGGCAGAGACTGAAGACATCGACCAGGACGGAGCGTTGCCTCGACGGAATCAGCGGCCACGTGTACGCGAGCTGGTCTATGCAAGAATACATACCTATATTGGCATGAGCAGGGAGTGGGTCAGGCACGCAGCGGTGCAGCGACCCTATGACCACAATCGGTCATGGGACTGACGATGATGATGATGATGATGATGATGATGATGCTGAAACGTTTCCAAATATCGGTTGGTTAATTTAATTGTGAAAATATTGATTTGCATCATAAAATTTTGGACCGTTTTTTTTGGGGGGGGGAGCTGGCTGGCTGGCTGGTGGTCATATATTTATCTTAGTATACAACCTAAGTATTACAGTACTCAAAATAGTATATCTTTGTTCATGGGCGAAAACGGAAAAGGACATGTATAACTATTAGAGAGAGAGAGAGAGAGGTTGGAGGGAGGGAGAGAGTGAGGGAGAGAGAGAGTGAGGGAGAGAGAGACTTTATCTACATATTTGTAGAACTTGAATGTGACAATAGTTTTTCCATGTAAAGAACAGAATTCATATTGAAAGTCATCAAAAAGAAAAGTGAATTAAGGTATTACTTGTGAGTTGAATTGGTCGTATATTGGCTCGGTCCCGAACGGTGATAAAAACTGAATAGAATAGACGCGAAGTTGTACAGAGCGATTGGTATCAACTCGCGAGGTGGTTTATATTTCGCGCTTCTAGCCAGACTGTCACGTGATGCATTTCTTATTTGACAATTGCTATAACTAGGCTAAGGGAAGATAATTATATTTTGTTATTATTTATGCTAGATATCATTAAATGTATATTATTATTAAATGTTTATTAAAAAAATTATTATTTAATAAATAATTATAATTAATTATATTAATTGCACGTCATTTAATAATTTGTAAATTAATTATAAATTATTTATTTATTGAAAATTAGTATGTCAGGTAGGCATTTTCTAATGCCATATCCCTTCAGCTCGTTTTTTCTTTATCATTTGGGACTTGCCATAACTTAGGAAAGATAGTGGAGTGTTTTCCCGTTGCTTTCTCCAAGGTATAGATTTAGAGTTGTCTTTTTCCTAGAGTGGCTGCTCTCAAAGATTGGAGAGTCTATTCTACTCTGTTATTTAACCTCTATCTGAAATAAAAAGAGTATTAAGGCCATTTGACGTGACCAGCCAGAGTCGGAATTTGAACCCAGAGTGGAGATTTTTATTCCCCCACCCCGCGGGAAGCGTTTTGCAACACACACAACCATAAATAAAGATATATTATTGAATACACAAATAACAGCAACATTTTTTTGAAGTAATAAATATCGTTTTATTAAAGAAATATTGGCAAACATGGAGAAACCTTCCCGCAATAAGACGTAGTGTCAAAGGGACTGTTTTTCCCATGACGCCGCTTTCTTAACTAACTTCAATCTTCGGTAATGTTTGTTGTTTTAAAAAAGCGGTGATTATATCTTACTTATTATAAAACCCAGAATGTGTGTGTTTGTGTACGTTTATATATTGGATCGGATTTCCTACATTTTTCAACCGATTTCAACAAAACTTCACAGGACTACGTAAAATTAGCTTGCAGTGGTTCTGACAGTGCCCAAAATTGGAAAAACACAATTGTTTTTGCACGAAATCAATTTAAAAACACGATAAAACACGATTCTGTCGCCAGAACGAAAAGTTATACTTATAAAAACCCAGGTTGTTTGTGTGTGTGTTCGTTTATATATGGGATCGGATTTCCTATATTTTTCAACCGATTTCAGCAAAACTTCACTTTTTTTGGCAGGTAGTGTTTCTTATTGCCTTGCACACTTTTTTCTTTATTTTTACATTCAGAATGCTTTAAAAATTCCATTTACAAGACAATTGTTTATAATAAAATTCTATTCAATCGGTAGACTCATAACGACTGAAAACAATGTTTTTGTTTGAGTTTGACCAATTCGTAAAAAAAACAAAAAACAAAAAAAAAAACTAATTAAGACATGCGTGTCCGTCAACCTTAAACAATAATCTTTGTCAATTTTATTTTTCAGTCTTTATGATGGTCGATACTTGATCTATCTCTTACTGTTACATCGCTTACTGTTACTGCTCTACTGCTAGTTTGTAATAAAACCTAAACATATAACGAAGGTCAATTTATACATATTTTATCCTCTTGAGAATTTATAAGAAAATAATTAATCACTATTTATTTATTTAGTTGTTTGTTTACAAGAATAATTTTTATATTTACAACATTCTAAATTAACTAATACAATTAGAACTAATCCAATATTTATTATTTACAAATTCATTAAGAAATAAATGTGAAAACAATTTTTATTGATAAATTCATAAACATTTCCTAAATTATTAAAATATGTAAACCAACAATAAGGAAATATTATTTACCATTTTATAAAGTTTGAATCAATTAGTAATTAACCGATATTTTGCCAACCATTTCAATAAATGATCTAATAAATAAAATAATGTAAATAAACAATTTGTCTATGTTTCTGATATGAGTTATTGTAACTATCTACACTATTCGGATTGTTGTCCTCATCTTTGTTGTCATATTCACAACGTTTCGACCATTGTAAGCTCCTGCCTTCTTCAGATGATTGGAATTTTGAACCGAATCCTTCCGATATCCGGAAGAGGCATGGCACGTGAAACTAGAACAATCTATCCTGGTGGACGAAATAAAGGGTTCGGTTCGAAATTCCAATCACCTGAAGAAGGCCGGAGCGTATAACGGCCGAAACTTTGTAAATATTACAACAAGGATAAGGACAACAGTCTGAACAGTGTAAATAAACAGTGTTTATTATTGTCAATTCTCAACAACAACGAAAATGTATAAATTCACTTTCATATGTTTTCGTTTACATTATTCGGACTATTGTCCTCATCTTTGTCGCCATATTTATCACAACGTTTCGGTCGTTGTACGCTCCGGCCTTCTTCAGGTGGTTGGAATGTCGAACTGAACCCTTTATTTCGCTCACTGGGGTAGACTGTTCTAGTTCCACGTGCCATGTTTAATGGATGTCAGTTATCAGTTATCTCCTGTAAATTTTCCCTCTGAATGTTTTCCACTGCCTTAACCGGATATTGAACTCACACTCTTTAGGTCCTGTCACTGGATCTAGCCAACGCCTTTATCCACTGGGTATGAATTTCTGGGTATTATAAACCTAATGTCTTCAGCAACCATTTTTACCAGTTCTCATATTGCAATTTTGCTGTTATCGTTACATGTTTTTACCAGAACTCATATTGCAACTTTGTTGTTATCATTGCTTTTCTCTGGCACTCCTTATTACTGGTTCCCATATTGTATTTATTTCTCTTTAATCTCCTGCGCCGACCAAGCATAGAAATAAATTGGATTGCACAGTGGATAAAGGCGTTGGTTAGATCCAGTGACAAGACCCAAAGAGTGTGAGTTCAATACCCGGTTAAGTCAGTGGAGAACTTTCAGAGGGAAAATTAACAGGAGATAACTGATAGCTGACATCCATCAAACATGGCAGTCTACCCCTGTGAGCGAAATAAAGGGTTCAGTTCGACATTCCAACCACCTGAACAAGGCCGGAGCGTACAGCGGCTGAAACGTTGCGATAAATATGGCGACAAAGATGAGGACAATAGTCCGAATAATGTAAATAATATACATAATACCTCATCTCAGATATATAGACAGACTATGTTTTCGTTTTATTAAAATTCTGATCATCGCTTTTTAAAACGATAAACTCTGAAGCGAAGGTAATTAAAAAAACGACTTTTTGAAACTCGGGCACGTTTATTCATGCTTTCCAAAGTATTTTTTAAATGCTATATCCGTTCTAGATGTAGGTAGTCATTGCTCTCCACACGTTCCTTTTCTTTATTATCTATGAATTATCATGCATTATTAGGAAAGATAACAGTTTCCAACAGACTTTTTCTGTTTTGAAGTTAATAATAATTCTAAACAAATTTCCATTCAAAGCTAGATAGCCTATTCTACACTATTATTTAACACATAACTGGACGAAGTGAGAGATCTCATGCCTTTACCAGGAGAATTTATGCGAAATTGAATGCAAAGGACTAAGCAGAAATTTGAACACGGTCCGCTGATTTCACTTTTACCTTTGATAACCGCTACGCCACCTGTTTACCCGATCGTCAAAATGGCCGCCAGAAAAAATAGTTTGTGAATTGTTTGTTTCAAACCAAACCAATCAAGGATATTTTATTCATTTTTTTTTTTCGTTTTCAGGTCAGTGGTCGTAGTGAGACTAAAAAGAAACAATTTGAAGCGGCGAATCGATTCACGTTGGCCAAGTTGAAGGAAAACCTGTCGGAAACACGTTCTGACAGGAATAGTTAGCAACTTTCCCACACACCTGGATACGAAAACAAATGCTAACAAATATATATATTTGTTCGTTGTATCAACAAACATATTAGTTGCAACAAATAACATCAGATATGAAAATAACCGCCATTAAAACTTGTTATACATCCCAGAGATAAATTTGTCCTATCAAAGGAACGGCCATTTAGTGCTACTTATGAGCAGATCAACTTTTATTCATTTGCACTTAGGTAAAATGTGGGTGGGGCTGATCATTGACCGAACATCCTTTCTTTTTTCTTTCTTTATAGCATTCTTTCTTTCTTTCTTTCTTTCTTTCTTTTTCTTCATTTCTTACTTTCTTTCTTTCTTTCTTTTCTATTTCAGTTTCTTTCTTTCTTTTTCAATTTCTTTATTTTTATCTTTCTTTCTATTTCAGTTACTTTCTTTTCTCATTTCTGTATTTCTTTCTTTTTTCCTTAATTTCTATTTCAATTTCTTTCCTTTTCCTTTTCTTTTTCTTCCCTTTTTCTTTCTTTCTTAATTTCTATTTCATTTCTTTCTTTCATTTTCTTTCTTTCTTTCTAATTCAATTTCTTTCTTTCTTTCTTTCTTTCTTTCTTTCTTAATTTCTATTTCAATTTCCTTTCTTCTTTTTCAATTTTCTCTCTTTTTTCACTTTTTCTCCGTTTCTTTCTATTTCAATTACTTTCTTTTTCTTTCTTTTTCTCTTTCTTTCTGTTTAAATTTCTTTCTTTTTTCATTAATGTCTTTAATTTCTATTTCAATTTTTTTCTTTTTCCTTTTTTTCACTTTTTCTTTCTTTCTTAATTTCTTTTTTTATTTCTTTGTCTCATTTTCTCACTTTTTTGTTTCTTTCTTTCTTTCTTTTTATTTCACTTTCTTTCTTTCTTTCTTTCTTTCTTTCTTTCTTAATTTCGATTTCTTATTTTCTTTTTCACTGAACTTTCTTTCTTTCTTTCTTTCTGCTTCAGTTTTTTTTTTCTCTTTCAATCTATTTATTTGTACGTTTCTTTCTTTCTCTTTTTTATTTTGGTTGAACTAGTTTCGAGAAAGGTAATGATTTCAAAATCCTTTTCCAACAGCACCTCTCCATTGCACTAAAAATGTTATAATCCAGATTACATTCTAATTCTCGTTGGAATAAAAAAAAAAAAAAAAAAAAGAAAGAAAGAAAAACAAACAAACGAGGAAGCTGGGTATTTTCATTTATTTATTTAAAAAAACAACAACAACGACAACAACAACAACAAAAACGAAATTTCCTGATAAAACAATTTCTACCTTGTGACTCGGGGTCTGTCCCAAAGACAGCACCTCATCATCAAGAAAAGTCAGACCAAAAGTATACAGGTTCCTCACTGTAACTCCTTGACTCTTCAAAACATTTTTAAATTGTTGGTTGCTAAATAAATACCGATTCTCCATGTTGCAGTTTGGTTGCACACATGCACCTTGCTCTAAATATTGGTAAGATCAGAAGTAGGTTTTGATGTCAGCAGCAAATAACGAAAGAACTGATTTTTTTTAAGACTAGCTTTACAGTAGCCATAGTGGTTCCCAAATCAGTGCACTTTCTATACATTCTTGTCTTGATAAATTACTTTCTCTTTTAATTATAACTACATTATTTAAGTCAAAATTATGATAATGTAAACAGTGACGGCCCTAAGGTTGCTGGCACCACGAGCAAAAGCTGAACTTCGTCAATTTTACAAATATAATTCTTTTTAAATTTTCACAAGGAGAAAAACTGAGAATGTAGAAAAACGAGTTAATTACAATATGCAACTTAATAAAAGCTAAAGAAAACATTAATTATCCGACCTAAAGTATTTTTCTAGCTTTTAGATCTGCAAATCTTTTCATGGCATTTTCTGCGCCTATCTTTTCTATTAACATCATAGTCAAAGAATTTAATCTGTCTTGAGTCCAGACCGCAAGTATATTTTTATAAGCTTTAGTTTTGGAAGATACCAAACACACAAAATTGTGCATGATGGCGCCCTCGGCCTTAATGACGCCTCGAGCGCCAGCCCGAGTTGCCAGTACGTTGAGTCGACCTTGATGGTAAAATAAACTGTTTCCTTATAAGGAAACATTTGGCGCTCATTGATTGAACAGTTATCGTTACTATCGGTTGAAATTCATAAAAATTATAGTTTTTCAATTAAAATAATTTACAAGTTTTTCAGGAAAATAAAGTTCTTAAAACCACTGTTATCGCTCTTTTCAGTATTGATGGAGGGGTTATCCGTCCTATCATTTTGTTTGAAGTAATGTTGAATGCCAACATTTTGATTATATCATGCTTTTCTGTTCGAGTAACATGAGCTATCCATTTTAGCTGTTGCTGCCGTTGGTAGTCCTCAAGTGATGTGGTTTCTGTTATTTGGTAAAGTTCTTTGTCTGTGTTTCTGTAACGGTATTCCTTAAGAGTTGATGAAAGATTGTCTACTTTAAGACCTCGAGTATTTACCTGCTTGAAGCCATCTTTAATCAAAGAAAACGATTTCTATACAAATGATAGCTGAACGAGTTGGACGCCATGCGCGATATCCACATGAGAGTCTAGATCGAATTGCCAACAGAATAAAGAAAGAAAGAAAGAAAGAAAGAAAGAAAGGATGATAGTACAAAAGAGTGAAAAAGAGTCGAGCTAACATTAGAAAGAATAAAAAAGACAACCTAAGGAAGAATAAAAGTGAGAATGAAAAAGGAAAGAAAGAAAGAGAGTAAAAAAGAAGAAAAGAGAGAAAAGTCTAAATAACAGAAGTAAGAATAAAAAAAGGACGAAAGAAAGAAAAAAGAAAGAAAGAAAGAAAAAGAAAGAAAGAAAAAAGAAAAAGAAAGAAAATAAAATTATGACAGTAAAAAAGAAGGAAAGAGGCAATGTCGAAATAACATTTGAAAGAGAAAGCATAAAGAAAGAAAGAAAGAATGGATGAAAGAAAGAAACGAAGAGAAAGAAACAAAGATGTCAATATGTGAAGGAAATATTAGGTTGGTGCAAAGATAATGTCGTTTTTTGACGTTCAACTTCAAAAGAAAAACGACATTATTTTTGCACCAACCTAATAGATGCTAGGTCAAAAGAATGGTAGAAAGAAGAAAAACCTCAAGGAAAAATGAGAGAGAGATCAAAAAAAAAAAAAAAGAAAAGAACAAAAGGACGAAGAATTGACAAAAAAGACGATGAAAGAACAACGAGAAGGAGAGAGAAGGAGAAGATGAAAAGACGAAGAGAAACGCACGAATGAAAAAAGGATGAAAAGCAAACGAAAGAAAGTGAAATAAATAGATAAAGAAAGAAAGAAACAAACAAACAAACAAAGTATCGGAAAGAGAAGACATGAAATAAAGAATGAGGGAAATAAACAAAGAAAGAAAGTATCGGATGAAGAACAAAAGAAAGAAAGAAAGAATCGGAAAAAAAAACAAAATGAAAGAAAGAATGTGTGAAATAAGGAGGGAAAGAAAGAAAAAAATATCAGAAAAAGAACGAATGAAAGAATAAAAATAGCTTAGAGAAAAAAGGACGAATGAAGGAAGGAATGAATGAAAGTGCAAAAGAAAGGACATTGAAGGCACGTACGAAAAAAAAGAAAGAAAAGAGAAAGACAGAAAGAGATGAACGAACTAACTAACCTGCAAACTAAAGAATAAGTGAAAGAAAGAATGAATGAAAAAGTAAAAGATGAACGAGAGAACGAAAGAGAGACTGAAATATGTGCCACCAATAAGACGTAGGTCGGTCGGCTGTGACGCAATTTTTTTTTCCTTTTTTTTTTAATTCAAGTACGGCTGCACCAAATGAACAGCAGACATAGTGATCGCCTATCACCAGAGAAAGAGAAGGTGGTAAGAACTCAGCTGAGGAGCGCGTGCGCGCGCGCGCACACACACACACACATACGCGCGCGCACACACACACACACACACACAGGTAAGTAAATGCACTCTCTCATTCTCTCTCTCTCTCTCACACACACACACACAAACACACGAACAGATGAATTCGTGCAAAGAAAAATCCACGAAAATCAGCCGACGATTATAAGATATGACGAGGTTCTGGTTGATTGTAAACAACGCCAACACATTTGGTTAATTTTTAAAAACATTTAGAAGAGGATAAAAAAAAGAATAAGGAAAGAAAGAGGCACAGTGTGAGATGAAGGGCGAGGTGCAGAGTAACAAGTGCGACTTAACATTTAGCTAAGTCTGAAAGACATCCAAGTGAAAGACAACTAGTGAAGATCAATATCTCCGGCAAAGAGTTTAAATGTACATACTATTCTGATCAATAACTAATAATTCCTCATGCCCAGAACCGAACCGAGCCGAGGCTTCGATCCTCACGACCGACACCTATCCGTTTCTCGGTTTTCTCTTCTAATGAAATAACAAAGAAATCAAAGAGGACTGTTAAAAATCAACATTCGACTGATGTAAGTCACACAAGATATAATGGACGTTGGCGATCATGGCTCTCCACAACGTCCTATCCTCTTGTAGCCCTTTTATAGCGTTTATCCCTTTGCCAAACCACCCGTCCTCCCTTCTGCCATCTGTCAGGTAAGTGGCCCGCTGCCTTCCAATGTGCCTCTTACTCACTATATATCCTGTGAGTGTCAAATTCTTCAAACCCTTCTTCCTCATTAAATGTCCAAGAAATCTAAGCTGTCTCTTATTGATTCTGGTTATTCTGTTGTTTAGGACTGGACTTCCGGTTCCTTGTAATGTCTGCTGCAACTCTATACATTTTACGTCTCTGCCTAAACTCTAAAATTATATTTGCCATCTTTTTCACAATGGAGTAACGGCTCGGATTGAGGAATCGGAGAGACAAGTTCGAATTCCAGTGGAATCCAATACTTTCACTTATGTGGTCATACCCTTGGGAAAGGTATGATTCCTCTTCTTCTCCCCACCCCAAGCTATCGATAAATAGCACAACAGACCTAGTTCTATAACCTTGGATGGTAACTGATCTACCGCAGAAAGAAATGGCAGCATATTGTCCTGGGTATGACGATAAACATCAAGGTCTTTGATTAGGGGGTTTTGAGGAGCGTGAAACCACCTCTTAACTGCTGGTGTTCCCAGGTCTATCTTGACCTGCGGTAGTAGCACCTGTCAATGTCCCAGCTATCGGCAAATAGTTAACTCCCCAAAAGAGGTCAAAGCACTATGAAAGTATAAAAATAGGTTTTAATTCCAGCAATACATTTTGGAAAAAAAATACCAGCAATACATTTTTTAAAGAAAAAAGTATTACCTGCAATACATTTGTGAAAAAAAATACCGGCAATAAAAATCTTGTCGGCATTATCTTGATACCCATTGAGGTGTTGATATGCAGTAAAACAAACCAAAGCAAACCGAAGAAAATAGTGCAACCTCCTTTCACGAATTTAATTCGTCCCTGAAGGCTGTTCGTAACCCGAAATATTCGTAAACCGAAACTATTTTTCCAATAGAAAAAAGTCACAGTACAATAAAACTGGAAAAGAAAAGCACCTGCAAAAGCGTTGCGGAGTGATATAGGAATCAAACTGTTTTCCAAAATATAACTTCAAGAAAACTTCAACATAAAACACACATATCACGGCCTCTATTCATCATGTCCACACAAACATATATATGCACAAAAGCTGAGTATCATCTACCATATATTCAATTATGAAAGCAGAATAACAACTATCACATTTTTATTTACTTCAAAGCTCCCAAGAAAATTTAATTTTGGTATTAAATGACCTATTAGCTGTTGATATGCCGTTAAACGGACAAATCAAAATCAACGTCATTATGGCCGACGTCAAATTCGCCTTTACCGCACTATTCTAGACTAAATTTCTGTTCGGCGAACGACATTACGCCCATCGCTATATCACTCCGCAACGCCCACTTAAAAAAATGAGAAATAAATAAATTTTTCCTTAAAATTAATTTTAAAATAAATAAAATACATAAGACTTAGCACTAAAAGATAACGCTATCCTTTAAATACATGAAAGTCATATTCTTCCGCGTGTTGCTTAAGTCAATTGTAAGGTGTTTGGGTTAATTTGCAGTGTAACACCCGCACTTAGTTCGCATTAAATAATTTTCAAAATACTTATATTTATGTGTAATTGTACATGTTCCATTTGAATCTGGCTTGATAAATTTGATGAAATGTAACGTTTTGGAGTTATCGACAGTGAAATTTGTGATTCAATCGCGTCGTTGGCGGCAGCCATTACTCGCTTTGCTTGCATACATTCGCTGCGGAAAGCTAAAAACCGAAGACTACGGAAAGCTAAGCTCGGAACTGATCTTTCTTGTCTAAATTTGTCTCAATTACTACGCACGAGAACTATTTACGTACACACGCTCAGTTTGCGCAATGATATCTAAACTGATAGCTATTCTGCAGCGAATGTATACAAACAACGCCAGTAATGGCTGCCAGCGACGTCAATGAATCCGAACTTTCATTGTCGATAACTCTAAAACGGTACATTTTATTAAATTTATCAGTCCAGATTCGAATGGAGTATGTACAATTGCACATCAATGTAAGTATTCTGGAAATTTTTAATACGATCTGAGTGCGGGTGTTACACTGTAAATTAACCGGTGTGTCGTTGCGGAATGTGGCAAGCCTCTCATTGGTTGATAGCTACTTCCATGGAATGTGCCCGGACGAACTACATTCCTATGTTCCACCAGTTCTAACCTTTACGGGTATACCCGCCATGTAACTTACATTGTAGCAACCCCTCCCACTCCCTCTGTATTCCATTCGGGAGAAGTAAGTTCCACTCGAATAGTTTCTTCCCACGAACCACTTTTATATGGAACCGACTCCCAATCACTACAATCTTAACTTGTCTAGGGTTAACCGTTATCTTCCCGTCCTATCCATATAAACTACTCCTTAACGTCACCCTGTGCTAATAATGCTCACCCAATACAAGAGCCACTCAAGGTAGAAGGTTACTGCATGGTGTTGTAGGATAGTATGAAAAAGGAAGAAGTCGATGGGATTATGCAGGAAAGATAATAGTTAACCCTATAATTTAAGAAGTCAAGATTGTAGTGATTTGGGAAAACGTCGTGTTAAGAGTGTGTTCCACAAAGCAGCAGTTCTTGGAAATAAGCTACCCGACTGGAACTTCCTGCTTACTAATGGAATACAAAAGGAATAGGAATGATTCAACCTTGTGTACGTGGCATGACGTGGCTCAGTTGTAAAGGTCAGGGCTGGTGGGACTAAGGATTGTAGCACGTCAGAATACATGGCATGGAAGTTGCGATAGACCGGCAACATTTCGTCTGTGGGAAAGGGGCTGTAGGTTGGAAAACAATACATCATGCAAAAAGCCGGGTAGACGCTTTGAACGCTATCAAGACAGGCAAGTGAAGACCGTGCAGCTCCAGTCCAGATATAAAACCAATACTTTATTTTTTTTTTTAATCTCATCTGGCTCTTATAAATATAGCAGGGGAGTCAGATACTTCCTAGAGCGGTACAAGGAACCGACCATTTTTTCAGCATCTTTGAGTCATAGATCGGATATATGGGTTCCACTTGACGTCTGGAGAGAGCTTGAGTCGCAATAGAGGTTTAAGGTAAGGGGCTTCATTGAGAGAACCCCGATCCGTCATGATAAATAAAAGTTCGTTCCCCTAGAGCAAGGGTCGGCAACCTTTTGCTATGTGCCGACTTAGGGTTTTAAAATCATTCAGTATCCCAAAAGCATACGTATTTTTATACAAGTCAAGGTCAATATACCTGTTCTACAATATATTTTATATAGTAATATATAGTATATATACATTAAGAAATGGACAAAGTCCGACAATTTATTTATTAAAGACTTTAATAAATAGTATATATACTTTAATATACAGTAGCGTCCAAAACTAAGGGACAACATTTTGAAACCCAATATTTGTTAGAAATAACAACTTTGAAAAGCTGAAATTTTGACAACTGGTAGTCGTTATCATCCATAATAACATACTGAAATTTGAATCATTTGCAAAGGATACTACTGTATATTAAAATTGAAACAGCTAAATATCTTATTTGTATTGTAGTAGTTATTGGTTTGGACTTCGTGATGTCATTTGCGGCTGCGTGCCATTGGAAATTGCTTGGCGTGCCACATGTGACACTCGTGCCGTAGGTTGCTGACCCCAGCCTTAGAGCTTTGGTTCTCCATCTAGTGTTAGTAATTCTTTTACAAATGTAATGCATTTTAGCCTAACAGAGTACTGGATTAAAACTGGCCTTGTGTCAGTTTTAGGCTTTGTTTTTAGGCTTTTGTACAACCTGTTAGAAATCTGAGGAAATTAGTGGCTGTAGGTTTTCGTTTCACTTTGTCAGAAAGAAACTGTATGAGCAACGGGAAAACTTTAAGGAAAATAGAAACTACATAGAAAGTTGTATTTGCAATTGGAATGACAGCTGAAATTTTGGGGGTACATAATGGTAAATGACGGCTCAGGGAATTTGACACTCATAAGACCTAATGATAGCAAAAGAACTAGAAAGGAAAAACGAGTAACTTACTCATTTTTTTTTTTTTGTGTGTGTGAATGGATGACAGAACATGGACAAAGAGAGAGACAGAGAGAAAAAGGATTAAAAGATACTTATCGGTCCTGACCTGGCATCTCGGCTTCAGTCCCTTTTCCCATCGCCGCCACGCAGTTTCCTTGTACCTTTTCTATGAATGCTTTCATTGTAATTCTTCTGACAGGCTTTCCTCTTTGGCATCTCGACTTTATGAATTTAAGCGCAGTACTAGATTGGCAGCTAGGTCTCAACATTTTATAATTGAAATTACTAAATGTAACCGTAAGTTCTAGGCTGGGAGTTTCTTATCCCACACTTCTCCATTGTGGAATTATCTTTCGGCTTCTTGTTTTCAAGTCAACTTTGATCTTCGACACTTTAAATCCAATGTCAATCGTTATCTTTTCTGATTTCCTGTTCATTTTTTTTTCTCTCTTTAATAATGTTTTGCGTTTGAGTGGCTTGATTTTCTTGCTGGGGATGCAATGATTAAAAAATGTAAAACTTTTGGAGAATTTGGAACTAAACACTTTATTTAATTTATGTGAGCAAAATGTTCAATATTCCGTTGTCTTTGTCTTATTTATTTTGTTTTTAGTACTGCTCAGTTATTGCTCGCCCTGTTTTCAATGTGCCTGGGTTTGCATCATCCAGACTAGGGATTGAACTCACAATTATTATGCTACCAACTTCACAAACCAAAGCTTTAATCAACGCTTTCAATTTAGTCGCGTATAATTATGGGTTCAATCCCTGGATCCGGATATTACAGACTTGGACTCAATGGTAACAAGACCAGCAAGAGACACCCTTAAACATGAACAGCGGAACAATCTACCTCCGTCGATTAAATAAAGGCTCCATTTAGAAATTCCCTAATTCTTACCCGGTTCGGCTGTCACCTGAAGAAGACCGGAAGACACAACAGCCAAAATTTTGTGATAATAACAACAAATATGAGGATATTCGTCCGAATGTAAATAGTGATAACTCCTCGTCCTAGAAACTCAGATAGAAATCGAGATTGCAAGACAATGCATATCAGTGAATGTGTGAATTACTAAATTTCAAGTATTCCATTAAAATAGCCTTGAGTCAAACTAGTATAAGGCGAAAATACTGTCACCCATTGGAGAATGAATTAATTGGTAATACTCTATACTACTGTTACCATGTACAATCTCCTCTCTAAAGGCTATGCCTCTCCCTCTCAGGAGAGCTAGGCTTCATCCCTGCAACCCGAGGTGTCCTCAAGAGGGGAAATGCCGAAGAGCCTGGATTATCTCTTGACTCTTATCCCATATACGTACGAGAACTGCACTTAGCCTTGTGCCATATTCGAATGGGCATGCAGATAAATTCTGATTTTTGACTATTACTTTACGCAAGGCCGGTGAAAGGGTCTCGTTGGCCCCCACCGAATCTATGACACGACCCCGCCAAATCTATGACACGACCCTACACCAAATGAATCTATAATACGAGGGTCCCGCTCTGCTAGATTTCAATTTCCATCCGGTAGTATTCATATAAAATAAAAATTTTATTGTAACCTAATTATTTACAATAATGGATCATATGCAATATAGGTAAACAGTTCAACGAGAAAACTTGAAAATAAATACAATGTATCTAGTTACAAATTAGAGACATGTCGTAATATGATCATTCCATCTGAAATAAATCAATGTTGCATAAGTGTATATAATGCATTTCTAAACATGAAACCCAGGTTCAAATCTGGCTATGGTCAATTTGTCTGGAATGTGATGTCTTGATACCATATAGTTTTACAAGTAGCAGTCTCCAGTTATAAAACCATAGGCAATAAATATTTCTTTAATTTTCCTAAGTGCTTCATATTCACTATTAAACTGATAGCTGAGAGGAAATCTATATTATAAAAGAAGAGATGATTCTCTGTTCATCACACACTGTCTGCATGTGACTTTGCATGAGTGTATATAATGCATTTCTGAACATAAGACCCAGGTTCAAATCTGGCCAGGGTCAATTTGTCTGGAATGTTATGTCTTCATATTATTGGTCTGAGGAAGCGATTATAGCACCAAACACCTTTTGGAAAGTGCCTAAAACCATACCACAGGTTGACCTGAGTCTTGTGAGTGAAACTAGGTAAACAGAACTTTTCAGAAACCGTTGATGATTATACTAGCACAAAGTCACAAGTCATCGTGATTGAGTGTTTGATCATATTGGCATTGTTCAAACTGATAGATTATGCACTTTTGAATAGAAACTGTAACTAAGGTCTGCTCAGCATAGATACAGTATGAACCACAGGTGGGCTCTGTGGGTGTTAAACAAACACAAATGTGCCTGAGTAGGTGTTTACACCTGGGATTGGCTAGACACTCTAACAGACAAGTGTGCTTGGAAAACAAGAGTAGCCAGCCAATGATTGGCCGGTGCAAGGATCTCACCCCCGAATCTACAATATGCCCCACCCAATTATGATATGCCCCTGACTCTACTACAATTCAATTTTTATATGATAGTATTTATATAAAATAGAAATTTTATTGTAACTGTTGAGGGTTCCACCCCTTTTTTTTACACTGGACTCACCCAGTATATACATATACTACGGCTGCGTGAAGACCCTAGAGAGCAAGACCGTCGAGTCGAGAGTGACAGAGTAAAAGGTTGTAGGTAAACGGAAGAGTGAGGGTCATGTAACAGCGTTGTAGGAGTCACAGTGAGCGAGCACGTAGACTCAGTAAGAAGTCATACAGCGATACTTCAATACCAAAGACTGTATATATATATTGCTACTAACCCGTATTCCTGGAACTACTAACCTGCTTTAACAGTTTGTATTATTACGTTAATACATTATTTTCATATATTCATTCCTGACGTTTGTTATTTATTGGTACCGGATTTCAACCCGGAATCCACAACAGTAATTAATTATTTACAATAATGGATCATATGCAATATAGGTAAACAATTCAACTAGATATGTTGAAAATTAATACAATGTATCTAATTACAAATTAGAGATAAGTCATAATAGATCATTGATTTGTTTTTTTTTTTATGGTCTATCAACCCATTGGGTCATTTAATGCTGAAATTTATTTATTTTTCTAAACAAAGCCTTGTATTTAAATAGTCAACACATTTTCTTTTAAATAGCAAAACTTCTGTTACAGATATTTTTTAAAATTATATATTTGAAATCAGTTTTGTATATTTTTTTTTTTTTTTTTTTAGTGTTGCAATGATTGTCATTTTACTGTAAAAGTGTATTGTTGCTCATTTTATTATGAAAATGTACTGTTGATTTTTGTTTGGAAGTTCACTATTTCCTCATATTTAGATCCTAACAGGTGCTACGACCCTGGGTCAGGGTGAACCCGTGAACAACAGCAATTAAGAGGTACTTCCACGCTCCTCAAAACCTCCAATCTCCCGATCGGAGGCCTTGCTGCCAGATGTAGTTTATCGTCATACCCAGAACGAATAATAGATCATTCCATCTTAAATGTTTTGCGGCAATTTTTTTTAATACCAACTTGAGATTTTTGTTAAAAAGTTAAATAATTATAACACATTCAACATTATGGATGAAAAAAAAAAACAGCGAATTTTATTATGTAGTGTTTTTTTTTTTTTTTTTTTTTTCGACCTTTGGCATGAGCAAAACAAATTCACGGATTTGGGGGGGGGGGAACAGAATGACGTCAAAATACGCGAAAATCTTTCATCCTTTAATAATAGTCAGTTGTGCTTAGTTTAATTTGTAACATATATAAATATAGGTAGAAAAAAAAAACTAAAACAAATGTTGATAAGATAGCAGTGGTCACAAAGCACTGCCCAGAGCCCTCAATTAAGCTTGCGGTTGAGGGGTTCGGTGGTAGAAACCACCGGCCCTGTCTTTACTGCAAGCACTTATATCTAAATTTACTAAAATTAGGCTCTAGAAATGACGCATACACACCCGAGTAAATCATAAAATAGTGAATATACTTTATTGTTGAACTCTTAGATAAGAGGCATGTTGGAAAACTCATCGACTGAAATGAAGACAATGAGGATGGTGATATTCGTCCGATAATTCGTGAAGTAGTGAAAATGCTTAATCTCTGCTGGTTGTTATAATCATGAAAACTGGTTACATTGTATTTTCAGCCATTTTTTACGTTTGGAGCTCTTTGGGCAAAGAAAGCAAAAATGTATATTTATTTAAAGCGAGAGGGCGACAAAAAAAAAAAAAGTGAAACCCCGGTGTCTCCGTTTTAAAGTTAGGGGAAAATGTCGACGAAAAGATTCGGCTTCCTTTTTTATTCAAGCAGTTTTTGGAGTGAATTAAGCTTCGCGAAGTTTATTTTACCAACTTCAACGATGGCAAATAAGGTTTTATTTGCTTGAAAGATGTCCAAATAGTTAATTTACTGTCAGTTTTCTTTTCGTGGTGACGACAATATGAATGAAATTGAAAAGAGAAGGAGATTAACTTTTAAGAAGTTATAGAGCAGAGAAACTGGTCTGACTGCAGGTTGCCTGCTACACGGTTCAGAAAGAAGACAACTTGGATAAAACAGTTGCCTCTGAACGTGTGAAGGTAGTTTGTTGTATGTAGGCCTTCCCCAGATGATGGGAAGTAATGCAACATTTATTGAGAAGACGTTGTCTGAGTGGAATTTCCTCCATACCAATGAAATATGAAGAGAATGGGGACGAATCTGCGCAGTTTACATTACCCTACACGATACCTTAACTTTGAATGTATAAAAATATAAGAATAATAGGAAAAAGCGGATATAAATAGTGAAATGAAATACACGTGCTCAATGTATTCAGCTGAAATATTCATTTATTTATCAGACGAATTACGTATTCTCTTTTTTTAAAAAAAGAGAAAAAATTAAACAGAGAATAGCTCTCAAAGTTCGAAAGAGATTCATAGAGATTGAAAGGATATTTATAAGTTATGCATAAATTTAGCACGAATCGTTGTCAGTGCGTGGCTTGATCAGCAACAGAGATTTGTTGAAACATTCGTGTCTTTGTTTTTCAAGAATAGCTTTTGGCAAATAGAAAATAGTTCTGTTGCTTTTGTTAAAACTGTGCTTCTTCTGAATATCCTTGAAGTTGTAGTTGTCGAGATTGAGGAACAGTGGAGAAAATTAGGCAAAGAATTGTGGGCGTCTTCTTAACTATAAATAAATAGGTACTTTTAAAATTGAAGCATCAGTCGTAGTTTTGATGACCCGAAGTTCAACAAAACTACTTAAGATGGTTGACCTCTTGTCTCTCCGAAACGTTCAGTTGACCGATATTCTGAAACTGCTCCTGAGAGATTTCTTAACCCGAAATTTAAGGGAAAATAGCCTCCTGAAGATTGCGTGGGAATTTCTCTGGAAGTTATTTTTTTAAGCGTTCGAAGGATTTATCAACAAGTCAGATTGAGTTTTACAATATTTTAGCGTTTAAGTTCGTCTGATTTTGACCTCTTTTTGAAATTCCATTTGTAGATTTTGTCCTAAAGTAATACAAACGATTAGTTTTTTGGTACCTATTTCCTTCCATATTGTTGGGGATCTACTAATATCATCATACCAAAGTAGAATGTGTATAAATATCTTATTTTAAAATGATAATTGTAAAACGTTTTTATTTAAATTTTTTTAAATATTTTTTTTTTATAGATTTTTGTATTTCAGTGATATGTACAATAAATTTTTGCCCAAAAGATTTATTCTAATTTTGGACCTTTGTGCACGCAAAAAAAAACAACAAAAAAAAAAAAAAACGGAATGTCAAATGGACTGTTTTTCCCTTCACACCGCTATTATTTTAACTATCTTCAATACTAGGCAATGTTTATTGTTTTAACAAGTGATGACTAGAATTTTAATAAAACCTAAACATATGATGAAAGTGAATTTATACATTTGGGCGCCCGGGTTGGAATGCCTCAATAACGATGAGGCATCTCTCACCTGGCTAGGGATTCCTAGGGACCTTTGGGTCGAAAAAGACTGTTCAGCGCGCTTGGAGAAATCTCCAAACTGCCGACGCTATAAGGAGGTCGAGACCCTAGGTCAAACCTTCTTTCATTGCAGGGTGGTAGCGACATTGTGCAAGTTTCATGGTTGATTAGCTGATATAGAATATCTGTTGAATTTTGTGATATATTTTCAACGATGAAAGGCTCACGGCCATATCAACGGTTGTCGTACGATCACTGACGTTAAACAACGTTGAGCCTGGTCAGTACTAAGACGGGTGACCGTTTAGGAATACTAGGTGATGTAAGTTTGGATGTGCGGGTGGTGTAAATGACAGGGGCTCGGAATTGGAAATAGAATAGCTGAATTTACAACAAAAATAATAAACACTATTCATTATATTGTTTATTGGAAAGATTGGAAAAACATTGGCTAATTGCCAATTGATTCAAACTTTATAAAAATAGAAAATAATAAGGATTTCCTTATAGTTGTTTTACATATTTTAATAATTTTGTAAATGTTTATAAATAAAAAATGGTTTTCATATTTGTTTATGAATTGGTAAATGATAAATACTGCATTAGTTTTTTTAATTGTGCTAGTTTTAGAATGTGTCTATATTTCTGAGATGAGGTATTATGTACACTATTTACATTGTTCAGACTATCATACTCATCTTTGTTGCTATATTCATCGCAACGTTTCGGCCGTTGTTACAGCTTTTGCGGAAAGAAATATAAAGGGGAGACCAGCCGCCCCCTTAAGGTAAGGCTTCAAGAACACCAAAAAGCTGTAACTTGAAGGGAAGTGCAAAAATCAGCCATGGCTGACGACATATGAAGAGAAAAGGGCAATCACCGCCCTCTATGGGATCATATTGAAATCATAGACCATCATTGGAAAATTCGTAAATTTAAGGAATCAGCACATATGTTAGGCCACGAAAATCTACTGAGCTGGCCAAGCATAGAAATGAATACAATATGAGAACCAGTAATAAGGAGTGACAGAGAAAAGCAATAATAACAACAAAAATTGCAATATGAACTCTAGTAAGAAAAATGCAATGCTAACAGCAAAAATTGCAATATGAGCACTGGTAAAAAGTGATGCTGAAGACATTAGGTTTATAATACCCAGAAATTCATATACAGATGTCCTCAAGGACACATGGCATAGTAGATAAAGGCGTTAGTTAGATCCAGATACCTGGTTAAGGCGGTGGAGGACTTGGAGAGGGGAATAACTGATAACTGACATCCATTAAAACATGGCACGTGGAACTAGAACAGTCTACCCCCGCGAGCGAAATAAAGGGTTCAGTTCGACATTCCAACCACCTAAAGAAGGCCGGAGCGTACAACGGCCGAAAAGTTGTGATAAATATGGCAACAAAGATGATGAATACGATAGTCCGAACAATGTAAATAGTGCAGTTAGAATGATGTAAATATAAAATTATTCTTGTAAATTCTTCCATAAAAAAAAATTGTGCATATCAACGGGAGGAAAGATAAATTCCCACTTTTCCGACTGGAATTCGAACTCAGCTCTCCGATTCCTCAATCCTAGCCGCAATACATTACCCCTTGCGACTTAACACTTCAATATTGTATGAAAATACATTACCCGACCAAAATATACTCTCTATTTATATTTAATACTAGCAGTAGAGCCCGGCGTTGCCTGGGGATGTAACAGTAAGAGATAGATCAAGTATCGACCATCATAAAGACTGAAAAATAAAATTGACAAAGATTATTGTTTAAGGTTGATGGACACGCATGTCTTAATTAGTTTTTTTTTTTTTTTTTTTTTTTTACGAATTGGTCAAACTCAAACAAAAACATTGTTTTCAGTCGTTATGAGTCTACCGATTGAATAGAATTTTATTATAAACAATTGTCTTGTAAATGGAATTTTTAAAGCATTCTGAATGTAAAAATAAAGAAAAAAGTGTGCAAGACAATAAGAAACACCACCTGCCAAAAAAAGTGAAGTTTTACTGAAATAGGTTGAAAAATGTAGGAAATCTGATCCCATATATAAACGGACACACACACACACACACACACAACCAACCAACCAACCTGGGTTTTATAATAAGTATAACTCGATAAATCGATATTAATAAGTGTAACTCGATATGAGTTGTCCCCCTTTCATTAATGCCTCTTAATTGTGTTTTCAAATTGATTTCGTGCAAAAACAATTGTGTTTTTTTCCAATTTTTGGCGCAGTCAGAACCACCGAAAGGTAATTTTATGTAGTTCTGTGAAGGTTTGTTGAAATTGGTTGAAAAATGTAGGAAATCCGATCCAATATATAAACGTACAGACACACACAAACACACACACAATCTGCGTTTTATGATAAGTAAGATTACAGTATAAGGATGTTAGTTTAAGACACAATAGTTTGCTGTCCATTTCCGAGTATGCCTATCTTCTAAAGTGGCTAGATAAGGTTGCCAACGCCTGCCTCAGGTACAATTGTATGTAGTCAACATACACAGAGCCAACCTCTGTTGAGCAGACTTTAATTACAAATTCTCGGAGGGAGCTCATAATTTAGACAAATAGAAGTAGCTTACGGTGTTTAGGTAAACACATAGCTTAACCTTGTTTATTTTTTAATTATTTCACCCCAAGCAAGGCGATAATGCTACTACGACGCAAGGGCATGGAAGTAGCTGGGAGACTGATATTTATCCAGAGACACCACAGACTTCTATTTCTTCTTAAGGACATGGGCGATCATGGCTCTCCACAGTTTCCTATCCTTTGTAGCTCTTAATAAATTTCGTCTTTTCATCTCTTCTAAACCTTGCTCCGCCATCCATTTACTCAAGCCTGCTAGGTAGGTTATACATTTTTTCCTCTGTCCGTATTTTGCCTTCATTCTGTCCTGTGAGTATCATATTTTCCAAGTCCTCTTCCCTCATTATGTGCCCTAAAAATTTATTCCTGGTACTTATATCAAGCCTCACTAGGCAGTACTGTACTATTAAATGAAAAAAAGTGTTTTTCAATTTGAAACTATAATTAAAGATCAGTTAATCTCGAGTTTGGTCAATTGTAACTTTCTAAAATCTCATTTATTTTAATGTGACTTTAGTGTGTTTCCTTGTTATATTATTGAATATATTGCCATTTAAATGTTGTTATTTTTTTTTCTTTTTTGAGACGATAAATACGACTATCTGACGAACTTATGGAAACACTTGTATCACCCTGAACCTTTGTGTTGTAACTGAGTTTTCAAAAACAGCAATAGAAAACCGGAATTGGTTCAACAATTTTGATACAGGGTAACATAATGTAGAATAGAAACTGGGGAGGGGAATGTTTAGCTGTGAATGACTGTTTTCAGCAAAGGCTGCTGCTGTTATTTGCTCCTCCTGCTACTCCTCTTGATGTAGGACTATTTTTATATCTTTCGTCCGACGGCCGAGTTCAAACTTGTAGGGAATTATTCTCCCTCATAACACGTTCGCTAGATACTAGTGCTCCATTATTTTGGCCTTGTACCAGACCAAATTGAAACGAGTAAATATATTTTGTTCGTTCAATGGTCCGTGCTAGATACTTTTTCTCGACAGAATCTATCTTATATATTTTTAAGTTTACCATTTATCGCTGTGTTGAATGCTGTTGCCAGATTTGGTTTGGTGCTTCTGATATGTAGTTAGAAATTCTTGACAAAATCCAAAGAAGAATCGGCCATGTTATCGGTCCTGCCCTTGCATCTCGGCTTCATTTCTTCCCACGACCTTAACATAACTTGTGTGCCTTTTCTCTAAATATTTTCATGGTAATTGTTCTGATGATTTTTTTCCAGTTTTTTTCCTCTAGTTTAGGAATTTAAGCGTAGTATTAGATTGGCAGTTTTATTGTTTAAATTGCTAAGTATAACTGTAAATTCTATTCTAATGGTTCCTTTCCTCGTACTTCTCGCCTATGGAACCATCTTCTATTTTCTTGTTTCCATTCAACTATATTCTTCAAAAATTTATATGTAGCGTCAATCTTTACCTTCTGTCACTTTGAAGCTTGTTCTTTTATTGTCCTTTCCCTTCAATAACAGTTTCTTAGTTTCTTTCAGTCTTAGGTTTTAGTGGCTTTATCGCCTTCCTTAGAGTGGTTGTCTGTTTTTGATACCGACATATCAACCTCTATGGATTATTTAATGCCGAAATCTATTTTGTACGCAATTTTAATTGGAGATAATAATTAATTTTACTAATTAACTCATAGATGGGGGAAGAAGGAATAGATTCATACTTTACCCAAGGGTATTTGTGCGTAAGTGAGTATAATGAACCTAACTGGAATTGAAACTCGATTAACAATTCCAAGCCTGATCAGGCTTGACGTTGCTTAACTTCGGTAATCATACGGGAAAAAAATGTTTCAACATGATATGTCCGTAAGCCACCCGCCTTGCTTAAATCTCCAGAATTTTGGAACCCCGGACAGTACTTTGTGACCTTCACTATTTTATCAATATTTGTTTTGTTTTTTGTTCTTTTGTTTTTTTTTCTACCTACATTTATATACGTAACAAATTAAGCTAAGCACGACGGATTATTGAAGAATGACAAATTTTCGCAGATTTTGACGTCACTTTCCGTTCTTTTCTTTTTTTTTTTTTTTTTGTCCAAATTCGTGAATTTTTTTGCTCATGCTAAGTCTTGAAAAACATTATATAAAATTCACTGTTTTTTTTTTTACATATTCATAATGTTGAACGTGTTCTTTTAATTCGACTTTTTAACAATTGTTGATTTCTTTCTGGAATGATCTATTATGACATGTCTCTTAATGTGTATTTATTTAGGTACATTGTATTTATTTTCAATTTTTTTAGTTGAATTGTTCATCTATATTACATATGATCCATTATTGTACACAATTACGTTAGAATAAAATTTGTATATTGTATATAAATACTACGCTATAACAATTGAGATGTCGTAGAGTAGCGGCCCTTCATCATTGTGTGGAGGGGGTATCATAGATTAGTGGAGAGGCGCACGAGACCCTTTCACCGGCACTGATCGTACCAAATTTATTTGGTTTGTAAATACTTTTCTTTAGAAACCCGACTCCGCCAGAAGTTTCGAATCTCAATTCACAGAAATAGACCAAAACCTCATAGTCGGTTGTCGTCTGCTCTACCACTGAACCAGTGTTGCTAATAGTGCCCATGTCTTCATATTGTATTTCAGATAATGACATAAATTAACTGGGCAGCAGAGACATCATATTTGTGAGGAGCTTTCAAAATATCAAAATGACACTGATTCAGACAGAGAATAGCATAAGTATTTGTAAAAAAACAAATCAATCTAAATCTGACGTTGGCCTCGTTTTCATATAGACGAAGATTTTTTTTTTCTTTTTCATTTCATTTGTTTTCTTTTCTCTTTTTTTTTTTTCTTAATATGACTATTCTTTCATAGCGTTTATGCGTAAATATTTCCACAAATACACCCTTGTTCGTCTTTTAGTGAGTGTCTATTTGTGAAGCGCTAACTGCGTTTGTGTGTGTGTGTGTGTGTGTGTGTTCGTTCGTTGCAGCCATTTTTTTTTTATGTTTCCTTGAATGAAAACATGTGAACTGGTCGGCTGGAGTTTATGATTATTGACTAAAAAGCAACAACCCGCAAACAAAACATTCGACGAGTCTGTCACTCGCCTTCTGTTCGTATATTTTCTGTATTGACAGTAGTACCAGACGAAGACAGAAAAAAAATCAATTGATTTTTTATACCATATATCTCTCCAGGGAACACGTAATAGTCTGACTGATGTGAATGTATCATTAAGTAATTTTGCGACACTCAACAGTGAGTAGCCACCGAGTGGGACATGACAGCTTCACGAGGGAAATTTTCTATTAAAATAATAGCCCCCGTTTTCATTATATTTTTCAAGCCTTTCTTTTCCCCGAATGAGAGAAACTGAGAAGCCTTGTTATCAATTTATATTGAGGACTTATCGGCCGAAACTTTTACTGGCGCTGTTCAGGAGTATAAAAGGAAGAGATAAAAAAAAAACCCCTTTCTCTCTTTTTTCCTCCGGATGTAGTAACGACAACATGGCTAACTTCTTCGCGGAGATTTTATAAAAATTATTTTTTAATAAAATAAGATAATATTAAAATTGTTTGAGAAAACAATAATTAAACTATTGTATTTTTTTTTAATCATTTCACCCCAAGCAAGGCAATAAAACCACAAAGAAGGAAGGGGTTACTGAGTGCGAAAGAATATGAAAAAATACAAATAAAGAGAGAGAACAATAAAAGAACAAGAATTAAAAAGAAGGAAGATAACGATTGACATTGCATTTAAATTTTTGCAGATCGACATTGACTGGAAAGCTGAGACCTTTTTTTTTACAATTTTTATTGCTAGTAATATTTTTTTCCTTCAAAAATCTATTTCTGGTAATATTTTTCTTTTCAAAAAAATGTATTGATAGTGGCGGGAAAAAAGGAAGGGTAGATAAATCCTTCTTCATTTTATCTGCCGCCCCTTTTTAACAAACAGGAAGTTATACTGGTCAGCGTTCTATCTGACCAATCGGTGAGGCGAATCCTGATACAAATAGGCCAGCAAATAAATAAATAAATAAATAAATATGAAGAGTGCCCCACAAGCGAGAGGTGCGATGGAAGAAACTTTTAGTATAGAACTTATGGTTACATCTAGCCTATTCAACTGTAAATTGATGAGACCTTGCTGCCAATCTAACATTAAGCTTAAATTCATAAAATCTCGGTTTCATAGAAGAAAGTTCACCAGAACAATTACTATCACTGTCATCAGTAAGGTGATCTTCTATATCCGTGTCTCTTCAGGGCGTTGGCGATCATGGCTCTCCATAGTTTCCCGTCCTTTGTAGCTCTTAATAACCTTTTCTTTAGCTATCTTTCCCATCCCCTGCTCCGCCATCCATTCACTTAAGCTCGCCAGATAGGTTGTGTGTTGCTTTTCTTTGTCTCTCTTACCTTCAATCTGTCCTGTGAGTATCAAATTTTCCAAGACCCCTTTCCTCATTATGTGTCCTCTAAATCTAAACTCTTTCTTCCTGGTGTTAAATATAAGTGTCATTTTTGTTGCCATTTTCTTACATGTTCGGTATTCTCAGCATCCTTCTGTAGAACCATATTTCTGTTGCTTTGGGTCACTTCTTCATCTGTGAGGAGAATGTCCAGTATTTGCTGCCATACAGGAGGACTGATATTATGTAACTGTTCCGGACTTCTTTTTTTTTCTGTTTCTAATGATATATTATGTTTGGGATACTATCTCTAAAAAAGGAAATACTGTAACTAAGTTTAGCAAGTCACTTAAAATATAAGTGAAAAACATGATTACTGAATCTAACTATATAGTTTATCGATCGAGAATTACTGTTTTTATTGCAAACATATATTGAAATATTTAGTTAGCGCCTGTAAAGGGTACTACAACTTAACATAAGAAATTTCTAGAACATATAATGAGAAATGAGGGCTTGACAAATTTGATACTCACAGGACAGATTGAAGGCAAGGGGAAAGAGAAAAACATTGCATATGCTACCTCGAGAGAATAAGTGAATGGACGGCGGAGCAAGGCTTAGGAAAGATAATAGAACGACAAAATTTATTAAGAACGACAAAGGATTGTGAAGAGCCATAATTGTCTACACCCTGAAGTCACATATAAGAAGATGAATTTTGTGGAGTCTCTGTATAATTATCAGCCTCCTTACTACTTTAATGACTCAGATAAGGCTCCCTATTTGCATTTAATATCAAGACATTCTTGCCCCGTAAATTAAATAAAGGGTTCGCTTGAAGGTCTGTGGAGAATACCTGGTTTGGTTTAGTTTGGTTTGTTTTACGGCATATCCTCATCAATGGGTTAATGCCGACAAAATTTTTATTGCTGGTAATATTTTTTTCCTTCAAAAATTTATTTCTGGTAATATTTTTCTTTTCAAAGAAATGTATTGCCGATAATAATGTATTGTTGGTAATAATTTTTTACAAAGTATTTCTAGTATTAAAACCTATTTTTACACTTTCATAGTGTTTTGACCCCAGTTTAAGGGTTAACTATTTTCCTATATCTAGGACCCTAACAGCTGCCACCACCCTGGCTCAGGGTGGACCTGGGAACACCAGCAATTAAAAGGTGGTTCCACGCTCCTCAAAACCTCCTGATCAGAGGCCTTGCTGTTGAACGTAGTTTATCGTCTTGCCCTGGACGCGGATGTAGTTTATCGTCTTACCCTGGACGCGGATGTAGTTTATCGTCATACTCAGGGCGGGGAGGATACCTGGATCAACAAACACGGAAGGTACAAAAAGAGTTACAGAGGATAGGCAATTGTGGACAGCCATGATCGCCAATGTCCTGAAATGACACACCACACAGAAGAAGAAGAAGAAGAAGAAGAAGAAGAAGAAAAAGAAGAAGAAGACGATAACCAGATTTTAAAAAAATATTCACTAATATTCAATGAACATCAAGCTTTCCTAGTCCAATATCAATTTTTGTAATATATTATTTAAAAGTAGCTATGAGGAAAGGTCTAGTCATTGTGTACATCGCCTGCGAGAAGAAAAAAAAAAGCTAATAAAAATGACGTCAGAGCAGACGTCATAGTTGATAGTGGCGGGAAAAAAGGAAGGGTAGATAAATCCTTCTTCACTTTATCTGCCTACCCTTTTTAACAAACAGGAAGTTATACTGGTCAGCGTTCTATCTGACCAATCGGTGTGGCGAATCCTGATACAAATAGGCCAAAAAACAAATAAATAAAGAAGAAGAATAAAAACTCAAAAATAGAACAATTAAAAACGTTGTTTCAGGGAGCGGCAAGAAAAAAAAGTTCTTGGCTGTTTTTCAACCTATCTGTCGCAAACGGATTTTACAAAACTAATTGCTTGTAGAATATACGAACTTGTTTGTTCATACGTTATTTAATTGAAGTTAGCACATTTTTATAATAATTTGCTCTTGTTACTCTCTCTCTGTCTGTCTGTCTGTCTGTCTGTCTCTCTCTCTCTCTATCTATCTATCTATCTATCTCTTTCTCTCTCTCTCTACATATATACATATATATATATATATATATATATATATATATATATATATATATATATACAGACTATAGTTTAAAAGTTTGAAGTGACCCACAGAATTAGCATGGGATGAACTTGACAGAAGAGTGAAAAAAATGAAAAAGAGCTTTTAGAGTCATCGAAAAAAGAATGGAATCAATTATCAAACTTACGTTTTGAGAAACCTTTGCAACAAATGCCAAAAATTTGTGCTGCAGCAATCAGGGCCAAAGGAGGATATTTTGACGAGAACAAAATTTAATAAAATATTTTTATTCCTTTTTTGTCGTAATAAAATTTCTAATAAAAAATCATTTCACTTTTTAACCATGTATGATAATAATCTTCTCTTATTTAAAGTAGAAAACAACTACTTTTGAGTCCAATTTAAAAAAATTACCAAGAGTGTCCTCAAACTTTTGAACTGTAGTATATATATATATATATATATATATATATATATATATATATATATATATATATACATACTACTATATATATATATGAATGAGATAACGATATATTTTTATATATCAAAAACATTGGGGAAATTGTGCCACGAAGGGGAAAAAGGTTACTTGTAAGGATTTTCGTTCTACAGGACTTCATCAGACTAAATTTATGTTTGACTCTCTGTCATGCCCAGGTGTAGTCCTACTAACATAACAAATTTAGTGCGATAAAGTAATGAAGGACAATATGTGTGACAAGTAAGCTTTTTCCACTTCGTCATGCAATTTCCTATATACATATATATCGAGCGTAACATATACATATACATATATATCGAGCGTAACAGCAAAATTGTCCAAATCGCATAACAGCAAAAATGTCCAATTGTTAGATTAAGCCTTGAATGGTCGTATCTTAGAAATGATTAAAGATATATTACTGGAATTCTTCGAGGGTTTTATAACACTATTGGACTCTACTTCGAACATTAAGAATGTATTTAGCTCTAAATTGAAATAATCATCCCTTTTCCTGTTGCGACCTCCTGGCCCAGTTTTCCTCTCTACTGTTCCCTCTTTTTTAATCTTATTCATCGTTCTCTTAATGATTTTTGAATAGACTTTGAAGACGGAAGCCAGAGTATGAATGTTGGTACCATTACTGAAGGCCTGAATGACCTTTTTCGTCTCACCATTGCTCAGTCGGGAAGATATAATGAGACTGGCACAAAACGATTTTAACTTGTTCTCTTTTTAGCTGAATCCATCTTGGGTATGACGATAAACTACATCCGCGTCGTGGGTAAGTCGATAAACTACATCCAACAGCAAGGCCTCTGATCAGGAGGTTTTGAGGAGAGTGGATCCACCTCTTAATTGCTGGTGTTCCCAGGTCCACACTGACTCGGGGTGGTAGCACTTATTAGGGTCCCAGCTATAGGCAAATAGTTAACTCGAAAACTGGGATCAAAACACTATGAAAGTGTAAAAATAGGTTTTAATACCAGAAATGCTTTGTATAAAAGGATTATTACCAGCAATACATTTTTGAAAAACAAATATTACCAACGAAGGAAAATTCTTACCAGAAATAGATTTTTGAAGGAAAAAATATTACCAGAAATAGATTTTTGAAGGAAAAATATTATCAGCAATACATTTTTGAAAAACAAATATTACCAGCAATACATTTTTTTCAAAAAAATATTACCGGCGAAAGAAAATTCTTCCAGAAATAGATTTTTGAAGGAAAAAATATTACCAGAAATAGATTTTTGGGAAAAAAAATGTTACCATCGCTGAGGGTTTTGTCGGCATTGAGGTGTTGATATACCGTAAAACAAACCAAACCAAACCAAATTTTAGCTGAATAACCCAAAGGATTTTTCAGTGATTCTTACAAAAAATACTGTCAAGATGGCTAAACGCCTTATCTAAAAATCTTGATAAAAGAAACTCCATAGTGTTTTTTTTTTTTTTTAGATATTAAACATTTTGTGGAATGGTAATCGTATGCTGTTATACGATTTGGATAAGTTTTCTGTTATACCCGTTATATCTTTCATTAAATGCAGACAAAAAAGATTTAATTAAATTTTTATTCAGTTGTTCCAGCATCCTTGCGTTTTTCTGTTTTGTGGAATTAAGGAAGGGTAAAAGGTTTCCATAATTTTCATTGTTCCAACCGCTTTCTTTAGCCATTTTCAAGGTGGGGTTGTTTTTTGTGTTAGTTTTTCCTTATGTTTCGACTATTTAATTCGTATTTTTTATTTTTGTCTTGATAACGATGAACATTGCATTTAAGAAGGTCAAAGTTGACTGGAAAGCAAGAAGCTGGAATAGTGTTCTACAAGTGAGAAATGCAATAGAAGAAAGTTGAAAGTCAATAAACACGAATATTTCTTAGTTGTATTTAATCTTTTTGCAAGTAAAAAAAACATTTTATTGTTATTTAAAGAGTGAGTACATTTTTAAATATCATATATATATAATGACATGGACAGCGTCCGACAATTATTTTAAGTCATTTTTTATGTTTATACATTCTTTTTATAGATATAAATATTTAAGTAAATGCTCTGTTTATAATAAACAGTATTAACAACATTTACCGGCCTGAATACCCGAGAAGTTTTCATAGAAAATATGCGCCTCTGACAGGAATTGAATCTGTAATACGTAACCGTCATATAGCCTGACGTGCTTTTACCGATTGAGCCACAGAAGTGAGTTTCGGTTAGCAAGATCGATTTTACTGTTTTTAAAATATTAATTCTCCATTATTTTCTCTCGTACATTCATATCTGCTTGATGTGTGTCCAAATCTAAACAAATGACGTCACACATTTGTCCATTTCATAATGTGTGTTTACTTAAATATTTGTATCTTTAAAAAGAAGGTATAATCATAAAAAATGTTTTAAAATATATATATTATTTTATGCAGCATATATTTTATATTATAAAGAGGTAATCATACATTAAATCAATTAGCAATATTAATGTAATTCGCTAACAGACTTAATATAAGCATTAACTAACTGACAATCCATTGAATGACGCGATCCTTATGTATAAAATTGTTGTCAGATGGATCTGGTGTCTTTCTTAGAGCAGCAAGTACTTTCGAAAACTTCATGTTCTCATCGCTAGGCTGTATTTTTTTTTTTTTTTTCATTTAAAAATAAAACTGGAAGACGAAATAAATGCATTGCAGACCGAAAGATGTTTTTTTTTAAGGAATTAACGATTATATAATTTTGGAACGTGCAAGACGCAACGCTAGAGTTCAAATATTTCAAGTGAGAATTTTTTTTTTATAATACATTTTTCTTTACAATACATTTATTCCGTCTTGGAGTTTTATTTTTAAATTAAAAAAATAACTTTTCCAAAACTTACTTTATATATATATATATATATATATATATATATATATATAGATAGATAGATAGATAGATAGATAGATAGATAGATAGATAGATAGATGTGGTGTATATATATATATATATATATATATATATATATATAATTTTCGAAAAGTTACATATACAGGGTGTTTCAAAAAGAATACGCCAAAATCATTACGCTGTTTTTTCAGGTCTATAGCATTGTAGTGGACTGAATCAGTGGTTATTTGATAGAGTAGTTATCAAAGTTTGATTGGGTGTCCGTTTCACCGCTTCTGGTGCAGCTGAATTGTGGGAAGATCAATCAAAATGGCGACTCCTCAGCAGAAGGCATTATGCGTGCTTGAGTTCGCGAAACCAAACGCCATTGTCACGGTGCAGCGTGCTTTCAGAACAGAATTCGGCATTGATCCGCCCCATCGTGAGTGGGTTAAACAGTTTAAAGAGAGTGGGTGCCTGTGCAAAGGAAAGAGTCCTGGAAGACCACGTGTTACAGAGGAGGAAGTGGAGAGGATTCATGATGCATTTGAGAGCAGCCCACGTAAGTCCGTACGTCGAGCAAGTCTTCAGCTTGCCATCCCTCATACCACTGTCTGGCATGTGGTAAAGAGACGATTACACATGAAACCATACAAACTAAGCCTCGTCCAAGCACTTACTAATTATGACAAGGCGATGCGGAGGACATTCTGTGAGTCAATGCTGGAGATGGAGGAAGGTGATGAAACACTCTTTTCACGTTTAGTTTTTAGTGACGAAGCGAATTTCCATTTGAGAGGCACAGTCAATCGTCACAATGTGTGCATTTGGGGAACAGAGCACCCAAAACTGGCTATTCACTTTATTGCAAGCAGATTCGAATGACTTCATTTTTCAGCAAGATGGAGCACCACCCCATTGGCATCTCGGGGTTAGAGCTTATCTGATTGAAAACGTGCCTCAGCGATGGATTGAGAGGAGAGGTGCTAAAGACCTTGCACTCTGTGTTTGGCCTGTCAGATCCCTGGACCTCACTGTGTGTGACTTTTTCTTGTGGAGGTATGTTAAAGACCAAGTTTATGTTCCAGGACTTCCAGCAAGTATCGATGACTTGAAAGATCGAATAACAGCTGCAATCAACACGGCGGACCGTGACATGCTGAGGCGTGTTTGGGAGGAATTCTCATGTCGGCTTGATGTTGTCCACGCTGCCGGTGGTTGACACATTGAGCACTTATAAAACATGAAATGAAACTTGAATGTATATACAACACATGTGTTCATGCTAGAGGTTTGTAAATTTTTTCGTTTTTGACACATCACGTGATGATTTTGGCATATTCTTTTTGAAACAGCCTATATATATATATATATATATATATATATATATATATAAAGTAAGTTTTGGAAAAGTTACGCGATTCTTCTAAAAATTGGAGGTTACATACCTTTTTCAAAAGTAACTAAAGAGCTCACTTCCAGCGATAAAGACTTCCTCTTCCTGAAGGGTTTTATCAGCTATTTAATAATAATAATAATAATAATAATAATAATAATAATAATTCTAACAAGGAAAAAATAGATATTTAATAATAATAATTCTAATAATAGACATACTTCTTCAGTTCAGTACACTTTTCTTTGTTTGTAACGAAATTGTTTTTCTGTTTCTTAATACTTTGCTCAGCTTTTGGAAGGCATCTTTCGCTCCATGCATTTTGTCTTCTTATTATTAATGCTTAACCCTTTCTTCACGCTTTCCTTCACTACCATAATATTATTATAAACATTAAGAAATTATTCAAATTGTCAGCTGAAAGTTCTTTTGTTTTAGTTTTTACAGCGATGGCAATACCCGGAAAACAACAGTTTACTGTTTGGGGCATTTCAAAGGTCCTACTGTACGGGGAACGGGTCTCTGGCAAGAGAACGGAATCATCTTCCCTTCAATGACGTTTGAAAAAGAGACATGAGGACGATGGATATAGACACCGAGAGGGGGGAAGACGTCACCAACGATCGTTCACGCTGGAGACGCGATTTACACCGAGGTCTGGAGTGAGAAGAAAAGAAACGGGGGCTTGCCGCCGGGAAGAAGTGTCCTCGACGGAAAGAAAACAACACGGTGACATCGGGGCAGAGCGTCTTCATATGCATTCGTTGCAATCGAGACTGTCACTTCCGTCTGGGTCTGTACAGCCGTCAGAAGCTGAGGCATAACCGTTTGAGACCAACGGATGCCACATCAGCTCTATGTACCTGTGTCCAGAGTAGGAAGTTCAAATCGACTTAGTATAATGATAAAAAGAAGTTTAGAAAAGAAATGTCTTGCTAAAAATGTTTATACGTAAATTTTGGAAATATACGAGAATTGTTAAGTGATCTCAGTTCTATTAGGTTGGTGCAAAAATAATGACGTAATAATGTCGTTTTTTGACGTATTTTTTAACGTCAGAAAACGACATTATTACGTCATTATTTTTGCACCAACCTAATACTATATGACATTGAATGCTGGACATTCTTCTCAGAGATGAAGAAGAGACTTGAAGCAACAGAAATGTGGTTCTACAGAAGGCTACCGAGAATACCATAGATTGGATTTGTGACGAAATTATAGGGAGAATGGAAACAAAAAGGACTCTTATACATATATACAGGAAGTCAGTCGGTTTTGTGCCATGCTTGATACACGCTTAGGCGATCATATATCTTTCGATACAAAGACTGACATGGCAGATTTTTCCCGCAGTAGAAAAGGATTCATACCTTTCCCACGTAAGTGAATGCAATGGACTCGACTGGAATTCGAACTCGGCTCTCCGATTCCTCAATCTGAACTGCTAACAATTGCTTCAACGTGACTCCATTAGGAATAGACAGCTTAAATATATGTTGGTCTCTGTATCCAGGAAAAGAGGAAAGAGGACTTGAAAAATTTGATATTCTCAGGATAGATTGACGGCTAGAGGAAAGCAACGCATAAGCTACCTGGTGAATGGATGGCGGAGCACACTTTTCAAGATATAGCAAAAAGACAAAATTTATTAAGAGCTACAAAGGAATGGAAATTGTGGAGAGCCATGTTCGCCACACAGTCCTGAGAGATCATAGCAGATAATATCAATATTGCTGCTACCTCTGGTCTGGTGCTCCTGTTATATATTTAGACATTCTTGATAAAATAAAAAGAAGAATCTGCAATGTTATTGGTACTGATCTGGCATCTCGCCGTTATTCACTTTCCTACCGCCGTAATGTATCTTCTCTTTTCTATAAATACTTTCATGGTAATTGTTCTGACGAATTTTCCGCTATGGTACCTAGACTTTGTGTATTTAAGCGCAGTACTAGATTGGCGGCAATCTCTCACCATTTTATAGTTGAAATGGAAATATGTAACCGTAAGTTCTATGCTAACAGTTTCTTCTTTCGCACTTCTCGCATGTGAAACTCTTCCGCTTTCTTGCTTCTCAATCAAGTTTGATCTTCAAGATTTAAACGTAATGTCAATCGTTATCTACTATCTTCTTAATTCTTGTTCTTTTATTGCCCTCTCTCCTTAATAGTATTTTAATTTTTTTAGCATACTCTCAGTAACCCCCCCCCCATTGCGTCTTAGTGGGTTTATTGCCTTGCTTGGGATTAAATTATTTAAAAAAAAATTATTTTTTCTGTTCATAGATGGCAAATTTGGCTCGTAGATGAAAGAATTAAAAACCACGAGAAAAGATGATTTTAGCAAAGGCTTCATAAAAAGAATAATTATTGCGACATTAGACAGAGATAAGAAAACGACATTGCTACTGAGGCATTATAAAATCAGCGGGAAAATAATCGAGAAAAAGAACCTTTCATTCACTACTTTAGACAATTTTTATCATGGATGCAGAGACCAAATATTAAAAAGACTTTTATTAAATGGTAGTAATGTCAAATTGAAGAAGATATCCTTTGAATCGCAAAAATGCATCAGATAGAAAGTTAATTAATAATCAGGAAAAGACATGGTTCAAATTGATCGAATGGAATCATAAAATAACCAGTAGCTTTTGGTCTGTTCTTTCTGCTTATTATCTTGCGATTCTTGACAACATTCCTGACCTGGCATCTCTCGAAAAAATTACAACATTGTTTTCTCGTACAATTTTAATATTATTTTATTAAAATGATTTTATAAAATCTGCCTGGATGAGAAGGTGGCCTTGTTGTCGCTACTACATCCGGAGTAAAAAGAGAGAAAGAGGTCTTCTTTTTTTTTTTTTTTTTTGTCTCTTCTGTTTATAGTTCTGAAGAGCGGCACCTAGTGGACGTCTTGGCGGAGAAGATCTCAATATAAATAGTTTATTTCTCGCCAACGTGACGTGGTTTCCCGCTGTCTTTTCTACAAATATTTCCATGGCAGTTGCGCTGATGAGCTCTTTGCCTTAGTGCTTCGACTGCGTGGATTTAATCGTGCTACTAGATTGGCAACTAGGTCTCACCGATTTACTGTTGGACTAAGCCAGATGCAACCGTCTGTTCTATTCTAGCATTTTCTTTTCCCGCACTTTGTGCTTCACAGTCACCTGCAATTTTCAGAAATTGAAATGTAACGCCAGTCGCCGTCTTCTGTCTTCCTGAAACCTGTTCCTTTATTGTCCTTTCTTCATTTCCCCTCTGTAATGTCTTTTCATTCTCTTTCACTCCCTGTAACCCCTTGCGTCTTAGTGGCATTATCGCCTTACTTGGAATGAAATGATTAAAGAACATAAAAAGAACACGACATGGACAAAATTGATCGAATACAGTCCTAAAATACTTAGACTTTATGATTCTTCTAAAATGTACAAACCAGACATTCCTTTGCAGTTCATCATATCTGGGATTGGCAGGATTCTTCATAGATTAGTGAGAATTTTAGCCAGAAAATTTAGCCTCGCTTCTTGAAACAATAATCAGTTCACACATTTAAAATACTGGCGACCTTGTCAAAGATTAAAATATATATATATATATATATATATATATATATATATATATATATATATACACACATACATACACAGAGTGTCCATAAAGTTCGTGTGTATTTAAAAAAATTATAACTTTATTTGTATTTGCGATAGAAATAATCTGTAAAAATGTTAGAAAGTTTAATGTACCTAGTGTTAAGTATAGCTGAAATAATTAATGTGATTTCAGGCATTACTGTAAATCAGTTTGCAAATGATTTCCGTGAACTGCAAAATCGTATTACCCTTTGTATTGCTAATGATGGAGGACATGTGGAAACTTAAATAAAATTTCAATAAAACCTTAAAAAATATAGATTTACTTCTTTCTAATCCTTTTTACAAATTATTTCTATCGCAAATACAAATAAAGTTATAAATTTTTTAATGTGCACACGACCTTTATGGACACCCTGTATATATATATATATATATATATATATATATATATATATATATATAATATGATTCCTTCGCTACATAAGAGTTCTCATGTTTCAAAAACGAGAGTCTAGAACCTCAATATAATTATTAAAATTAAATTGAGTTAAAGTTTCAAGCCCTGTTTCATACTCAAGCGAAAATTTAGGAAGGATTCTTGAGGATGAAGCAGGGCTTGATACTTTAACTCAATTTAATTTTAATAATTATATTGAGGTTTTCGACTCTCGTTTTTGAAACATGAGAACTCTTATGTAGCGAAGGAATCATATTTTTTTAAAAATAATTATAATTTAAGCTCTACTTCTGCATGGAGCACTGTTTTTTAAAAATAAAAATACTAAAGAACTCCGGATTATTTACCTAACGTGTTCTTTCCTATTTTTCTACATACCTGCACACACACACCCCCACACACCCCCACATATATATATATATGTATATATATATATATATGAAAGATAAATTCATGGTTAGTTTAGATATTAAATCCCAATGTATGAACATAATGTAGAATTATCGAGCCCCCAATTATAGGTCAGATAGCAGGGTTCTGAGAGACAGTCTCGAAGAAGGACAATTCTGAAGATAGCGGAATGGTTTCCATTTGCTTTCTTCAGCATTTTAAATCGTAGACAAGACAGTGAGGTCATGACAGTTTACTGATAATAAAGAAAAGGAATTTGGAGAGAGTCGTGATCGGCTCCGTCTAGAAGGGACATGGTATTAATAAATTTTTTCATTGATTTGTTTTTTTATGGCTTATCAACCTTTTGCAGGGTATTTAAAGTCAGAAAATATTTTTAGATTTTAAGAATTTTTTTTTTAGATAATACTGATATGTCTTATTAATTAAGCCATAGCTGGGGGTGGAAGAGGTGGATTCATACCATATCCCAAGTGCTTAAGTGAAAATAACGAACTCAAATGGAACTGAAACTCATATCTCTGATTTCCAACTCCGAGCCGTTATCCATTACACCATCTACACATCCAAGCGTACAGCTCCTGAGTGGTCACCCATCTAGGTACTGACCAGGCTCGACGTTGCTTAACTTCGGTGGTCGTTCGAAAGAACCAGTGTTTCAACGTGATATGGACGTAAGCCATTTTAATTTTTAGATGAATCCTTATCAATTAATATTTTTTATTAGTATTTCTTTCATCTTAACAGTAAATAAACTTGATTCATCGAAGAAATTCAATTTATCATTACCTATGTTTTTACCAGAGCTCATATTGCAATTTTTTTTTGTTATTATCGTTTTTCTCTGGCACTCCTTATTACCAGAACAAAAGCGAGAATAACAACAAAAATTGCAATATGAGCACTAGCAAAAAATTGTTGCTGAAGACATTAGGTTTATAATATCCAGAAATTCAAACGCCGATTTCCTCAAGGATACATGGCATGGTGGATAAAGGCGTTGGTTAGATCCAGTGACAGGACCCAAAGTGTGTGAGTTCAATACCAGGTTATGACAGGAGATAACTGATAACTGACATCCATTAAACATGCCATGTGAAACTAGAACAGTCTACCCCAGTGAGCGAAATAAAGGGTTCAGTTCGACATTCCAAACACCTGAAGAAGGCCGGAACTGACAACCATAAAATGAAGGTCTTGGCAGTTCCGACAAAACTATATTTAAAATGATAGATATAAAAATTAATACAATTTCACAATGCATTATCTAAAAATATTCAGTATGATATTATAATTATGCTTGGCTCCCCTTAGTTAGCACGGCCATTACGGTCTGTCAATCTTTTTTCTTTTTATGTGCCATGTCGTTTCAGGACGTAGGCGATCATGACTCTCTACTTCCCCCTATCCCTTGTGGCTCTCAATAAGGTTCATGCCTCTACTAACTTCCCCAGACCACGTTCTGCCATCCACTTGCTTAAGCCCGCCAGGTAAGTCATGTGTTGGTTTCTCTTGTCTCTTTTCCCCTCTATTCGACCTGTGGGTATCAGATTCACCAAGCCCTTCCTTCTCATTGCGTGTCCCAGAAATTTCATCTGCCTCTTCCTTATGTTATGTATAAGCTTCCTTTTTGATTGCATCCTTCCCAAGACCTCATCGTTGCTCACACGCTCGGCCCATTGTATATTTAGCATCCTTCTGTAGAACCACATCTCCGCCGGCTCGAATCTCTTCTTCGTCTTTGAGGAGACCGTCCAACATTCGCTACAATATAGGAAGACAGATGTCACGTAGCAGCTCAGTATTCTTTTCTTTGTCACCATAGAAATCCTCCTGTCTCGCAATACCCTGCCCAGCTTTTAGAATGCATCCTTGGATCTCAGCATCGCACCTACCGTCCTCCGTCAAAACACTTCCCAGATATTTAAACTTCTGCACATGCTTGATTTTAAACCTGCAAATCGCATTTCGGGTTCATTCTTTTAATGATGACCATGCATTCTGTCTTTTACGGCCTGTCATTTCCTCGTCATTAATGGACAATTTTGTTCTGATCACGTGGAAAGACGAAAAAGACATATCAGAGACGATACATGATTTCAATGAGAAAGAAAGAAAGAAAAAAAGAAAGAATGGAAGATAGAAGTGTTTAACGTCTTCTGCCAATACCTCAAATAATAGACTATTCCGTTTTGATTGTGTGGAAATATGGAAAAGACATATCAGAGTCGCTATTTGGTTTTCAAGATTAGAAAAATCCTACCCCAGTGAGCGAAATAAAGGGTTCAGTTCGACATTCCAACCACCTGAAGAAAGCCGGAGCGTACAACGGCCGAAACGTTGTAATAAATATGGCGAGAAAGATGAGGACGATATTTGGTTTCAGGATTAGAAAAATAAATAAATAAATAAATAAAGAAAGAAAGAAAGAAAGAAAGAAAGAAAGAAAGAACGAAAGAAAGAAAGAATGGAAAATAGAAATGTTTAACGTCTCCTGTCAATACCTCATAAATAACAGACTATTTCGTTGTGGTCTCCTGGAAAAACAGAAAAGACATATCAAAGACGCTACTTGGTTTCAGTGAGAAAAAGAAAGAAAAAAGGGAAGATAGAGGAGGCGATAATATTCCCATGTGTTTAACGTCTGTTTCAGTGAAATTGAAAGACTTTTGAATTTAAAATATTTTTATTTGTACTCCCTTACTTCTTGAAATAACATCCAACATTCGTATTCATGATTGTTACTGCAATATTTTATTAAAGTTGTTAAGCTCAAATATTTAATAATGGGATTGAAGAATTTCTACGGATATTTTCGTAGAACTCGTCACGAGTTTATTCAATCATTAACTTAAAAATTAAGATTCATTAGAATAACTGTGAAATTTTCACGAGTATTTCTAGTTAGCATTGATGGACCTCGACTGGTAGTCTGAGTAGTTGCACCAGTAAGCGGAAATAAAATGTCTCCCATAGCAATTGCTATGAAAAGCAGGGACATTCAAGATGCAAGAAATGCTAGTACAAAAACAACAGTAATTCCAAACTTGTTTATAACTACGGTTGATATCTGACCTCATTTCTTAGCAATTCGATACAGAAAATTGTTTTGTGATAAAAAAGAAAAAAAAAGAAAGAAGGATGTCGCGTGGGCGAATGTGTAGGCATATCCGGTCACTGGAATATCCGGTTTAGGTATGTAATAACTGGGTTGATGAAAGATAAATGTAGACCTGAATATAACTGGAAACACCATCGATGTATTGATCTTTGAAGTCATTACCGTCTTCCCGATATTAACATATTCGCAGCAAGCAACAAATAACAATCGGGAACGGGGATTAGGAGAGATAGCGAAAAGGCAAACTTTACTAAGAGCTACAAAGCACAGGAAATGGCGGAGAGCTCTGATCGCACGCCTCATGAAGGGACAAGGTATTAGGTTGGTGCAAAAATAATGACATAATAATGTCGTTTTTTGACGTATTTTTAACGTCAAAAAACGACATTATTACGTCATTATTTTTGCACCAACCTAATACATAGAAGAACAGACATACACACATACACACACACACACACAAACAAACAACTCAAGGTGGTGTAATGGATAGCAGGATTGTCTCGCTAGAACATTTGCGACTGACTAGTGAGTTCTATTCTCACTGGGTTCCCCCTACTTTCGGCCTTGTGCTAATCTAAGCTATGCTTGGAAAATTAATATATATATATATATATGCAAATATATAGGAAAAAACACGTTAGGTAAATAATCCGAAGTTCTTTAGCATTTTTATTTTTTAAAAACAGTGCTCAATGCATAAGTAGAGCTTAAATTATATATATATATATATATATATATATATATATATATATATATATATATATATATAAGAATAAGCAACTTCCAAAAAGGTCTGCCTAAGATTGCTCATCGGAAAAAAGATTGCTCCATGCCATAAAAAATGGGAGAGCTTTAATATATTTTAAGTCAAATTTTATATATATATATATATATATATATATATATGTGTGTGTGTGTGTGTGTGTGTGTGTAAAGGGAAGCGGTTATAGTCGTTCCAACGAGAGAAAAGTATATATATTAAAAAGAAGAGAGAAAACGCAAATGTTTTTGGTTGTAATGTGGATTTAAAATATATATATATATATATATATATATATATATATATATATATATATATATTATGCTTTATTTTTCCATAATTTTGCAACACTGGTTTCGGATCTCGCAACCTTCTTCAGACAGAGAGTGGAATATTTCTATATATTATTAAAATGAATTGATTGTCCTTATGTTTTTCGATGTTAAACCTTCTTTTTTGTCTGGTAGTGACTCAAATGTCTTTCTTGAACTGGCAGTGAGAACTTTCTCATTGCCAGCTCGAGAAAGATACGCTATTTTTTGTTACTTTGTTTGATAAGCAAACATTGTATAAAACAATTGCAAAAGATTACAAAAACGGCTACTCGATGAGTAAGATTTGTTGAATCATTTCTGACATCATAATTAATAAAAACTAAAAAATGTATAAAAGTGTATGTAACACTATAATACTGCTGGGTACAAAATATAAGATAAAATGTTTTAAATTTGCATTGTTTATTGAAAATTGCACTAATACTACTGCACTATATAACATATTACATCATAATATAGGTAAATTGTTCAGTATTATTTCCCTTTGAAGTAAATGCAGGTCTTATTTGATGACACAATGATTTCGTAATAATGTGTTTGTGCCTTGCGTCTTGTCCATATACAATTTGTAAAGCTTCAGTAAATTATAAATTTTATAAGACTGTGCTATAAGGTTTTCCTTGATCATCAGAATGAAATTGCAACTCTACGATTTTGAACCTAAACTTAATCTTTAAAATCGTTTTCTCAGAAAACGCTAAGTATTTGGAAAGATATATTTTATGTCTTTATTTATGATGGCAGACCCCAACTTTCAAACTGCGTGTAATACCACAGTTACAAAGTAGACCTGCTTTAAGGTGCACGGGGTCAAATCATCCTCCTTCGTATTAAATTGATAAGACGGAAATTCCAATCAGATTGCTTCTTCTCCAGAACGGTTACTATGTGGAACAGACTCCCGAAACGATGCTTTCCCGATCCCAATCATCTATCCTACATATCCTCACTGCATGAAATTCTTACTATTACTATTCCTGTTACGCCCATACAACAACCTTATTCATTAACCCTCTATATTGAGTGGCTCTTGAGCTTTGGTGAACTATAATATATGTTGTAACTTAGAAAAGGTTACTGAATGAGGAATAACCAAAACTGAAGTTGGAAAATGAAATGGTAATCTTTATAACATCAACGAAATACAAGACTCGCCAGCGACGTGAAGTAGGTAAACCACTGCTAATGGTTAGACTACTTAGACAGCATATTACCTACCACTTACAATAGTGTCCAACGTATTCATGAGAATTGGGACATAACCATTAGTGTTCATAGGTATGGTATGTATCACCCGCTTCTTTCTAGATTTACTCAGCACAGAGTCAATATAACATCATCGTCGCCAAAATATTGTAACATGGAAAAGGTTACTGAATGAGGAATAACCAAAACGGATGTCGGAATTGAAATGGTAATCTTTATAATATAACAAAATACAATACTCGCCAGCGGCGTGAAGTAGGTAAACCACAGCTAATGGTTGGACTAAGCATATTACCTACCACTTACAATAGTGCCCAATGTATTTATGAGGATTGAGACATACGCATCAGTATTCGTAGGTATGGTATATAAAAGTATATTATATAAAAATTAAAAGAGGGAAACGGTACACCCATGTCGTATCTCTTTGGTTCCTTTTTAGAATGCCTCGAACGGCTTAATTGAGGATATAATACTACCAGATGGAGACATATGGAAAATGAGGTTGCACCAGTTATTCTATCTTTTCATTTCACTCCAAGAAAAGCAATAAAGCCACTAAGACGCCAGGGGTTACTGAGTTTGTAAGAATATGACAAACAAAAATTATTAAAGAGACAGAAAAATAAAAGAATGGAAATTTAGAAAATAACGATTGAAATTGTATATATCATATTTTTATTACTTCAAAACTCCCAAGAAAATTAAATTTCAGGATTAAATGACCTATGAAGGAATTGGTATACAGTTAAAAAAAAAAAATCAATCAGTTTATATATTTGGAATAAAATAAAATAAAACGTTCAGCGACAACTTGAAAATTGTACAATGTTCCAATGGAAATCAAGATAAGTATTTAATATAAGTAGCATTTTCATATGAAATTTAAAAATATGTACAAAAATATGTTAGTAAATATAAAAGGTTTTCATATAAAAAACAAGCAGAATCTTTGCTATAGTGTACATATATAAATTACTTATTGGCTGTCTCCCATATCTGTGGTTTTAGCCAGACAAAGCTAAGGTTTGTGACCGAGCTAATTATTCTTCTCGATGTGCCGTGTCTCCTCGGGACGTAGGCGATCATGGCTCTCCACAACTTCCTCTCCTTGTAGCTCTTAATAAATTCTGTCTTTTTGCTATTTCTCCTAAACCCCGTTCCGCCATTCATTTACACAACCTCACTAAGTTTGTAAATGCGTAGTTTTCCTCTATCCCACTTGCCTTCAATTTGTCCTGTGTGTATTAAATTTTTCAAGTCCCCTTTCCTCATTATGTTCCCTAAAAACCTCAACAGTCTCTTCCTGAGTTTCTCTTCTGCTTCCATTTTCACTAAAACTTGTCCCGCATTCACTGACTCATAGGAGGACATATACCATGTAAAAGTTCAGTGGACATTTTTTTTTTTTGTTTCTATCGAAATTTCTCTGTCTCTTAATACTCTGCTTAGCTTTTGGAAGGCATCTTCGGCTATCCCAATACACCTTCGGATTTCAATGTCACCCTTTCCGTCCTCTGTTAAAACACTTCCCAGATATTTAAATTTTGTACTAGTTGGATTTTGGTATCCCCGATTTGTAATTTGCATTTTCGGCGCGCCCTTTTGCTAACAACCATGCTTTATGTCTACTTGCAATTGATGTTTAATCCTCCTTTTTTTCGCTTCCCTTCACTACTCTCTGTAGGATTATTTGTAATTTTCTTTTCGTATATGCTATCAATACTACATATCATAAATTGCGGCCTACAATTCGACCTGGCGCACAAGTCGACTTTAAGATTTTTTAGATCAAAATTTTGAGTTAGGCTTATACCTGCCGTACACATCGACCTCCAAACATAGGGTAGGCTACCAGTGGCCCTAAACTTGGCCTATCGATAAATGAAGTTAAGTTGTAGTGATTATCATCACCATCACACACACACATACATACATACATACATACATACAGATCATACGACAAGCGTTCATTGGTTAATCTCCTCAAAACTAGCTTGCTGATTGGTCAATTCCGACCAATCAAATCACCTGTGCAGGCAAAGAATAATTTTCCCGCGCACACGCTTTAGAGCCTGTCACGTGATACACCACCTTATATAAACAAAACACGAGTAATACTTCTCCATTCGTTTTCTCCTTCGTCTCCTTCCTTGCTGCCAAAATGTAATCTTCAAGAATTCCCGTCTTAACCTTGCGGTCAGATGTTAAAGAACATTACCAACATTCAGGCAAGTACGAACTCTTAACTCTTCTGAACTCTACCAACTTTTCCAACTAACATTACCTAACATGCAACAGGAACTTTATTTTTCTAAAACTACAGTTTAATAACCAATTCAACTTCGTGAGCTCCGGTACAAATATTTCCCAAATCTAAGAGACGAAACTCTATCAAACCTTTAGCTTATATGCATGTACATCAAAACAAATAAATTCAAATGTTATGTTTTGAACCATAACGTTCTATCTTGTATTTTTGCTATGTCAAATATAAATTGCATGTGACCTGCACATTTGATGGTGACCTCCAGCGTCTTTGCTTGTCCTTTTCCACGTCGTTCCTAATCAAAGTTAAATAAATGTGGTGGTGTCTGCTACATCTGATTGACAATCCTTCACATTTTTATTCCTGACCAGTCGTTTGTCGCGGACCTCGGTACAAGGCTACTGTATACGATAACCTGTGTCGAAACTAAATAAGGTCATACCTCTTCGCTGTATATTGAGACACTGATCGTAATATATTTCTATATGCGTTGTATAGCAAACAACCGACAGACACACACCGAAGGGCAGAGTCTCGTTCGGGGAGGTTGACCAACCCGACCCCGTTTATGCGGGTTCTACGGGGATATTTTGGCCGAGCCTACGGGCTCGGATAACCATGGTTAAACTCGGCCTTGTGCCACATTTAATCTCGGGGTGATGGTAGTGGGGGTAGTAAATACCGACTAGCTGGACAATCGAACTCTCTGCCTTCGAACCCGGACGAAGGGCAGAGTCTCGTTCGGGGCGGTAGACTGACCTGATCCCGTTTATGCGGGTTCTACGGGGATTTTTTGCCGAGCCTACGGAAGACCCACGTAAAACTCGGCCTTGTGTCACATCTACCCTCGGTAGTAAATATTGACTAGCTGGGATCTGTTACTCAGATCTTGGCTGCTGTCGAACTCTCTGCCTTCGGGCAGAAAGGAACCCGGACGAGGCTATGCCGAAGGGCAGAGTCTCGTCCGGGGAGGTAAACAGACCCGAACCCGTTTACAGGGAATTTTCGGCCGAGCCTATGGTCTCGTATTGCCCTACATTAAATTCAGCCTTTTGCCACATCCTACCCCGTGGGGAGGTTGGTAAATATTACTAGCTGGTATCTGTTGAGTACGAATCAGACTTACACAAGAACTACTGACCTTCCAATAATAGCACTCACTATTGTATTGACTTTTGACAAACTTGTGCATGACTGTTACCTTTATTCTTATTGTACTGGTTTTTATAATAAAAGTTTGCTTATCTTATCCACCTTGTTTTTCAAGTATATAACACTTAGCGACATTTAAAATTTGCAAGGCTTGCTTATAAATACATGAAAGACAACATCAAAGGGTATGAAATAATAATACCGTAGATTACACATAATACCAGGTAGTTTTTTGATAGATCTACTGCTACGGGTCATGGGATAAAAAAATGTTTCTTTTCTTTTTTTTTCTAATTTAAAAAAAAATATCCCGTGACTCGTAGAGTCGTAGGGACACCATGTGCACCGTAGCCGCAGTAGAATTTCTGTTTCTTGGGCAACATAAAAAAAAAAAATGTTATCCCATGACCCGTAGTAGCAGATCTATGAAAAGATCTGGTATTATCTGTAATCTATGAAAAGATTTGGTATTATGTGTAATATAAATATCAATATTTTATATGTTTTTTTTTTTTATTTAAATTTTTTTTATCCAGTGTCTCGTAGGGTCGTAGGGGCGCCACGTGTACTGCAGCTGCAGTAGAAGTGGGGTTTCTTGGGCAAGATGGCCTGACGGAGCCCAACCCTCTCCAGGTCGGTTTTGAATAAAGAGTTTTTTTCTTCGAGCTCGGTTGTCTCTCAAGGTTATAGAACCCAGTCTGTCCTGCTATTTACCCATAGCTGGAGGGAGAAGAAGAGGATTCATGCCTTTCCCAAGGGTATTAGTACATAAGTGAATGTAATGGACCCGACTGGAATTCGAACTCGGCCCACTTGTTTACCACTCTGTGGTAAAGGTTTTATAGACGCCATATAAGTTGACCCTTTGTTTTGGAAATACATATAAAATTCGACAGCGGCGCGTAGAAGAGGTAATCAACTGCTGGAAGTGAGACAAGTGAATTCCACAATGAATCTTCAACTGCAGGATAGATGTGGCACAAGGCCGAAATTAATATGGGTTATCCCAGCCTACGGGCTCGGATACCCCACATTAATTTCGGCCCTTTGAAAAAAACAATAGCCAACAAGCGAGATAGTTATTATAATGTAAGTCCTTACTACTCGTGAGTTTGGTACAAAAATATTCTGACTACTGATCCTTTGATTTTGTACTAACTTTGCATATTTGTAATAAGATTTTTTTTTAAATTCAATAACTACCTGAAAATGTTCCAATGGGAATTTCTTTGATGCAAAGTGGTCATTCAAAGTAAAAGCATCTTTTAACAAGGTGGCTGCTGTGGCAGTTGTGGCTAAAGTTAAGAAGCTGGTAACGACAAAAGAACAAAATAAGGAATTATATTAGTTCTGGATCTATATCTATAACTCTCAAAATGTGTGTGTGTGTGTGTACAGTGTTGTTCGATAAAAGTGACTCACCTGATTTTTTTTACTAAAAATATTTTTTGTCTATTGTTTTTGGGGTTAAATAATTTTTAATCTTACTAATATAAAGGCCCCTTCCTGACCACCTAGGAAAAAAGTTTATTCACCCTAAGGTATTCTACTGATAATTATAAATTTGGATATGAGATTCAGGAAAAAACTCTGTGCAAAAAAAGTGACTCAGATATCGCATTCTAATGATTAAATGGTAAAACTAAAGAGCTTTTGACAAAATATTGAAAACTATTTTACAATACACCCAGAACAATATTCTAGAGAATTCTAGAACAGCTTAAATTAAATCTAGAGTATTCCAGAATATTCCAGAAAGCCTCATACAGTATAAAAACAGCTTGAAATAGCCACTCAAGTCATTAACCAAATAAAAGGGTACAAACACGCATCAGAACCACTTAAGGCATCTATTATTTCCCTCTCAAAAGCAGGAAAGTCTAGGAGAGAAATTGCAGAAATTGCTATAACCTCGCAATCAACTGTCTCTCGAGTGCTTAGGGCACATAATGATGCCACTCCTGCTCCAAGGAAAGAAACAAGGGGACGAAAGAAAACGATTGATGATAGAACTGGCAGGGTAATCAAGAGAGAAGTTGCGAAGAATGGGACTATAAATAGCCAAGAAATTGCAGCCAGTCTAAGTGAAGAGCAAGGTGTCAGTCTTGCCTCTTCAACAGTCCGTCGGTGGCTGTTAGAACAAGGCTACAAATCTTGTAAACGAAGGTTTAAGCCGCTAATAAGCAAAGCCAACAAAGCTAAGAGACTTGAATGGGCACACTATTACAAAAATTTCACCGTAGAAGACTGGAAGGATATTCTCTTCTCCGATGAAACGAAAGTTGATCTAAATTCAAAGGATAAGGTGAGTCACTTTCATCGAACAGCACTGTATGTCTGTGTGTGTGTGTGATCGGATGTTGTTTATGCGTTTCCATAGTATTCATCTGATTTCGATTAAATTTTTTGGTTTGATAGATAATTTTTCAGTGCCGGTTTTGAGTTTTGAATCCAAATTGACTGGAAAAAAATTACAAGCTTGAAGGTGAAAAATCGAAAAAACTGATTTTTTACACTTTGCGCAAAAAACAAAGGCAAAATTTAATGTATGTAAAAAACACCGTACAATCAAATTAAAGAGTTGAAATCTACTGCAAAAGATTATTAGAATTATAAAAAATATATATATTATAAATAAAAATTATCGTATGTTATTATTATGACGGTCCATGGAAGAGGTTCCTTCTTTGCAAGATTGACAACGCAAAAAACGGCTGTTTTCAGCCCCCCACCCCCCAGTCAAATTGTTAACCCACACACATTTGGGTATATATCTCAATTTCACCCAATTGTTGTTACTAATATTGATTTTAGGGTGGGCTGAATTTAAACTTAAACTACTCCAAATGAACGGCAAAAAACACTCCGTTGAAGACGGCTTTTAATGCTAGTATTTTTCTATAAATAGATAATATATATATTTAATATAATAGATATAATATATATTTTTTTCTATGATGTTGTATCAATGAAATAACTAGTCAACTTAGGCCTATCGAGAAATGAAGTTAGTCTACTGTATACAAAACTACGTACGGTCACACCACTCAGCTGTATATTGAAAAACTGACCGTAATATATTTATATATCAGGTTATCCCATAAGTTCTGTCGGAGTTTTAACTTTTTGTTAAAATGAACGAAATTTAAAGAGTATTTTATAATGTCGAATGGAGCTGAACATTATTTTTATGTTTAGATGCATTTAAAACTGATAAAATTTTATTTCAGAGAACAATAAAATTAAATTTTGTTTGATTAAAACCCTGCTGACATGGAAGTACCCAAGAATCATTTGAGGCACTGGAGAATTATCTATCAACCAAAAATCTTCGAAATCGAATGAAAACTGTAGAAACGCATAAACAACATGGGATCACACACACATACATTCATACACACATTTTGAGAATCACAGATATAAAATAGATGCGTTGTAGAGGAAACAACTTACAACACACACCGGTAAGACATTCATTATTTTAATCATATACAAATTGTCTCGAATCACTTACCGATTTTTCTCGTAGGAATATCCTTTCTCCCACCCAAAACTCTAGCCTCCCTATGTAGTATATAAAAAATTACTTGTGAAAATAAATTTAGAGCAATTACGGCAATTTTTGTGAAAACAAAAAAAGTAAATAATATTGCATAATTTCTGCAACTCTCGAACAGTCATTACTTTCAATGCCTTCATCATCATCTACGAATTATCTTGAATCAGTGATTTTGCTTCCAGAGTAAGAAGACACAGAACAAAGATTTTTCATAAAACGTTTTGTCAGCTGCTCCCGAGTTGTTTGCCTCAGCAATATTCTGAGAGAGTTTTACAAACTGTCAAGTCTTACATTTTAGGGACTTACAAATTAAGTTTGTAAGACCCTAAATGTACTAATGGATCAATTACGCAGGAGCAAAAATTAAGGTTGGTTCGATCTTCCATGAAAGCAGAAACCTTCAGTGATATCTTGACGATAGTTTGTAACAAATAACGTCGAGGTGACTGAATAACTTAAGCAAACATCTGATCTGAATCCCATTTTGGGTGAATATTTAGGAAGTTGCTTTCTTCTGTGAAATTCTGTGAATCTGTGATATTATTTAAAAAGAACAGTTTACAATCCCAAGAAAGAGTTGATTAAGTCTTGTTAGACATTTATTAGATGTAATTAAATATAAGGTAAACATTCTTGGTTTTTGGGGGGTTATATTTCTTATCAGATAAGAAAAGTAGCAAAACAAAAAGAGCCTTTTTAAATGGCAACAGTCCGCAAGCATTTTCAGAAACATGAAACTGACAGACGACATTTGCTACCTAATAACCTTCAGAGAATGACTCTAATACAAACAACGAATGAAATCACAGCCCGAAATTTGATTGTGAAAGATTATCTCCTGTTTTTTTGTTTTGTTTTGTTTTTTGTTTTGTTTTTTTAATTCACCCCAAGCAAGGCAGGAAAACCACTAAAATACAAAGGGTTACTGAATTTGAAAGAATTAGAAAACAAAACTATTATTAAGAAGGGAGAACAATGGAAGAGTGATCAGAAAGACAGTAGATAACGATTGACGTTGCACTGTAATTTTTGTAGGTTAAACAAAACAGAAAAGAAAATGAAAGATACGAGCGAGGATTGCCAGAAAAGAAACTGTGGGTATAGGACTTGCGGTTACATCTAGCCAATTCAACTGAAAATTGGGTATCATAGCGAAGAGCGATATTCAATTCTATTATGTACAGAAAATGTGGCACAAGGCCAAAATGAGGAATGAGAGAAAAGGACGGTCTTTTGTATTAACGTTAAACTTAGCTCAGCAAAAACACTGACCCAAACATACCACAATATTCTTTACACCAAAACAACGCATCTTTACTTACCTTTCTTACTACATCCACCATAATACCGCAGTCTCTATGAAAGTCCTAACTAACCCCTTATATACAATTCATTGTCTATTAGTTAAAACAGTAATTTAAAAAGTAACCTCAATAGCGAAGAGCTCATCCGAACAATTACCATGAAAATATTTATAGGAAAGGCACGTGATTCTTTGGATTTTATCAAGGGGCTCAAGGTAAATAGCAGGAGAACCGGGCCATATGTGGCAGCAATATTCTAAGAGTGGACGAACGGTAGACTTATAGATATGCAGGATAGATTCTAGACAGAAAAACTGTCTAGCACAACACAGTAAACGAAACTTTCTTAGCAGCTAATCTAGCGAGGGATTCAATATAGCCCTTGCACTTCATGTAAGGGGAGAATGTTAGCTCGTGAAGGCACAAAGAATCACTCTTCTGGAGGTTAGCATTAGCCATGGTGATGGGTGGTAAAAGTGGGGTTCTCAGATGATTAATACAGAGAAGTTTAGTTTTGGAGGCGTTAAAATTAACACGCCATCCATTGCCCCAATTAATAACAGAGTATAGGTCATTTTTGTGCCACATCTAAGCCACGCTTAGAAAATCTCCTTAGAACTTACGATTATATCTAGCCAATTCAGCTGTAAATCGATACTTTCTTCTTAATCTAGTACTGCGATGAAATTCATAAAGTCTAGTTACCATAGCAAAGAGCTCGTTCGAACAGTTACCATGAAAGCACTTGTAGAAATGCACAGGGAAGCTACATTACAGTGGAGGGAAAGTGGCTGAAGCCAAGATGCCAGGACAGGATCAATAATATTGCGGATTCTTTTTTAGATTTTATCAAGAATCTTTACATATATAATAGCAGCACAGAACCATATGTTGCAGTAATATTCTAAGAATGGACAAACGGTAGACTTATAGATATGCAGGATCGATTCAGGAGAGAAAAACTGTCTAGCACAACACAGTAAACGGAATTTTCTTAGCGGCAGACCTAACAATGCATTCAATATAGTCTTTGTACTTCGTGTTAGCTCGAGAAGGCGCAACGAGTCACATTCCTGGGGGTTAGCATTAGCCATCTCTCAGATGATTAATAGAGAGTTTTGCTTTGGAGACATTAAACAAGCCATTCTTTGCCCCAGTTAACAACAGACTGTAGATCAGTTTTTTAGATCAACCGCCATTTTAACCTTATTGAACTGAGCAGACTTACTATCGAAGCCGGAGTAAATTCTTTTTTCATCGGTATAGATACCAAGTTCCATCATGAAGGTCGGTAATGAAAATTAAGAACAACGGAAGGACCAAGGATAGAGATCTGCGGAGTGGGTGGGAAGATTTGAAGTTGGAACATAAGCAGAAGAAGCTTTTCCATAAAATATCTACAGCTTTTAGTGAAGGTGACATTAACTAACGTGCTGCTCAGATGTGGTTCAAGAGATCCTCAATGAAAAAGCAATAATTTGAAAAATGCACCTAATGAAGCCTGTAAGCATTTATGATGACGAATTGATGAATTGTGGGAAATATAATTGTAGTCAACGCATAACCTGACGTCATCGAAAACGAACCTGCGTCATCTGCTCTGTTTTCCAAGGAAGAAAGAAAACATGTAAAAGCCAGCCAGATAAAGAATACGACAACAAGAAATGCTTACCCGAGTAAACAATGTCCAAAACAAAGATGACAAGCATGACCTGCAGAAACTCTCGTTGTCGGCGTGAATCTCGAAGGGTATGTAAATTCTGAATGAGATTCGCGTTACGCTATGCGAATTAGGTTCTATAAAACCGGTAACTTGATTGAACTTGGGGAGTTTGTCTACGAGTCGTTAAGTTGTGTGGAGGACAAGTTCTTGAGGCGTGCGACTGCTGGATTGAATTTTATCCATCATATAAAATTTTGCTACGATAATCCACTTGAAACGAGTAGGATGATTGCTTTAAGGTTCCAACATAAGCGATTAAAATATACGTCACAACATCGATAAAAAATGTAAGGGAGACTAGGACAGGTTGGTACATGAAGCACGTTATTTAATTTAGTTTTGGTTTCTACTATTTGATGATTCCACTATTAGCCTCGGTTTGAGTAGAAATGTTTCCGCCATTTTGCTTCTAAGTTCCAGTCGTATGCGCTTGTAAATATGAATAGTTTTGCATGATAATTTTTTTTTTTTTTTTTTTTTTTCACAATTTAAGTATATTTTTATTATGGCAAACGTGGGCACCGTTTGTACTGTAATGTGCACTTTATTTTTTTTTTTATTTTTTTTTACACTTCGTAGGTTATTAAAAACTGAAATATGTTCTGGATTGCAGGAGAATGTTTACAGTACACTGTTTTCCCAACGGAATTTGAGAATAATCGAAATTAATTGCGAAATCTATCGAAAGTCAACTATGAAATTAAAAGTAATGTTTGTGCGGAAAGTAAGGACTTACGTGCATCAAATCGTCTTAAAATTAAGTGACAGCAGAAGAATTATTGTTGAACTTTTAAAAGTTAAGCTTAATTATTAATGCAAATGCCGTGATCAATTTTGAGTGCTTCTGTAATTTATTGTTGCCTATCGCATCTATTCTTCCCTACATATTGCGATGAAGGCCTAATCAAAAGCCCTCTACAGGACCTAGCTTAATTGCCGTCCGATAAGGCGGCTTTTAAGTTGTATATATATATATATATATATATATATATATATATATATATATATATATATACATTTTTTTTTAAATCACTATCACAATGAAGTGCAGATTTTATCAGTTACAATAAGTTTGTAATTTATTCTTGAGCATGATCTTGGAGGAGATCGAAAGTACTTAGGTAGGAAAAACTACGGTGCCTTCTTTGATGAATTTCAACTTAACATCAAGAAACTTTTTTTCTTTATACATTTTTTAATCATTTCATCCACAAGCAAGGTAATAAAGCCACTAAGATGCAAATAGTGTGGAAGAATATGAAAAAAAGAAAAACATTATTAAGGATAATAAAAGAACAGGAATTAAGAAGATAAAAGGTAACGATTCCAGCGGAAACCACCTGAAGAAAACCGGAGCATACAACGGCCAAAACTGTTGCGAATATGACAACAAAAATGAAGGCAACAGTGTGAATAATGTTATTAGTGTAAATAGTTACAATACCTCGTCTCAGAAATATAGACTGATTGACATTGCATTTAAATTTCTGAAGATCAAAATTAACTGGAAAGCAAGAGGCCTCAACAGAGTTTCACAAGTGAGAAGTGCAAGAGAAGAAAATGTTAGCATAGAACTTACGGTTACATCTAGCCATTTCAGCTGTAAAAGGATGGGACCTTTCCGCCAATCTAGTACTGCATTTAAATTAATAAAGTCTCTGTACCAATAAGGAAAGCTTATCACAACAATAACTATGAAAATATTTATTGAAAAAGCACAACGAAAGGTGGGAAGGTGGCTGGAGCTAAAATGCCAGTTCAGGACCAATAACATTGCAGATTTTTCTTTGTTTTTTTTTATCAAGAATCTCTAAATGCATAACAGAAGCACCAGACCAGATATGGCAGCAATATTCAATGCTTTTATATAATGAGAAAAGTTTTGTTAAATTCAACCAGTGCTTATCTGTTAATTTTTGTATTGTCTTTTTCTATTTTTCAAATAAGATGTCGTATATCAGGATCTCAACTGTGAATAAACATGCAGACAAAATAATAATAATAATAATAATAATAATAATAATAATAATATGTTTAAAAATTTGATACACACTTGTCATGCTTGCTTTCATTGTTATATATGACATCACATTGGACAATTTCAAATTTCAGCTTGATAAAAATGCCTGAATGCAGCCAACAGAATCTTGTCTATCACTACCATTAACAACATTTAATTGTTGATAATTACTGAGATAGTTGAAAGTATGCAAAGAAAAAAGAACATTCATGAACTTTGAAGAGTTTAACCACACATTTGATCCTGATATTCATCTTATTAGGAAACTGGAAAATCCAATAAAAAAATTCAATAGACAGATCTTGTCGGTTGAATTTAGTAAAACACGTTTGCATGAAAATGTGTTGTCTAACTAAACGTACCTTATTATAGTGAGAAAGTATACAAAAATGTAAACAGGTGTTGAAAAGTCCTTAGCTCAACCAATAAGCTCTTCCAGAACTGGAAATGATCAGTATAAAAATAAATAGACATATTTCTATATGCAAAACTTTTGGACAGTTTTTACACACTTTGTGTCCAGAAAAGAAAACACTTGTACAAACACAAGAATGACTAAATAAAACCTCAATCGCATTAGCTTGTTGGTTGTTTTTAACGAAATATGTATAAAAGAAGGATTGCTGTCTAAATACACAATTATCAAACTATACGACTCGGCAGCCAAAAAGGGAAGTAACATTACAACATTCAGAAAAAGCTCGTTTTACGGCAAATAAACAGTAAAAAAACTATTTATTTAATTCCAAACAACACACTACTTGGTTTCCCCTTATAAGTAACCCCCTCACGTCCACTGCACATTTCCATCCGCTTCTGCCACGCTTCTATGCACTACTGGAAGGGTTCTTCTCGGATGGCCCTCAGCTCTGTTGTTAAGGCCCTCTTAATGGCCTCCACGTCTTTAAAACGTGTCCGTTGATGATCCCATTGAGTTTGGTGAAAAGTAGAAAGTCACATGGAAATTGTTCCAGTACGGCAATGTTCCCTCGGCAATGAATTGCCGGATGCTCAGGACGTTGTGAGCAGGTGCATTGCCGTGTTGAAGCAGCAGCGATGTGCCTGCCACAACTGTCGCATGTGAAAAAAAATGTAATGGTTGCTGAAAACTAATATTACAGTTATATACTCCCAAGATATCAGTAAATATTTGACGAATATTTATTTCATCTTTTTTCTGTGGTTATCTTTTATTAGTAGCATCCGATGTAATAGTCTTCGAATTTCTAAGAGGAAGGATTGTTAATTCTCATTAATATTTGAGGAGTATTTATTTCATCTTCTTTTCAGTGGTTACCTTTTATTAGTAGCAGGTCTGTGGGAAAGTGGCTGTAGGGTGGAAAATAATTCATCGCCCACAAGTTCGAATAAATGCATTTGAACAGGCACGTGAGGACTGGGCAGCCCCAGCCAGATATGTCAGCAATACTCCATTTTTCGTCTAATAGAGTAAAGTCGTACAATGCACGTACCATTTTCCCGGAATCTTTAATAATAGATCGGGTACATAAGTTCTACTTGAGTCCTGAGGTGAGTTGGAGTCTGAATGAAAGTTTAGTAGTTGAATGGAGGGAAATTCTGGTTTTTGACAAAAAGTGAATTTTAGTCAGTTATAAGGTACCTCCACAGATTCGCGATACCTTAGGTCTAAAATGATTTTTTTAAACGAAAAATCTTTCTTGAAGCTTTTATTTTAGTTTTAATTTCAAGCTAATAGATTAAATTTAATATTTCAAATATGCAAAATAATTTACTGCATTTCAAAACTAATTTAAATTGACTGGAAGGAGTTTTCATTCCAAGTCCATATTTCAAATCTATAAATCAACCATTCGACCTTACATGGAATACAGCTGTCATATATGGTCTGGTGCCCCCGCTGTTCGTCTTAAGGTCCTCGACAAAATCCAGAGACGGATATGCATTGTGATTGGCCCTGATCTGGCATCTCGTTTACAGTCACTCTCTCACAGACGTGCTTCCTGTCTTTTCTACAAATACTTTCACGGTAACTACTCCGACGAATTACTTTCGCTGGTTCCCAAACTGCATGAATGTAAGCGTGCTACTAGGTTGGCATCTCAGTCCCACCCTTTCACTGTTGAAATGATTAAATTTAGCCGTCTCTTCTAATCCAATAGCTTTATGTCTCGTACTTCCCGTCTGTGGAACTCTCTTCCTCTTACTTGCTTCCTTGATAACTATAACCTTCACTTATTCAAATGCAATGTCAATCGACATATTCAGATGCCTTGATCTAATTTCTCGTCCTTCTCTTCATCGTTTCCTCTATCACGCCTCTTTACTCTTGCTCCTAGTCTCTGGAATCCCTTGCGTGCTAGTGGCACTCCTGCCTTGCTTTGGGTGAAATGCTTAAAAAAAATGCTGAAATTGTTAATCTTAGTGGAATTTTTAGCCATCTTTCATCAGAATGTAATTTTCTTTATTAAAAAAAATCTTGCGAAAATAAAATACACTCTCTGAAATTTTATTTGAGGACTATTAGCTGATTTAAAGTTTAATGAATCTGACTTGAAATAAATATTACTTTAATTTTAAAATATCGTAGAAATGCATTTTTTGTCACAGCGGTAGCTATTTATTCAAGGTGTTAACATGTTGACAGCTGGAATGACAGATGGAAGTTTATCTAATGTTTTTCTACAGCAGATATATCTGTAAAAAAATAATTGAGGAATATAACGTGATCGTCTATTTTATATAATTTTTAAGTACTCAGTTATCTTTAAAAATTAGAAAAATATTATCTGTAATCTAATGTTTTATAGAATTTTAGATACCTTAGTTTTAATTTACTAGAGTTATCGCTTTTATTTTCTGATAATGTCGTGTATGTACGTCTGCATCTACAAAAATCGATGTGTTGATACACAAAAATTTCAAAATTCTTTTTAAAATAATGGGGACCACTAAATTATCATAAGCTTTTCGATTTATGATTTGTAAATATAGTTTTTACTTAATAACAATATTACCTAGCCGTTACAAATTAATACAAGATTTAAATTTTATTTTTTAAATGAAAACAATTCTTGTAAAAATTCATTATTCACTGAAACTTTTTTTCTTAGACAGTAGTGTCTTTAATATATCTTATTCATATAATCAATTTAAAAATTTTCTAATTAAATCATGTCTTATACATTTTTATTTTACGATTCGGAGCAGATTTTCGGTAAATGGGGTTCTGTTTTACAAAAAGAAATTGATGATTTAAATTCTCCAAGGTTTTCTGCTTTTAACTATCAAACTCTTCAAAAGCACAAAATTTAATTTTTCGAAATTTCATAAATGTAGGTAAGTGGAGGGTAACAGATATAATAAATATTTTAACAATATTTTCTAAGACAATACATTTCTATAATAATTTAATTACTTTGTGAATAAATTCTGAAAGTTTCATGAAAAATCCGACAGTTATTTGATTTTTACAAGATTTTCTAAATATGCTTTTCATCGGAAAAACAGACGCTAAAATTTGCAAAGCTGACGCAAGAAAAACAAGATTTTTAACCAAAGTTTCGAACGTTCTAAAAAGTACTAAAACCTAAAAATACTTTGATGTTTTCTCTTAATAATAACATAAAGACTATAACGATAAAACTTTGTTTTTATCAAGTTTGGGGCATTTTTCCTTCATTATATGTTTTTAGCGAATTAGTGGAGGTTGCTACTGCATATTTCCGCGTATAAGACGACCTTTAAATCCCAAAATTCACCATTAAAAATTGGACGTCTAATAATAATACAATTCTAAAAAAGAAACGTTAAATTCTGAGTGATTTTTGTTGGTTGGCTAACCTTGGCTTCGGTGAGATAACCAATATCGTACATGAAATGATTTTGATTATCAAACAAAATGATAATAAAATTAATAAAACCATTTCTACGTTATATATTACTAATAAATTTCCTATTTGAAGAATAATTTCATATCAATGAAATCAACTTGTATCCATGCAAGCTCATCTGAGTTAACATCGAATTAACATTCGAGTTATGATCGTGTTCACAGCAATGGAATGTACTATCATACATTATCATACTGTTATTAGCGGTATATTGTGATTGTCAATGAAGTATAATTAAATGACCATTAGTACACCAAACTGTTTAGATATAGGAAAAGAGGATCACGTGATGAAACATAAACAAAACAATGATTTCCCTTTTAAGGGATGTGTGTAGAGAAAACATGATATAGAATTGGTTTTCTTATTTCGTTTATTTGGAATTTCTTATGATACAGTAACAACATTTCCAATAACATCATCTTTATATCACCAATAAGCAGTCGTCGTATACTACAAGTATAGGATAAATTCATGAAAATTTGCTATATTTTTTGACCTCGTCTTATCTTAAGGTCGCCTTGTACACGAAAATATGCGGTAACGAAGAAAAAACAATTTAAATCTCTACAGGAAGTTACTTAAATGATTCCAAGTTGAAATGCAGTTGTAACTTCTTTATTCAACTATTTTCTTGAATATTTAACAACCGCCAGATTGCACGCATTTAATAATGTCATATTTTAACCAATCAGAAGTAGCCATATAGAAATTCATTTTAATATCTTATTATAATTTTGCTTGTCCCTACTTTAATTAGTATGACCATTACGTCCTGCCAATACCTCATAAATAATGGACTATTTCGTTTTGATCATATGGAAAGACTGAAACAGCATCAAGAGTCAAACTAACATTGAGGGCATAAGAATTGTTCAACTGTCAACAGCAGATGAATAAATATTATAATTCTGCTATAATTTTTGACCTAGTCTTATCTAAAGGTCACTTTTACGCGGACATATACGGTAGTTATAAAATATTTTAGTCGGTGATATCTGTTGCTTTAATGGTTAAATGCAAGACATTTTAAAACTTATTTTTTCTTTTTCTGCATATAAGTGCTGGACTGAAATTAAACATCTATTTTTTTTTTCCTTTTTTTGCCAGGAGATAAAAATAGAATTGTCTGGAAACTTCCGTGTCAGGACACTAAGTCAATTTCACTATCAAACAAACGAACGAAGACTAAAGAGTCATTCGTTCGTATTTAATCTTTTTGAAAACAATTCTGTTATTTTAATATCCTGGTCGACGTAAGCAGTGAACGGCGGACATACGGGAAATTAACTCAGAACAATGGGAAATATTTTGTAATTATGGCTTTAATTGCAAAGATTTGTTGATTTTATTTCCCCGTTTATTCGAAACAATATTTGTATCTAAAAGTTTTAATAAAAGAGAAAAATTAAAAGTTGAAAAAGTGTTAAACTTAACAGAAATCTTAAAAGAACAGAAATATAGAAAATATGTTTAAATATCAGAAAAAGTTGTAAAAAACTTTAAAATATGAAAAGATAGCAAAAACTTCAAAGTATAAAAAAAATCTTTAAAATCTTAGAAAAAGAAGCAAACATCTTAAAAATATGAATAATAAGATATAGTTTTTATAATATTAGAAAAAAATTAAGAGAAACATAACAAAAATCTTTAAAATGTTAGAAAAAGTAGCAAAACTTTTCAAATATAAAATAGTAAAAACCTTTAAAATATTAGAAAAAATTACAAAAACTTGCAAAACAGAAATAAAATATATCTTTTATAATATAAAAAAATTTTAAGAGAAAAAGTAACAAAAATCTTTAAAATATTAGAAAATTTAGCAAAAATTTTTCAAATATAAAATAGTAAAAACCTTTCAAATATTAGAAAAAATTACAAAAACTTGCAAAACAGAAATAAGATATCTATTTTATAATATTAGAAAAAAATTTTAAAAGAGAAAAAATAACAAAAATCTTTAAAATGTTAGAAAATGTAGGAAAAATTTTTCAAATATAAAATCGCCATAACCTTTAAAATAAAAAAATTACAAAAACACAAGAAATGAAAAAATCTTTAAGATATAAGATAAATAGGGAAAATCTTTAAAATATAAAAAAATAGCAAAGGTCTTTAAAATACGAGGAAAATTTTTTTTAAATCCGTATAAATCAGTGAGATGAGTTCAAATTCTGGTCTTGTCTGTTCCGTCAACTTTCGCAGAAATGCCCTCGAGAAAGGCAGGATTTCTTCTCTTCCAACTCTTATGGGTTCAATAGTATAGTAGACCATTGTCTCTAGATAAACAAACGTGGAGAAGGTAACGGAAACACTCAACCATCTTTTCCAAAAAAGCATAGAAATTTATAGATAATAAAGAAAAGGAAGCTGTAGAGAGTCATGATCTCTCACGATCTGGAGGAAGGTGGCATTAAAAAGAAAAAAAAATTGGTTAGAAAAATAAAAACCGTAAACTGAATTCAAATTCCAATCTAGTTAAAGTGCGTTAAATTTCTCACTATACCCTTGGGAAAGGCATGAAGCCATCTCTCTTACTCCAGACTATGGATTAAATAGCACTGTAGACCGAATGAGCAACAAAGTTCCAGAAAAAATGGAAACAAAGAGGACACTTATACATAACATCAGAAAGAGACAAGTTGAAATTTCTAGGGCACATATTGAGGAAAGAGGCCTTGGAGAGTATGATAGTCACAGGACAGACTGATGCTAAAGTAGACAGAGGAAAGCAGCACATAACTGTTATGGTAATTTACCCATGCACGCATGGACTCTCCGAGCTATAAATAGGAGCAGGTACTGCCTTTTGTAGGGTGAAGTTTCAGCAGTCAGCTCTAACTGTCGGACCGAACATTCTTGCTGTAACACTCTCGTTTGTATCTGTTTGTATTACGGTTTCTGTTAATATATTTGTTTAACTCAATTCCTCTTTTGTGTCTTTATTTCTGGGCGTAACAAGGCCACAACAATAACCTGCCCTGCCTAACGAGCATGCGTAAATGGTTGGCAGAACAGGGATTAGCAGATATAGCAAAAAACAAACTTTACTAAGAGCTACAAAGAATAGGAATGATCGCTTATGATGTACCGTGTCCTGAAGGGACACAGCACATAGACAAGAAGCCTTGGTTAGCAGCCAGTTTAAATGAAGTCATAACCGTAAGAGAAGGGGATGGGAAACCGCTTAATGCTTTTAAAATGTTTAGGTTTCAATGTTTTACACAAGACAAAATATAAAAGGTCTGATCAAAAATTATCGGGACAGATGCTATAAAAAGTAGACTACAACACATATCAATTCGGTATTTAATCTCCTTCGAGGTAGTCCCGTTCTGAAGCTATATACTTTATCCAGGGTCGGTTCCATTGAGGAAGCATTCATGTAATTCCTGTTGGGGGGGGGATTAGCGAGCAACCGTTTCATCGCATTCCCTTTGATTTCTTTGGCAACTTCTAATCTTTTTCCTTTGAAATGGAGCTTACGGCCACACCATGATGAAACACCGGTTCCCCTACGATCACCGAAGTTAAGCAACGTCGAACTTGGTCAGTACCTGGGTAGGTGAGCACTTGGGAATACCAAGCTTATACAAATAATCTGTGATTCATAACCGATTGAAACACCTGCTCTCGCACGTTCACCGAAATTAAGCAATTCCAAGAATTGGTCAGTACCTAAATGGGTGACCGTTTAGGAATACCAGGTGTTGTAAGCTTAGATATGCGGGTGATATAATGTATAATGACACAAAATTGTTAAATGGAGAGCCAAATCCTAAAACTCAAATTGAAAGTTCTTTTAAATTATTAGTATCTACGGCTTATCAACCCGCTATTGTAGGTTATTTAAAGCCAGAAAACATTTTTAGATTGTAAGAATATTTTTGAGATAATAATGGTAGTGATACAAGTCTTACTAATTAACCCATAGCTGAGGGGATAAGGGGTAGATTTATACATTTCTCAAGGGTATTATCACGTTAGTGAATATAACGAACTAAATTGTAATTGGAACTCGGCCCTCCGATTAACAATTCCGAGCCATTTTGCAATACACTATGCATACATCCAAGCTTACAGCACTTCGTATTCTCAAGCCGTCACGCATCTAAGGAGTGACTATGTTCAACGTTGCTTAACTCCGGTGATCGTATGGAAACCGATGTTTCAACGTGTCTTGGAAGGCTGCCTTCCCCGACGATCCACTTAGGTGAAACCTTAGTAGGTTTGTCTGGCTCTCTAGGTTTAACTAGGTCTGCTCTACTTACTGTATCGAGCACTTTATTTAGTTATTTTGCCTACTCGTACCGGGTTTTTTTTCTTTGGGCTTTGGACTTGCATGCTAGGCGATTATTTTCGGCTAACGTACATGTTCTTGGTTCTTCCTTTTTTTTTTACCTTTTTACCTTTGGTATTGGTTTCATTATTTGCAAATCAAGACACCGAAGGTTTTCCGAACGAGTATAATTTCTTATACTTATAAGATTACTACTACTAATATATATATATATATATATATATATATATATATATATATATATGTTCATCAATCTAGCAACAAAAAACAACACACAAAACGCATTCACCGTAAGAAAACGGACCACCATTTTGACCTAGGGAATTCTACTTTGATTAAAAGAGAAAATAATACACTGAGACGAAAATGTCTGGAAAGTGCCTCGATCGTTAGTTCATCCATAGTAAATTTGCGTCCAGGCTCCATTCTTGTCACAGCGTGGGATAGTCGGGGACATAGGTGATGGAGAGAAAAAGAAAAAGAATACAAATAATTTCGGATATATATATATGTATGTATGTATGTATGTATGTATGTATATAATGATAAAATGGTGCAAAAATAATGTCGTTTTCTCACATATGTTACTACGTGAGAAAACGATTTTATTTTTGCACCAACCTAATATTATAAAAACACGAACTCTTAAAAACCCATGAGATTATATTTATTTCATTGAGGTGGGAAAATTGACCTCAACTCTTCAGATGTCGTAATACAAATAAAAATGGAAATATTTCTCCAGGTCTGAAAAACAAATTTATGTAAATATGCAGATCTAACTTTGTGGAAGGAGAAGGGAAAAGCTTTATATCTAAGATTGTGAAATGGTGTTGATGAAATTGATAATATATATATATATATATATATATATATATATATATATATATATATATATATATATATATTATACTTAACATCAAGAAGAGATATAATTGTGTATTTGGGCAGCAATCCTTCTGACATGGCTGCTACCGTATAGGGATGACTCTTCAGCTTTATCAACGGTGCAAATTGGGCAGCTGAATATAAGAGTGAAAGGGCGAGTCCTGAAGATGACCCAAGGTCAGGATGTCCTGCATCTGCCACAACCGAGGAATCAAAGTAGTGAGGTATATCGTGCATTAATGCACTATGGAAACCAAAAGGAACTCTTCGAGACCCTCACATGTACAGAGGTATCTCAATTGAATCCATTTTGTGAAAGTACTAATGAATATTTTATTAACTAGGCTGTCACTCTTTTATGAAAATACAACTCCACACAACCCAATTTGGCTTTTATCCATGTGTAATGATGGCATTTATGTCCTCAAGTAATTCCAGAAAATCTCATACCTCGCTAATAGAAAAATGCATACCTCCTATCAGAGTTGTTCAATTATAACAAAAAGGACAATATACTTAACATCAAGAAGAGATAGTTGTAATTTCTAGGGCACATATTGAGGAAAGAGGGTAAATTTAATACTGTTATATAGGAATAAAGAGTCACTGCCGACACTGGGGTTTGAACACAGATCTCCAGAGAGCAAACGCTGGCGATCCATTTTAAATAAGTAGATCACGTGATGGTAAAGGAAATATTGTATATATGGGAATTAGCGTATCGTCTAAGTGATCACTCTCCGAATTACTTCGGAGGTGTGCTTGTTGAAATCTGCCTCTGGGCAGATAGGAACCCAGACGAGGCTGTGCCAAAGGGCAGAGTCTCGTCTGGGGTGGTAGACAGCTACCCGACCCGTTTTTTACGGGGTCTACGGGGAATTTTTGCCCGAGCTTACGGGCTCGGATACCCCACAATAAACTCGGCCTTCTGCCACATCAGACCGCGTGGGGCGGTAGGTGAATACCATCACTCTCCGAATTACTTCGGAGGTGTGCTTGTCGAACTCTCTGCCTCTGGACAGAGAGGAACCCAGACGAGGCTATGCCAAATGGAAGAGTCTCGTCTGAGGTGGTAGACAGCTACCCGACCCGTTTTTACGGTGTTTAGGGGATATTTGTGCACGAGCCTACGGGCTTGGATACCCCACAATAAACTCGGCTTTGTGCCACATCCGACCGCGTGGGGCGGTAGGTGAATGTCATCACTCTCCTAATTACTTCGAAAGTGTGCTTGTCGAACTCTCTGCCTCCGGGTACAGAGGAATCCAGACGAGCCTGTGTCGACGGGCAGAGTCTCGTCTGGGGTAGTAGACAGCTACTACGGGGAATGTTTTGATCGATCCTACCCGACAATAAACTTGGCCTTGTGCCGCATCCAGCCTCGTGGCGTGGTTAGTGAATATCTCACACTCCGGATTACTATTCAGATCACTATTCGGTGGTTACTATTCGAGCTAGTATTATCGAGCAAGTACTATTAGTGCGAGTGATATTCGAAGGCGTCTGACACCAGTATTGTTCAACGGCGTTACTATAGTTGTGTCTGCGATTACAAAGCCTCTACTACAACGAGCATTACGAAAGTGACAACAAGTATTCTTTGACATCACGAAAAAACCCACAGGACAGAATGAAAACAAGAGAGACAGGGGAAAACAGCGTATAACAATAAGCTTGTGTAAATGGATGGTGGAACAAGGTTTAAGAGATATAATAAAAAGATAAAAATGTATTAAGACTTAAAAGGGCGTGAAAATGCGTAGAGCCGTGATTACCAACATTTAACCGATCTATTCACAATTGTATTCATTATTTTTACAATATAAAAATGACTGCAGACATGAAATTGGAAATATTTGTTTGAAATTTAATAAATTACTTGTTTTGAATTCTTCGTTTCGGCCTGTGAAGCCTGCGTGGTTTTTGAAGTTCTGAGTTATTTCGCCGAATACACTCATCATTGTTGTTTCATCTACGACATTGTTTGGACTACTTAAGGTGTATGCAGAACCAGCGCCGGGATATTGAGTGCCCTAAGGGAAACTCTTTAATATGTGGCCCCCTCCTCTCCATTTATCTCGCTCAGTATGTTTTTGATAAGATAATTACGCAAACTTGCACGAGAGTATTCAAATGCCAACTGATACATACGAGGCAACTTTTTTTTCATACCAAGCAGCCGCCGGGTTTGTTTAGGGCGCGGCGCCGATCCTAGATGCACATTGCGTCTGGTAATCTATCTATCTATCTATCTATCTGTCTGTCTGTCTGCCTGTTCATGCCACCTACCTATCTATCTATCTATCTATCTATCTATCTATTTATCTATCTATCTATCTATCTATCTATCTATTAATGCCACCTATCTATCTTGAACGACTGTCAGAGATATATATATATAATTTCACTGATCAAATCTAATACGTTCTAATTTAATTTTAAAAGTATTAGCTACAATTCCTAGTAGTTTTAATTTTTATTTATTTCCATTATTTTATTTTATTTATTTATTTAGCTATAAAGGGCCTAGAGTCTGAGAGAGAAAATCTATGGCATCTCGTTCTCTTTTCATACCCATAATACTCTTTCAAAATGGCTACCCCTCTGGAGATGCGTAGAATGTAAAGCGCTGTCATATGATTTGTGTTTGGAAAGTGAAAGTGCTGCAAATATTCACAGGAGGTTAATGAACGTTTTATGGAGCTGCTGCACTTGAAATAAGCACAGTCAGTTGAGTTAATGCCAATTCTAGAGAGAAAGGAGTAACTGACCCCAGTGACAGGTTTTGCAGTGACAATGCAATTACTTTTGTGAATGGAGATCAGGTTGAAAAGTCTCTCAATACAGCTGACAGAAGAAACACCACGTGAAAGCCTTTAGTGAAGTCCTGGTAGTGTCTGCAGTTTAGCGCAGTCTCATGGTTACTCAGTGGTATGTTCAAAGTGGGTTCCTAGAATGATTTGACTGAAGGAAGAGAGTGTGATTGCTACCCAGATTTTAGCCCGTGAAGTAAATAATCAGACGACTGCGGTTCTTCTATGATGAGGAGATAAAAAAAAGAGACAACTTTTACTAGACTATGAAAACAGTTCAGAAGTTTCTAGGAGGCGGACTTACATAACCTCATCAAATACCACGATTTAGTAAGAAGAAACTCTATATTAAGGACTAGATTTCAAATCCTGAAGCCTTTTGGTTTGGTTTGGTTTGTTTTACGGCATATTAACCTCAATGGATTATTTAATGCCAACAAGATTTTTACTGCTGGTAAGATTTTTTTTCCGAAAATGTATTTTTGGTAAGATTTTTCCAAAAATGTATTGCTGGTAATATTTTTCTTTTTCAAAAATGTACTGCTGATAATAATTTTTCCAAAAAGTATTATTGGTATTAGATTCTACTTTTATACTTTCATAGTATTTTGACCCCAGCTTGGGGGTTAGCTATTTATCCATAGCTGGAACCCTGACAGGTGCTACCACCCTGGATCAGGATGGACCTGGGAACACCAACAATTAAGAGGTGGTTCCATACTCCACAAGACCTGATCAGAGGCCTTGCTGTCGGATGTAGTTTATCGTCTTACCCAGGACACCCTGAGCCTTTTGTGTAGATTTTGCTACAGGGTTTGCGCTTCTACAATATATTTTCTGTTATTGAGAGAAGAGGAATCTGGGATCTACCTTTGTTCTTATGGGTCGGATTTGTTTCTTCCGTTCGATTATGCTGTGGTGATACTTAGATCCTACTTATTATAAAACGCAGATTGTGTGTGTGTGTGTGTGTGTGTGTGTGTACGTTTATATATTCCTACATTTTTCAACCGATTTCAACAAAACTTCACAGGACTACATAAAATTACCTTGCGGTGGTTCTGGCAGCGCCAAAAATTGGGGAAAAAAATTGTTTTTGCACGAAATCAATTTGAAAACACGATTAAGAGGCATCACGAGAATGGAAGGGGGACAACTCATATCGAGTTATACTTATTATAAAACCCAGGTTGTTTGTTTGTGTGTGTGTGTGTGTGTGTGTGTGCGTGTTCGTTTATATATGGGATCGGATTTCCTACATTTTTCAACCGATTTCAACAAAACTTCACTTTTTTTTTTGGCAGGTAGTGTTTCTTATTGTCTTGCACACTTTTTTCTTTATTTTTACATTCAGAATGCTTTAAAAATTCCATTTACAAGATAATTGTTTATAATAAAATTCTATTCAATCGGTAGACTCATAACGACTGAAAACAATGTTTTTGTTTGAGTTTGACCAATTCGTAAAAAAATTAAGACATGCGTGTCCGTCAACCTTAAACAATAATCTTTGTCAATTTTATTTTTCAGTCTTTGGGATGGTCGATACTTGATCTATCTCTTACTGTTACATTCCCGGGCAACGCCGGGCTCTCCTGCTAGTTTGAAATATTTGTACAGGTGAGGATTAAGAAACACTCACATGTAGTGCATATATCAACAACTTAGATTGAATTGTCAGTAAGTACAGCCGTATCTGTACCCATTATTACAGCATCGAGGTTCCATCGGAGGCTATTGTACGGTCTAGGTCTTCTTTTTTATGTGGTGTGTCCCCTCAGGATATAGGCAATCATGGCTCTCCACAACTTCGTATCCCCTGTAGTTCTTAATAAACTTTGTCATTCTGTTATTTCTCCTAAACCGCCATCCATTTAGTCAAGTTCGCTTAGTATGTCATGCGCTGTTTTCCTCTGGCCCTCTCTCTATCCCGTGAGTATCACATTTTCCAAGCCCTCCTTCACCCTAATATGTCACAGAAACCCCAACTGTCCCTTCCTGGTGGGATCCTTTTTGTTTTTATTTTCTCCAGAACTTCGTAGTTGCTCGGTTTATATACCTGCTGATAGGACAGCCTAAGTTTCGGATTCCTGACTATCAGGTTTATAATTCCAACCCAGAAAATGTTTTCCTTCCAACGCCCTTAATGAAAGCAAAAGTAATCCAGAAGATACAGTCGTGATGCGCTGAGTGTCCATGTTTCGCCTACCCAGAAATCAAGGCAACAGAACTTATTCATTGTGACGAATCTGGGAGCCCAGACACTACTACAAGCTCGCTTGCATGTGAGGACTAAAAGAGTCATTGGGAGAAAGGTCTGGATTGGACAGATTGCTCGGGGGTTGGTTGGGGGTGCACAAGCATCCCTTACCCCGATTGGACTGAATAGTATTCTAAAACATAACTATTGCATTTTGCTGCATATAAAACGCTGCAATGCATCAGGCGCTCCCTACAAATTTTGAAGGAAAAAATCAGAAATCTTTTTTTCTTTGTACTTTGCAACCCTTCCCACTATCCGTAAATTTTAATCACTGAATAGCATATTTTCAGCATGAATCCGGACTAATTACGAAAATTCATCACAGACCGAGAAGTACCAAATTTATGGTGCCTATCTGTTCGCTTTGTTTTCCTTCCGCTTGTGCTGTTAGGCGTCGCGAGGAGACACAGTCGTCTGTCAGCGCCAAGGCGAGTGGCCCAGAAAAGAGATATTTCGTGGGCTCTGATAGTGTCTATCACTGAGTCGCTCCAGTGTCTTCTTGGTCTGCCTCTCGCTCTCCAGCCAGAGTACCTGAGGGTGTATGCTCGTAGGGCTAGTTGCGAGAGAATCTTCTCACCTATTTCGTTACAGCAGTCGCTTGCTTACGATACATTATGGATTGGCTGTCAGATGAAATTTTGTTTAAAAAATTCAATATATAATCCCCACCTCTTGAGTGCCAAACTCCTTCAACAGACAGGCGATCATGTCTCTCGCCAGCTTTCTTTTTAAAAGTTCTCTTAACTTTGCATAGATAGGTTCTCCTATCATCCGGTTCACACTCCTCCCCGGTTTTTGAACAGTAGAGGTTTATCCATTGTTTCCTGTTTAAGATTGGGTTTCCTGAGGTTCCTTCTAAGGTCAACTTCAACTCTATACTTCTGATATCTACGCCTAAGTCTGTAATTTTATTCACTAACTACTTTTTTTTCACCCAAAAGGAGTAGATAGGTTTGCCTATCTTCCGTTTACAAGCCTCCCCGGTCTTTTGAAAAGGAGTAGAGGTTTATCCTTTGTTTCCCATTTAGGATTAGGTTTCCAGTTCCTCCTAAAGTCTACCCCAACTCTATACTTCTAATGTCTCCGACTGAACTCTGAAATGTTATTCATAATTTTAATCTTAACCTCAAATCTAGAGTTAGCTGTTATCTTTCCTGCATAATCCCAAGAATTTCACTTCTTGCCCTTTCTTGCACTCATAAAACATTATGCAGTAACCTTCTACCTTGAGTGGCTCTTCGACATTGGATGAACATTAGTTAAAAAAAAGTAAATTTCATAATTGAAAGTCTTAATCAAAAATAGAGCTGCTCCCTATCCTGCTCCATCTAGATGAAAAAAGGGGCTTCCTTGACTAAACCAAATTCAGGGGGTTAAAATTTATGTTATAGTATATTTGCTATATTCTCATTTTAAAATTTTATTCACTAATTACATTTTCCCTCTCCCAAATGGAGTATATAAGTTTAGCTCACGTCCGGTTCTCAATCTTCCCTGGTCTTTTGAACAGGTATAGAGGTTTATCCCTTGTTTCCTGTTTAGGATTGAGTTTCCAGTTCCTTCTAAAATCTGCTTCAGTTTTTCTCTCTTCAACCAATTGGAGTAGATAGGTTCACCTATGGCTGGTTCACACTCCTCCCCAGTCTTTTGAACAGGATTAGAGGTTTATCCCTTTTTTCTTGTTTAGGATTGGGTTTCCGGTTCCTTCTAAAATCTGCTTCAGTTTTTCTCTCCCCCACCAATTGGAGTAGATAGGTTCACCTATGGCTGGTTCACACTCCTCCCCAGTCTTTTGAACAGGATTAGAAGTTTATCCCTTTTTTCTTGTTTAGGATTGGGTTTCCGGTTCCTTCTAAAATCTGCTTCAGTTTTTCTCTCCCCCACCAATTGGAGTAGATAGGTTCACCTATGGCTGGTTCACACTCCTCCCCAGTCTTTTGAACAGGATTAGAAGTTTATCCCTTTTTTCTTGTTTAGGATTGGGTTTCCGGTTCCTTCTAAAATCTGCTTCAGTTTTTCTCTCCCCCACCAATTGGAGTAGATAGGTTCACCTATGTCTGGTTCACACTCCTCCCCCGTCCTTTTGAACAGGATTAGAGTTTTATCCCATTTTTCTTGTTTAGGATTGGGTTTCCGTTTCCTTCTAAAATCTGCTTCAGTTTTTCTCTTCTCCACCAATTGGAGTAGATAGGTTCACCTATGTCTGGTTCACACTCCTCCCCCGTCCTTTTGAACAGGAGTACAGGTTTATCCCTTGTTTCCTTTTAGGATTGGGACACCGGTTCCTTCTAAGATCCACTCCCACACTTTACTTCTAACGTCTCCGGCTAAACTCTGAAATGTTATTCACTAATGTAATCTTAACCTAACAGAGTTAGCCGTTATCTTTCCTGCATAGGCCCAAGAACTTCAATTCTTGCCTTTTCTTATGCAAATACAGCATCATACAGTAACCTTCTACCTTGAGTGGTTCTTGAGGCTTTTATTCGATAAACATTAGGAAAAAAATTAATACCGTTTTCTTTTTTTCTTTTAGAAATCTATAATTAATACCGGATTATTATTTTAATTTTTATAATTAATACAGGATTTTACGACTGGTTTTAATGGGTTAAAATAATTGTAGTGATATATAAATGACTGCCTAATTAGCTTAGATAAGACATAGACTATATATATGCCTAAGCAGTAAGGGTAGATTAGATCTCGGTATACGAGTATCGTGTACCCTCCAACGCAGGAGTTATTAGAATTTAATTTGAAAACCACTATAAATATTTTACAAGTTCACATTCTAGCCCCTTTTCTGATCATTGCCCCGACTTCCACCTCTACTTTCAAATTCGAGAGAGCTTGGAAATATAAAAAGGAATCTGACTATCCTTGCCCTGACCATGGTGCCATAAAATCGTGGGGTAACGTTCACTAATTGTCAAACCCTTGCTTCCAAAAAATCAGCTCCCAAACTTATCAGATATATATATATATATATATATATATATATATATATATATATATATATATATATATTATCAGATATATATATATATATATATATATATATATATATATATATATATATATATATATATATATATTCTGACGAATGAGAGGGCCAGGAAAATGTATAGCAATTTTGGAGGGAAAAGTTCCCAATATTTCTGAGCCTTCTAATCTCGATAAATACGGAGAATATGCGGCTCTTTCACAGTGAGTAATTGACATTGTGATAACATCAGGTCGGTGATAGAACACCTGTCATCTTCGGAACCTGTTTCAATAAAGAGATCTACCTGCTGAGCCCTAAAGGTAGAATGTCGGCCCTCTACTAAAAACTATCTACTTTCTTGCACCTAGAAATTCCTGTCGTCAGCCTACGAACTCAACTACAAAATTCGGATCTTCCGACTGTTTCCTCCTCAACAAGAGCTCTGAAGAAATCTATGAGTGTTAACCCCTTAAGAATAATTTACTCGCTTAAAGAACTTTTAGGCGCCCAGAGAAATATTTTGTGTGAGCCTTGTTAAAGGAATCTTCTTCTCACTTTCATTCATATTTTGTGTATATTCCTTTAACTATTTCGGTGCATGTAAATAAACATTTCTATTGTTATACCTTGAGCAGAAGTTTGAGTCTTTATTCTTTCGTCTAAAAGAGAGAATTGGCGCTATAAACTTTCAAGTTTAGAGCGTCTGCTTTTATCGATTCTGTCACCTTCAACATTAACCCTTTCATGTGCGAAAACCGGGGTAAATTTCCCACAGGGTTCGCTTGTCAGCCATTAATATTCGCTCAAGCCCAAGGCAGTACCCCTCGTCCGGTGCCTGAAGCGTCCACAAAATGGGGAAGCGTCGTGGCAGCTTGACATTTTTTTTTTTTTTTAGATATTACCATTAAACCCACTTTAAACTCGAACTTGTGCCACATTCGGTAACTGGTAAATTACGAAGACAGCACACTTCATAACAATTACGTCTGAAATAAATCTTATCAAAGCGAACATTCGTCCTGGGTATGACGATAAATTACATCCGCGTCCTGGGTAAGACGATAAACTACATCCGTGTCCTGGGTATAACAATAAACTACGTCCGCGTCCTGGGTAAGGCGATAACTACGTCCAACAACAAGGCCTCTGATCATGAGGATTTGAGGAGCGTGAAACCACCTCTTAATTGCTGGTTTTCACAAGTCTACTCTGACCAAGGGTGGTAGCACCTGTTAGGGTCCCAGCCATGGGCAAATAGTTAACCGCCAATCTGGGATCAGAACACTACGTAAGTGTAAAAATAGGCTTTAATACCAGAAATACTTTATCAAAAATTATTACCAGCAATACATTCTTGCAAAAAAAAAAAAAGATATTACCATCTATGCATTTTTGAAGGAAAAATATTACCAGCAATAAAAATTGTCGGCATTAAATAACCCATCGAGGTTGATATGCCGTAAAACAAACCAAAACCAAAGCAGCAATACATTTTTGAATGAAAAATATTACCAGCGAAACATTTTTTTAAATTTATTACCAACAATATATTATTGCCAGCAAGACATCTTTGAAGAAAAAAAAATTATCAGTAATACATTTTTGAAAATAAAGAAATAAAATTTATCAGCAATAAAAATCTTGTCGGCATTAAATAACCCATTGTGGTTGATATGCCGTAAAACAAACCAAACCAAACCAAACCAAACCTTACCTTGCGAACATGGATAAGTCTTGGGGTCATTAACAAAACCAAAGTGAAAAAATATTACATATTTTTTTTATTATTATTTAATAATTTAATGTTGCCTAACACTGTGTATTATATTGGAGCATATTTACTTACATTTAAAATGAAGACGGGTATACACCTGTTATGTAGCGGTATAATAGGAAATATATCCCTGTAGAAAACAACCAATTATTTTTTTGCAACGCTCTTGGTCTGTTTGGCTAAATTTTTTTCACGTCACATGAGAGTTGAGTTTTCTGTACTTTCAATGCTTAGTATATTTTCTCCCTCACTGTTTTTCTCTGTTCTCATATGTAACAATAAAAACGGTGTGCATATTTTAATGTTAAACTCTAAAACAAAAAATAAAATTCTTATATATAAACTAGCCGAATACCGTGATCAGGGAAACGTTAAGTTGCCATACCTATACAGGGCCTTAAGTGCGTTAAGTTGCCATACCAACTACAATGCAAAATTTTTTATTTACCATTTTATAAATAACTATCAAAACATTCATTAAAGTTGATTCACATTATAAAATTATTCTTGCAAATAAGCTATCTAATAAATGAATAGTGTTTAACATCTTTGTTGTCAATTCTCAAGAATGAAGAAAATGTATAAATCCGCTTTCATATGTTATTTTTTATATCTTAATCGTCGCTTTTTAAAACAATGAGCGTTATCGAAGGAATCAAAAGTGTATACAGCAATAGCAGTACCAAGGAAATAACCGTTTTGTTTTTTTTTGTTTTGTTTTTGTTTGTTTGTTTTTTTGAGAGCTTGAAGGTCAAACATTACCGAAATATTGAAATATGAGGCGCGTCCGGAACCAATCTCACAATTTCGAGTTTTTCAAGAAACAGTTGCGTTGGCAGACAGCTTAAAGGGGTATAATTGTGCATGAGCTTTCAACTCGTGTTACTTAGATGTCAGTGACAAATTGCTTTTATTTGATCATCACAGAGAAGTTTTCCTGCCTGGCATGAGTGTGGCATATGCTAATCTCCAGGAGAGTAATTCATCGCGTCTTTTTGGGCTCACGTTTTCCACTGACACTAAATGGAGTGATCCTATGGAATCAATTGCTAGGTCTCTGTTGATTCACTGTGTCGCGCCAAGCAATTTTTCTCGTAAGAATCCATCTTGCATATTTATAAATCAACCATTTGTCCGTGAATTGAATATTTCTGCCACATCTGGTCTGGTGCTCCTACTATATATCTTGAGATTCTTGACAAAATTCAAAGAGTTTGTAATGTTATCGGTCCTGCCCTGGCATCTCGACTTCAGTCACTTTCTCACCGACGTGACGTGAATTCCCTTTGTCTTTCCTACAAATATCTTCATGGCAATTGTTCTGATGAGCTTTCCTCCTTGGCGTTACGATTGCATGAATTTAAGCATGCTACTAGATTGGCAATTAGGTCTCACTGTTTTACTGTTGAATAGGCTAGATGCAACCCCCACTTCTGTTCTAACAGTTTCTTTTCTCGCACTTCTCACCAATGGAACTCCCTTCAAATTTGCTTTGTATTTTGTGCCTTTCTATTTCTTTCTGTTTTTTCTCTCATTATACTTATTTTCCAGCCATCAAGGCAACAGACATTTTTTCTTTTCATTTTCTTTAGCCTTTTTGTCTTTTTTTATATATTGTTTCATAGCAATTGTTCTAATGAGCATTCCTCCTTGGTGTCTCGATTGCCTGAATTTAATCTTGCTACTAGATGGGCAATTAGGTCTCACTGTTATACAGTTGAACTAGCTAGATGCAACCGTCTCTTCTATTTCTGATTTCTTGCTTCCCTGCCACCTACAGTCTTCAAAGAAATAAAGGCAACACCAAACGCCATCTTCTGTCACCCTAAAACCTATTCTTTTATCGTTGCTTCTCCTCACTAAAGTCTTCTCTTTCACTCTCAGTATCCCCTTGCATCCTAGTGGCATTATCGTCTTGTTTGGGTTGAAATGAATTAAAAGAATAAGTGAGATGCCAGTGTGCGAACTTTTGTACAATGCAATTCTTGCATTTACAATGACCGAGCGAGTAAATGAAAAAAAAAATTGTAAAGATTTAAAATTTTTAATAATATCACATCACCTCCTTCTTCTCATCTATAGGGCTTGGAGGCTGTGGTCTTCAACGCTCTACTTTATGCGAAATTTGAGAATTAAACAGAAAAAGAAAACTAGACACTAGATTTTTAATCGCCTACATCAATGTGATGTGTCTACGTCCTATCTTCTCGGTGCTAAACCGGGTCTTTTATCCCTGTCTGAAACTGGTATAGATCCATCTATTCTAGGACAGGAATTCGCATTCACGGGCTACAAGCCCCTAATACTAAATTATGGCCATCAAAATAGCCACGGTCATGTGGCACAGATTCCCAAAACGATGAACCTGATCTTGTGTATATGTGCTTCTGTGTGTCACCTGTTCACAGTACCTCCTTCATCTCCATCCTTGTATTGTCCTCAAAATGTCGGAAATGTAATGTTTAAACAGATAGCTGAGACATTTGATATTATTATCTCTGGCACTTCCGCAGGTAGCTTTTATATTTATGGTGACTGCGATATTCACCGCAAAGAGTGGATAGTTGACTCGAACAAAACCGACAAAGAAAGCAGATACTGCCGAAACTTCTCCATCGCCTACGACACAGATCATTAAAGAGTCACCCGTGTTCCCAATGCAACGGGACATGAGGCAACCCTCCACTGAACTCTTTCTTACATCCTGCCTTGAAAAATGCTCTGCTGAAGTGTTACCCGCTCATACCTCTAGAAGATATAATCAACAAGAAGATTGTTGATCACTTCCATAAGGATAACCTCTTGCGCGACAAGTAGTACGAATTCCGGTTGGCTTGGTCCCACTGCTGATATCCTGCCATTACTCAGAAAATCAGTGAGGCACTAAACAATAAATACATGTCAAAAACGAGCGCAGTATATATTTGTCAAGTTGTGACATAGAGGATTGCTGCACAAGCTCTACACCTATGTAATCATTGGAAGATCATTCTTAATTATCAAGTTCTTCCTAACGCGTAGGTTCCTGAAGGTAGTTGTTAACAGCTAGTCCTTCGAGGCCCAAGTGATTAATGCAAGCGTTTCCCAAAGCCCGCCAATTCATCCAAATCTCTTTCTGCTTTATATAAATTATCTGCCTAAGAATATGTTTTTGTGAATATCTATGCTATTGATAAAATGGCTGCACCTCCAAAACTCCTGAGCCCTCCACTGACTCTAGCAGGGGAAAAAAATGAATTGTTGCATTTAATGCACCGAAAACCAAACAAGTGACGTTTCATCATCACCGAGCGGATGCTGAATTTTCACTTATCCTAAGGAATGGGTGTTTTTTCTGGGAGGCCCCATGCCTTGGGTGCCTATTGGGAATTTAACTCAACACAGACTCGTTCATACGATCCATCGCTAAAGATGCTGGCGAAATGGTCGGTTCTCTGTGCCGCTCCAATAAGTATCTGACTCCTTCTGATATCCTCTATCTTTGCAAGACCAAGATCAATCCAAAAATGGAGCACTGTTGCCATATATGGGCTGAAGCTGTTCAGTCTACATTTACCAATCTCGATAGAATCCAGAGGTGTCTCAGCGGCCATACGGTTGGTGAATTATCTTCCACTCTGCAACCACTTTCCCAGAGACGAAACGTTTCAACTCTTTCGCTATTCAATCAATATTTCCATGGAAAGTGTTCAAACGAACTATATTCCTTAGTTCCACTAGTTATAATCTTCACGGCGAAGACCAGCCAGACCATTGCAGCGAACCACCTTCATTACATTCGCATTCCATTGGTAAGATGTAAGAAATAACAAAACAAGAGGTTTCAGATAAATTGTGTATTGAACAGAATAATATTACACGACTTGGGAGTGTGTGTCAGTTGATCAGCATTCAATCTGTACTACTGTTCTCCCGAGGCTTATTACTATTTTTATAGTAAGTGGAAGAGTCCACAATAGACTCATTACAGGGAGGACACCACAACAGTCTGCTAGCGTTAAATGTCTTTTCTTTCAGAATTCCAATGATTGACAGCATTTCTGGCTTCACACTATCTTTCTTATCGCTGTTCTTTAAGGTAATGCTACTACACACGAGCCTGAAGGATAGTGGAGTTGTTTATATTTCCTTCATTTTTATTCTTAAATATCCGGCATTGTGCTAAGGGAAGATCTTACACACGAAAACCTTTTTTCTTTTTCATGGTTTTTTCCCTAAAATTGTTATTGATATATAAAAAATTATATATCATTTCTTCACATATATATATATTTATTTAGTGTATTGGGGCAGCAGATCATTATTCAAACAGACATTGTTAAATATAGCAGACAACAAATGTCTATTATGTTTGATCAGGAGCCTTTCTAAACTTACATGAGCCATCTTCAAAGTGGTTATATGGACATTTAAACAAAGATATTCACCATCAAAGATGATATTCTGTTATGATGACATAGAAGATTGCTATGTGACGATAACGGTCGCGGAATAGCAGACGCAGATCGTGATGCGGCTGTATGATGTCATACTCCGTGAGAGAAGGAAATATTTACAACAGAACCATATGTTTAGATGCAATGTAATGCGTTGTGACTAGTTTGAAATGTAATTTTGTTGAGTTTTGGTTGCTTGTTTTAATGTAGATGGCCTCCAATATCTGAAAGTTTTTTTTACTGTGTGTATGTGATATATATATATATATATATATATATATATATATATATATATATATATATATATATATATGTGTGTGTGTGTGTGTGCGTGTGTGTGTGTGTGTGTTATAAGTCTAACCTTTTTTATTAATATATATATATATATATAAACTAGAACTTGTAATACTTGGGATGACCCATGCCCTTTATGCCTACATGAAAAACTACACATTATAAAGTTTCTACATAATGAAAATTTATTAAACAATAGACATGAGTTAACGGTTTTTTGCCGACATCATCAAATTTTCGCATTGAATGAAAACAATTAAATAATAAATACAAATTCTAAAACCCATAGTCTAAATAAAAAGTTTAAAAGCCTTACCCAATAATAAAAAAAATAAAAAATAAAAAAAAACCTTTATGAAGTCGTCAAAACAAAAAACAAAAACAAAAAAGAAACAAATGTTAGCTAATTATGACAGTTTTTTTTATATACACAAAACCCTTTCAGGAAAGAAAATGAAATAAAATATAAATAAATCTCCATAAACACTTAACCAGACTAGACGATGTCATCTTCCGCTTTAAATTTAGACACCCCTACCTTACCCTGACAAGACGTCTTTGAATGTAACTGAGATATTGATACAAATTATTAACCCTTACGCCCCATTTTTTTTTAAATAACTGTTCTAGCCGTTACCATAGTAATTTTAATTTCAATAATGAATATGCTTATAAAAACGCGTAAATTTCAAGAATTAGTTATTCCCCAAAAAAATTTCGCTAGGGGCACCGGGCCCCTTATCCTCTGCCCCGTCTTCCCTTTCATCTACCAAAAAATCTTTCATCAAACCACCTCCGCCCAAATCTTTGACAAACACACCGTCTAAATCCTATCCATCAACAAAACCTTCCCCTTTTAAGGCCCCTTCTGGCACGACACCCTCTACTACTCCCATAGACACACCTATTCCAACACCTACTCAATCTCCTCTAAAGAAAAGAAATAGAAGCCCAGATTTACAGGCACCAATTGACAAGAAGAAACAAAAAATTAAGCCGCCATATCTCCCAGGGGAAGACGTCTGCCGCGTAACCCGGGTACAGGCGGAGAGGATTTTCGGGCAGACGAGGAACCCGAAAGCTGTAAAAGTTTTGTGGAACTTCAAACAGATAAACGGAATAGATGTCGAAGTGCCCGAAAATTTTCCATCCGCAAAAAGCTTTGACTGCTATAAGAACTGGCCCGGGTACGCAGGAGATTTGGGGCATGATAGAGGAGGCCCAGACATCTCTAAAATTGGTGCCCCCAGCTGTCTACCTACTTGACACAGAAATGGATGAAACAAACAAAGAGTTTAAAGAGAGGGTCCCCGTTTTTGTTGACCCATCCCTTTATAGGGCTCTTAAATTAAATTCGGACATCGGCGGCTTGTCTCATGATGATACCGTCGAAATTGAGATGGCGTCCGGTTCTATGGGACGAGCTGTCGGTGTCTTCACCCGAGCCATGTTCTATCCTAAAGGACAACCCTAATCGATTTGATAATGTCTCTCTGGTTGGCTAGTGTGAATGCCCGAGACCTGAGGCCCGAGTCTCGAAGGGTAAGACTCGCTCGTGACCTTCAGACCTTATGGGTGAATATATGCTGTGTGCAAGAGACCCGTTTTTCTTCTCGCGATTATGAAGGCATTCTGTCTAAGGGGTTTACTCTTTATTCAGCATGTTTTGATGGACGCTCGAGGGGTGTCTCTTGGCTGGTGAGCAAGTCTTTGAAGGCTGCGTGTTTTCTTGTCTTCGCAGATCCAGCGGGCAGACTTTGCGTGCTGGATGTTACCATAAAGGATAAGGCTTTGTGTCTCATTGGGGTTTATGGGCCCAGTATCCAGTGAGCGGCCTGCTTTGTTTCGGCAGATCGGGCCGTTTATGATGACATCACGTCGGGTAGTTTTAGCGGGGGATTGGAATGCCATCCTTGACCCCGATATAGATCGTAAAGGGTCAAATTCAAATTCGGGTACTAACAACTGAGGCGTGAAACCTTTTCGCGACTTTGTTGACGGGTTCGATCTCGTCGACAAATACCGGAATGAGCACCCTTAGCGGGTAGTTTGGACTTGGACTAATAATGGCAGCTCGGCTGTAGGTGGGCGTGCTAGCTACCTTGACCGAGTTTTAGTTAGGAGAGTCGATGTAAGGCTCTTAGGGCGTCCAAGCTTCCATTATATAGTTTATTCGGATCATAGGCTTGTCCGGGGCTGTGTAAACTTAGATAAGCCTAGGGTTAGGATGACTGGTTACTGGAAATTCAACTGCTCGTTATTTGGCGAGCAGAAATTCCGGGACCAGCTGCTACTAATGTTACAAAGGAAACTGACGGGGGCTGTGGTGGGAAATGCTTGGTGGGACAAATTAAAATCTAAAATTCGAACGTTTGCTGCCGATTTTAGCCGTCGACTCAATCTAGATAGATTAGCGGCGCAAACGGCTTTAGAGCAAAGAGTGGATCGGGCAGTTAAATCCCGTGATAGTGGGGAAGTAGCCTTAGCTAAGGCCTCCTTGCTTATCAAGAAGAATCAAGCTCTGGTAGTTAGGGCTAGGTTAAAAAGAATGTCCTCTGTGGCGACGAACATGGCCGCAGAATTGCGTGCAGAGGAGAGTAGGAATGCATCACGGCGGCATATTGCTTGCGTCACATTGCCGGATAAGCGGACCGTGACTACAATCTCGGGCATATATGAGGCTTTTCGGGATAATTTTCGGGGTCTTTTTACTAGGGAGCCCTGCTCAATTCGACGCCTATTTAGCCGACTTTCTCTGCTTTGAGGCAACTGAAGCGGCTAGGTGCGAGGGTCCCATAACAGAGTCGGAAATCTGGGAAGAGCTGAAACAGGTTGGCCTAGATAAATCTCCGGGATTAGATTGTCTTACCTACAAAGTCTACTTGTGGCAGTCGCCCGTTTTTGTTCCTTTGCTGGAACTGATTTTCAACAACTGGATGAGGCAGGGGTCTATACCTCAACGCTTCACCAGGGGTGTGATCAAGTTGCTGCGTAAGGACAAAAACGGTGGGGATGGGATAGGTAATTTTCGCCTTTTAACTATGTTAAATACAGAGTTAAAGATTTTGGCAAAGATCTTAGCTAACCATTTGCAGCTTGTCCTGTCTAGTCTGATTGGCTCCGAACGGACTTCTGCTGTGAAGGGCAGGACTATTCAGGACAACCTTCATATGGTCTGCTTGATCATAGAGAAAGTCGACAGTGAAGCCGCGCTGATCAATTTAGATCAGTTCAAGGCTTTTGATGGGGTTGACCATCGATTCCTGGAGGCTGTTCTTTCGGCTGCCGGTTTCGGGCCGTACTTTCGCTCCTGGATCCGTCTTCTGTATGCGACTCCCGGTGCGCTAGTGGAAGTGAACGGAGTAAGATCGAAACCTTTCGTATTGTCTCGATCTATTCTTCAGGGTTGTCCGCTTTCGCCTATGCTTTACGTTCTTGCGTTGGAACCTTTCCTTCACAAGTTAAAGCGAATCCGGTCCTGCGCGGAATTTCCCTACCTGGTGCTACCACCTCGGCCAGGTATTCTGCCTATGCTGACGACGTTTCGGTTCTTGTGTCGAGCAGAGCCGAGATTAACGAAGTCAGCAAAGAAATCAGTGGTTATGAGATGGTGACAGAGGCCAAGATCAACCGCGATAAGTCTGTTGGTTTGCGGTTGGGTGCGTGGAAGGGAGTTTTTCTTCCCGGACCTTTCCACTGGACGGATGGACCGGTCAAGATACTCGGTGTCTGTTTCGGTCTAGATATCCAGTTGGGAATGAATTGGTCGGAGGTACAAGGGAAGGCCGAGATCGCAATTAATTTGTGGTCTCGGAGGAATCTTTCCTTAAAGGGGAGGGCGGAGGTATGTGTTTCACATATCTACCCGATTCTCCTTTACCGACTCTGTACTTCCACTTCCGTCTGACACTTTGCTGGCGTTAGTGAAGCTCTTGTTCTCCTTGTGGGGAGGCAAGGCTGCCAGGGTCTCTCGGGAGATCTGTTGCCTTCATCCATCTGAAGGCGTTCTAGTTATGCCTAGCATTGAGATCCGTCTCTATATGCTTCGCATCGGGTTCCTAGATCGTTTGTGTCGCGAACCGGATGAGAAGGGCGCCTTCTGGAAGGTCGTAGAAATTTCTCATCCTTGAGAAGTGTGCACTCGTGCGAGGTGGAGGCCCTCCGTTTACCCCGAACCGAGTGCTCCTTCTACCGTGAATGTCGTCTTGCTCTGAAACGCCTCTTACGGGCGTCGGATGGCCTCTCCAACGTCCAGGCGTTGTCTCGTAGGGCATTATATCAAGTGTTAGTTAGGGGTCCGTTCATGATGATCTGATTGACGAGCTCGGTCTTACGAAGCAGGAGGCTCGCTTGATCTGGCCTTGGGCTCCCGGGTTGAAATGTCTCAATAACGATGAGGCATCCCTCACCTGGCTGGTGATGCGTGGGGCCCTCTGGGTCGCCAAAATGCTTTGCGCAGCGGACTTGGAGAAATATCCAAACTGCCGACGTTGTAGTGGGGAAGTCGAGACCCTAGGTCACGTCATCTTTCATTGCAAGTTGGTAGCACCGTTGTGTAAGTTTGTTGAAGGCTTCATGGTTCGCATGTTGCACGGAAAGTTCTTTGTCCTTGAGGCCTCTTCTGTTTGTAGCAATGTGGCACCGCCGTTGACGAAAGCTGAACTTTATGTGTTCCACTGCTTGCTAGAAGTTATGAGAGTCGTGATTTGGTCGACACGTCAGAAGGGATTCTATGGAGGTGAGAAGTTCACCTCTTCCCAAATGTTCTTGTACTTTAGGCATCTGCTTAAAGTCAAGATTAGGACGGAAAGGCGGCGACTCTCTTCATCAGAATTCGGCAAAAGGTGGGTAGATCTTGCGCGACTGTGTAGAGTGAAAGGGACTGACCTGGAGTGGCACTTGGATGTCGGTTAGGCTCAGGATTTTGTCCCATCAGGGTTGAACAGAGGCAACCCACCCTGATATTAGGCTAGTTCAGGATTTTTTGTTTGAATCTTTAGTTTCCCGTTTCTGGTGAACTTAGCTAGGGTATGCATGCTCATTGGCCCCTTTTATTTCTGTCCCTATTTTTCTTTAGTTTAATTCCCTATCCCCTCCCTCATTAGGTGGTCAGTAATGTCAGTTCTCTGGTTGTTGCGGGATGACTTTGGTTTCGTGTGTGTTTTCGTATTTGTTATTCTGTCTAAATGAGTGCGTGTTTGTGGGTGTGCTTGGTTTTTCTAATATTATAATCCCGCAATTATTTCGTCCTGTTAACTGATGTTTCTGTCACATTTAAGGATTGTGGTTTTTTTATTACTAACACTATTTTTGTTTTGTTTTATGTAATTAGTATTAATTCATATTGTAAATAATCATTGGGTTTTTTTTAAATTGTTGTTTTTTCCCCTCCCCCCACAGACTTTGAAATGTACATATTGGGACCAGTTAGGATTTCATAGAGAATTTGAGGTATTATGGTGGACGTAGTAAGAAAGGTAGGAGTGAATGTGTTGTTTTGGTGATAGGACATATTGTTGGTATGCTTGAGTCCGTGTCTGTGACTAGCTAAGTTTAGAATTAAGACAGAAGAAGACCGTCCTTTCTCACCCCCCCTTTTTGGCCTTGTGTCACATTTTGTACATTAGTACAAATAAATAACTATTCCCCAAAAATTTTCACTTGAAGATGGAACAGAGCTTGGTACTTTAATTCAATTTAATTTTAATAATTATATTGAAGTTTTCAGCTCTTGTTTTGAGACATGAGAACTCTTATGTAGCGATGGGATCATATTTTTAAATAAATAATTATATTTAGGCTCAACATTTGTATCGGCCACTGTTTTTTAAAAATAATAAGAAAAATACTAAATAACTTTGGATTATTTACCTAACGAGTTCTATTTTCTATATATTTTCACACACACACACACGTATATATATATATATATGAAGAAATATAATCTTAAGGTGTGCTATATTTATGGGATAAAGTGTTCAATATCAGAGATAGAGCGTGTGTAAATATAAAAGTGAACATTGAAGTCAAAACTTAAAGGCGACAGGCTGTTTCTTGCTAGACGCAATCGTCAGGCCTGACGATTGCGTCAAGCATGAAACAGCCTGTCGCCTCTAAGTGTTGACTTCACTTTTATACACACACACACACACACACACACACACACACACACATATATATATATATATATATATATATATATATATATATATATATATATATATATATATATATATACAGGTAGGGAGAGAGAGAGAAAGAGACATGTTTCATTTAATAATTTAGACAAGTTTTGTTTGCTTTGGATCCTTTCATATTCATGTAGAAGCATTTTGGTGTCATTATATATACATATATAGGTACAAACATTCGTTAAAAAATGAGTATACCATGATGAGAAAATGCCGAAAGATGAATAAAAATAGTTTTATCTTCAAAGATTTTACGTTATTATTAAGTGAAAAGACCAAAGGATTTTTTGATGTAAAGATTAATTTTGTTAATCCTTTTTAAAAACTTCGAAATTTTGGTTAAAATCTTCTTTCGCCGATGTTGCCGTTGTGCCATAAATTAGTTTAGGAAATATTTGCGTCTTTTTGCGATGCAAAACGAACTCATCTGGAAATTCCTGCTAAAATCAGATAATTGTCCGATTTTAATCAAACTTTCAGGACTTATTCACAAATTAATGAAATTACTTTCGGTTTTTCAAAAATCTTTGGAAAATTTGTTTTACGTCTATTAATCCCTATTTTTTTAATTTTATGAAATTTTGAGAAATTCTCTTTTGTAGCCTTAATGATTGCATTAGAAAGACAAGTCCTAGGAGAATTTAAATCATGAAATATTTTTGGTCAAACAGAATCCCAAGTTACAACAAATCTGCTATGAATCGTAAAATGTAAAATACACTAAAAGTAATTTATTATTTAATTAGAAAAGCTTTTGAGTGTGTCTATAAAATAATTTATGGATTCTATTGCCTTAAAAAAAAATTCGATAAATAATGAATTTTCAGAAGAACTGTTTTCTTTTTTCAATTTTAATTGGAATACTTTATAAACTATTAAATCTTTTAATATTATCTATTAATTTATAGCGATCCAGTCATTAAATTAAGACTGTATTTAATAATAACTATAATTCACTGACCCACAATATTTTAAAAATAATTCTCAATTTATTTTATATATCGATTACATGTCGATTTTTTTGTAAATACCGATGACAAACATATCAAAAAATAAGTGTAGTAACTATAGTAAAATTAAAATTTATTAGTAATTTCCTAATATTTCTTCAATAAGCGCTTGCGTACCTTAGACTATAAAGCCAAAGTAGCTATTCAGTAAAATATTAGATTGCTTAGAATATTTTCTTAAATTTTTAAGATTATTGGGTAGTTAAAATAAATATATATATATATATAATAATATAATTAAATGTCTTTATATATATAATAATATAATTAAAAGTCTTTAATAAATAAAATTGTCGGACTTTGTATTTCTTAATGTATGACGTCATTTGTTTACATATGATACGCCATGAGCAGTTATGAATGTGCGAGATTCATGGAAGATTGAAGTTTATAAGCAGTAAATTCGACCTTGCCTACCGAACGTTCCTTGGTGGCCGAGAGGCCGTGCGGTCAAGGCACGTCAGCGTAAATGACTGTTCTGTATAGGATGCAGGTTCGAATCCTGTCCAAGGACGAATATTTTCTATGAAAATTTCTCGGACATTCAGGCCGGTAAATGTTATTTAATACTGTTTATTATAAACAGAGCATTTACTTAAATACTTGTATCTATAAAAAGAACGTTAAACATAAAAAATGTCTTTAATAAATAAAATTGTCGGACTTTGCCCATTTCTTAATGTATATATTATTTTTTTTTTTTTTATTTATATTTATTTATTTTTTTATATATATATATATATATATATATATATATATATATATATATATATATATATATATATATATGAATGAAGACATTTACGTTCCATGAATCAAGTATTTGTTACTGTTATGTCCCTATCAAAAAGATTTCAAACATCGAGAGAGTTGTCAACACCTCGTATAACACCCACATTCGGCTTAAAAATGCTTTTCTGTGATATGTTAAACTAAAATTTAGTAATATTTGTCTCAGATCAGATTAATTAAACTTTAAATCAGCTTATCTTACTCAAATAAAGTTTCTGTAAAGTATTTTTTAATTTTGAAAAAAATAAATCAATAAAGAGAATTTTGTTTTAACTGCTAATCATAAAAGAAAAAATCATTCCATTAAATGGATATTCGGTTTGAAATGCATACAACTTATTTTGCTCATTGGAAATATTAAATTTAATCTATTATCTTGAAATTAAAACTAAAATAAAAGCTTTAAGACAGATGTTTCATTTTAAAAATACTTTTTAAACCTTACGTATCGCGTTTCTTTGGAGGTGCCTATGCATATATATATATATATATATATATATATATATATATATATATATATATATATATATATATATATAGTCGACTCTCCCGTCGAATTCGAGGTATGAGGGTCAAGCAGATCAGTTCCTAGGAAACCGACAACCCGGCAACAGCACATGAGATTTGATTATAGTGGTGAAGGTTTCTTGCAGGACCATCCACAATTTTTCAAGGGCCGAATACAGAGACCCGGTGCACTACGTGCCACAAGGTCCCTCAGCAGGTTTTGAATTCAAGTTGTCCTTCTCAGACCAGTTGCCATCCAACGCTATAGAACCAAGACTGTCCAGCCATTTACCCATAGCTGGAGGGAGAAGAAGATACGTAAGTGAATATAATGGATTCGCCTGGATTCGAAATCGGCTCTCCGATTCCTCAATCCAACCGCTATCTATTACTCCAGTTGATATATAATCCAAGTCAATTCAACCTAACTTATAAAAGTTTTTCAGTACATGCTCATAAGGCAAGGTACTGAAAAACGTTTATTACCTCAGGCTACGAACTTTTCATCAGCATCCGCTTTGTAGTATGTAAAACTTTTAGAACATGTTCAAATATTTAATCTTTTTGCTAACCCACTTTTTTATTTTCAGATTTATTCATCACACGCACACACACACACATATATATATATATTATCAGTATATATATATATATATATATATATATATATATATATATATATATATATATATATATATATATATATATATATAATTTCTTACCTTTATATATATATATATATTTTTTTTTTTTTTGCTTACAGCTAATCGAGTCGAGTGAGGGACGTCGTCTTGACAACGATCATGTTACGTAACGAATGACGTCAGCACCCACGTCGCTATCGCGAACCGTTGATAAACGTTGCTAGGCTGTTGGTCGATTGTCTTACATAAGTGGAATATAGATTTCTTCTCGTTTTAAGCCGTCAAAACAGTGCTCACGTGAAAATGCTGTGATTCCCTCGCAAAATGATAAATGGAAAAAAAAGTTTCCACCAATATCTATGTGAACCAGGTCTGCACCCGAACAATTACGATTAAGATGTTATCGTCTCTTCTCTGACGCCTTGCCTGTATCTTCCCATACTCTCCCTAGTCCTTTTCAGTCTTTGTCGTTGCCGGTTCATGTTTTTATCAAAATGTGATACAAACACGGATCAGATTCCCATGCGAAAAATGAAAGCGAAAGGCATGGTTATTTTATACTCCATCCTCTCTTTCATCTTTCTTTTGCTCTTTCTCTCCAAAAAGACTTATAAAGAGAGAAGAATTTGACGTTTTTCTATCCCTACGTGATTCCAAAGTGTGGCTTACGATCTCTTTGTATTTAGCTACGATGTACCTTTCCCTGATTCATTCTATTTTCTTCTCCACCTCTCTCTCTCCACACACACGCACGCACACACAGACACACACATATGTATATATAGAAAATAATGTTATGATATGCTATATTTAGTGTTCAACATCATTATATGCGAATGTCATTATATGCAAATATAAAAGTCAGCACCAATCTTCAGAAATCCCTGAAGACTGCGTTCTTTATATATATATATATATATATATATATATATATATATAATTATTTATTTAAAAATATGATTCCAACACGCTACATAAGAGTTGTCATGTTTCAAAACAAGAGCCGAAAACTTCAATATAATTATTTGAATTAAATTGAATTAAAGTAAGCTCTGTTCCATCTTCAAGCGAAATTTTTTGGGAATAACTTATTTCTGAAATTTACGCGTTTTAATAGCAGATTCATTATTGAAAAGAACTTTGGATTATTTACCTAACCAGTTCTTTCCTATTTTCTATATGTTTTCATATATATATATATATATATATATAGAGAGAGAGAGAGAGAGAGTGAGAGTGGACACTGATATATATATATGTGTATATATATATATATATATATATATATATATATATATATATATATATATATATATATATATATATATGAGGTAATTTTGATTTTTGCTGCCAAAAAATATATGTTCTGTTATAATAATACATTGAGCTCTCTGCGGATCAGTTTCAATATTTGATATTAATAGGATCCACCTGTATTATATACCAACGGATTTATTATATATATATATATATATATATATATATATATATATATATATATATATATATATATATATATATATATATAATTAGGTTGGTTCAAAAATAACGACGTAATAATGTCGTTTTTTGACGTATTTTGTACCGTCAAAAAACGACATTATTACGTCATTATTTTTGCACCAACCTAATATATATATATATATATATATATATATATATATATGAAATATATATAAAGCGGACACTGAGAGCAACAACAAGCGGTATCAGTCTGTCTGTCCCTTGCTATATATATATATATATATATATATATATATATATATATATATATATATATATATATATATGATCGCATAAAACTTTTAGTTATCTGTTTGGATATGTCTTGTTCTTGTGTCCATCGTTTTTGTCATGTTAAGTTTGATAATGTTATTTATATTTTATATTTTATATTGAATATGTCCTGATGATGGTTTATTGACCGAAACGTCCGACGTCGACATATTAACATTAAAACAGCATTATTGCATATAAGGATTTTTGTTTGTTTTTTTCCCGTATATTTTTCTTCATACTGTCGGATCTATATCCATATATTTGCTTACATATATATATGTGTGTGTAACCGGACCTAAAAATTCAAAGCCAACGTTTTTACGATTTTACTAGCATATTTATATGTTCCTATAAAAAGGCCATTTTACTTTACTTTTCTCGTTTTTCTTATTTTATTTTTCTTCTTTTTGTTTTTTTCTTTCCATTGATAAGTACTATTATTATTAATAATATTATTAGTAGTCCTTTATTATGCCTTATTTTATCTTTCTTTTTTAGTATATTTTATAGTATATTATTTTATTCTATTCTATATTATTTTATTGTATATTACTGTATATCATTTCATTTTATTTTATCATAGCATACTTTCTTACTGATATCATTAGTCTAGTTAGGTTAGTATCATATTAGGTTGGTGCAAAAATAATGACGTAATAATGTCGGTTTTTGACGTTAAAAAATACATCAAAAAACGACATTATTACGTCATTATTTTTTGCACCAACATAATAATTATCGGTAATTCTCAAATTTTTGAAAAAATATAGAGTTGCCCACCCACCTTCATTCCCTAACGCCCCCTTTGTTTATTTACGTTTTCAAAACCAGCGCCACCCTAAATTAGAATTTGTATTTCTTATTTCCATTATCTTCAAACATAAAAGTTAATCTGAGCTTAAATTCAAATTCAAATTTAAACTACAATTCTTTCAAATTTTTTTAACTCCAATAATATTCCACCCCAACATTAATGTATCTCGTGCGATCCAGAAAAAATCTAATTTAGTAATAAATATTTCTTTAGTCTAATATTAAGTATTTTATTAGCTACAATATATATATATATATATATATATATATATATATATATATATATATTCAAAACGTTGAATAATATAAACGTATGTCTACTTATTGCATACTATGTCTATATTATTGTCTACTTATTACTTATTATATGTCTGTATTATTCAAGGAAACATGTTTAAATATATATATATATATATATATATATATATATATATATATATATATATATATATATACATATATTATATTGTCTACTTATTACATAATATGTCTATATTATTCAGCGATACCTGTTTGAATATATATATATATTTAAACGTTTCGCTGAATAATGTAGACATATGTCTACTTATTATTTATTTATTTCTACTTATTACATAATATGTCTATATTATTCAACGAAACATGTTTGAATATACATATATGTCTATGTATTAGGTTGGTGCAAAAATAATGACGTAATAGTGTCGTTTTTTGACGTATTTTTAACGTCAAAAAACGACATTATTACGCCATTATTTTTGCAACAACCTAATATATGTCTATATACATATACACATATATATATATATGTGTATACACATATATATATATATATGTGTATATTTAAATATATATATATATATATATTTAAATATGTTTCGTTGAATAATATAGACATATTATGTAATAAGTAGAAATAAATAAATAATAAGTAGACATATTATATATATATATCACTCAACGAAACATTTGAATATATATATATATATATATATATATATATATATATATATATATATATATATATATATATATATATGTGTGTGTGTGTGTATATTCAAACGTTTCGTTGAGTGATATAATAATATAGACGTATTATGTCTACTTATTATTCACCCTAATATTCCATGGTTATAATTTATTACATTGGAATCGCAATCACGATACAAATCATCAGACCTATTGGATCGTGTTTACGATTCCAATGTAATAAATTTTAACCATGGAATATTATTGTTTGACCCTTTTATATTATATTCTTACTCTGTCCTGGACATTGAATCCTACCTGGATTCTATTCTCTTGGGAATTTATGTATATTTTGATATATATATATATATATATATATATATATATATATATATATATATATATATATATATATATATATGGACCACTAATATTATCAATATCTATCTATATATATATATATATATATATATATATATATATATATATATATATATATGTATATATATACACACACACACACACAGACTCTTTCGCTGTATCACAGCTTCCCAGTGTGGCTAGACATACAATTATTTCAAACCGGAACCGAAACCAGACCGAAATGTTATCAGTAGATTCTAAGCCCTAGGCTGTCGGCGCCCGACAAAGACGATTGTTTGCGTATTTATTTTTTCATAAACACGCCAGTTACCTAAAGGACTCAATCGATTAGGAGAGTATATTCATTTTTTTGATTAAACTTTATTTTTAAATGGATACTCATATTTGAGTAGATGCTTTGATTCTATTTATTTATCAAACAGTATATTTATTTATTTAGAGCTACCGCCCTGAACATTTCTTGTTAGAAAAATACACACCCTCAGTTAGGATTCGAAGCTACGTCTACCCTAGTGGAAACCATCATTAGATCTGATGTGTCTTAGACGACTCTTCCACGTAGAATCTTCTGGTCAAACAAAGCTCGAACAGTGCTTTTGAACACATATCTTCTTGATTCTCCAAATCTTCTCAGTTTCGTATCCTACCGTAAACAGAGAGAATTCTTTAGGAAATAGATTAAATTCGATATATTTTTAATTTATTTTCTTAAATGTTATTTTAAATGGATACTCATATTTGATTAGATGCTCTGTTTTTATTTATTTATAAAACAGTACATTTATTTATTTACATCTACCGGCCTGAATATTCGAGAAATCTTCTTAGAAAAATATGACCCATCCGCCGGCAGGATTCGAACCTGCATAACCTAAAAATGTTCATTTCCTTAAAAAATGCATAGCTGGTAATATTTTTCCAAAACTGTATTGCTGATATTAAAATCTGTTTTTACACTTTCATAGTGTTTTGACCCCAGTTTGGATGTTCACAATTTGCCCATAGCTGGGACCCTAACAGATGTTACCACCTCAGGTCAGGGTGGACCTGGGAACACCAGCAATTAAAACGTGGTTACACGCTCCTCAAAACCTTGCTGCCGGATGTAGTTTATCGTTATACCCAGGACGCTTCATTGGGTGAGGGTGTGCTTACCCTTCTGTAAAGGTGCAGTCGGCGTATCCGGCAGGTCGCTTCGAATTAAAAAGAGTGTACCAGCGATTAAATATGGAAGGAATTGAAAACAAAAACTGTGAAGTATGAAAGGTGTTCACAGCGATTAAAATTGGATGCGGGAATTGAAAGGATAATATGGACGAATAAGAAGGGATCCCACAACGATTGAAATGGGGGAAGGGGTCGAATTGAAAAGACAACATCGAGGAATAAGAATGGTAGTCACGGCGATTCAAAATGGAGGGCGCGTGTGAAAAAGCATGATCGAGAAATAAAAAAAAATTGTCCAAGCGATTAAAATTGGGTGGAGGAGATTGAAAACAAGGTTGAGCAATAAGAAAGGTGTCCAAGCAATTTAAATAGGGGCGGAGGCAGATTGAAAAGACAAGATCGAGAAAGAAGAAGGGTGTTCACAACGATTGGAGTATTGAAAGAAAACCTTGCGAAATAAGAAGGGTGTCTCCATCGATTACAATATTGAAGGATGAATAGATAACATTAAAAAATCAGGAGGTGGGGATAATGAAAGAAAAGCATTGAAAAAAATAATGACGGAATAATGTCGTTTTTTGACATATTTTTTAACGTTAAAAACGACATTATTACGTCATTATTTATGCACCAACATAATAATAAAGGTGCTCAAGCGATTGAAATTCGGGGGGAGAGGAATGAAGACGAGATGAGGGAATAAGAAGGATAAACACAGCGTTTAAAATTGCGTGCGGGGATTGAAAAGACAGGATCGAGAAATAAGAAAAATGTCCAACTGATTAAAATTGGATAGAAAAGAAAAGATGGAAGAATAAGGAGGGTAACCCCAGCGATTAAAATTAAGGGCGGGGATTGAAAAGACATAATAGAGAAATAAGAAAAGTGTCCAAGTGATTAAAATTGGTCTGGGGGATTGAAAAGACAAGATGGAGGAATAAGAAGGGTAACCACAGCGATTAAAATTAAGGGCAGGGATTGAAAAGACATAATAGAGAAATAAGAAAAGTGGCCAAGTGATTAAAATTGTTCTGGGGGATTGAAAAGACAAGATGGAGGAATAAGAAGGGTAACCCCAGCGATTAAAATTAAGGGCGGGGATTGAAAATACATAATAGAGAAATAAGAAAAGTGTCCAAGTGATTAAAATTGGTCTGGGGGATTGAAAAGACAAGATGGAGGAATAAGAAGGGTAACCCCAGCGATTAAAATTAAGGGCGGGGATTGAAAAGACATAATAGAGAAATAAGAAAAGTGTCCAAGTGATTAAAATTGGTCTGGGGGATTGAAAAGACAAGATGGAGGAATAAGAAGGGTAACCCCAGCGATTAAAATTAAGGGCGGGGATTGAAAAGACATAATAGAGAAATAAGAAAAGTGTCCAAGTGATTAAAATTGGTCTGGGGGATTGAAAAGACAAGATGGAGGAATAAGAAGGGTAACCACAGCGATTAAAATTAAGGGCGGGGATTGAAAAGACATAATAGAGAAATAAGAAAAGTGTCCAAGTGATTAAAATTGGTCTGGGGGATTGAAAAGACAAGATGGAGGAATAAGAAGGGTAACCCCAGCGATTAAAATTAAGGGCGGGGATTGAAAAGACATAATAGAGAAATAAGAAAAGTGTCCAAGTGATTAAAATTGGTCTGGGGGATTGAAAAGACAAGATGGAGGAATAAGAAGGGTAACCCCAGCGATTAAAATTAAGGGCGGGGATTGAAAAGACGTAATAGAGAAATAAGAAAAGTGTCCAAGTGATTAAAATTGGTCTGGGGGATTGAAAAGACAAGATGGAGGAATAAGAAGGGTAACCCCAGCGATTAAAATTAAGGGCAGGGATTGAAAAGACATAATAGAGAAATAAGAAAAGTGTCCAAGTGATTAAAATTGGTCTGGGGGATTGAAAAGACAAGATGGAGGAATAAGAAGGGTAACCCCAGCGATTAAAATTAAGGGCGGGGATTGAAAAGACATAATAGAGAAATAAGAAAAGTGTCCAAGTGATTAAAATTGGTCTGGGGGATTGAAAAGACAAGATGGAGGAATAAGAAGGGTAACCCCAGCGATTAAAATTAAGGGCGGGGATTGAAAAGACATAATAGAGAAATAAGAAAAGTGTCCAAGTCATTAAAATTGGTCTGGGGGATTGAAAAGACAAGATGGAGGAATAAGAAGGGTAACCCCAGCGATTAAAATTAAGGGCGGGGATTGAAAAGACATAATAGAGAAATAAGAAAAGTATCCAAGTGATTAAAATTGGTCTGGGGGATTGAAAAGACAAGATGGAGGAATAAGAAGGGTAACCCCAGCGATTAAAATTAAGGGCGGGGATTGAAAAGACATAATAGAGAAATAAGAAAAGTGTCCAAGTGATTAAAATTGGTCTGGGGGATTGAAAAGACAAGATGGAGGAATAAGAAGGGTAACCCCAGCGATTAAAATTAAGGGCGGGGATTGAAAAGACATAATAGAGAAATAAGAAAAGTGTCCAAGTGATTAAAATTGGTCTGGGGGATTGAAAAGACAAGATGGGGGAATAAGAAGGGTAACCCCAGCGATTAAAATTAAGGGCGGGGATTGAAAAGACATAATAGAGAAATAAGAAAAGTATCCAAGTGATTAAAATTGGTCTGGGGGATTGAAAAGACAAGATGGAGGAATAAGAAGGGTAACCCCAGCGATTAAAATTAAGGGCGGGGATTGAAAAGACATAATAGAGAAATAAGAAAAGTGACCAAGTGATTAAAATTGGTCTGGGGGATTGAAAAGACAAGATGGAGGAATAAGAAGTGTAACCCCAGCGATTAAAATTAAGGGCGGGGATTGAAAAGACATTATAGAGAAATAAGAAAAGTGTCCAAGTGATTAAAATTGGTCTGGGGGATTGAAAAGACAAGATGGGGGAATAAGAAGGGTAACCCTAGCGATTAAAATTAAGGGCGGGGATTGAAAAGACATAATAGAGAAATAAGAAAAGTATCCAAGTGATTAAAATTGGACTGGGGGATTAAAAAGACAAGATGGAGGAATAAGAAGTGTAACCCCAGCGATTAAAATTAAGGGCGTTGTTTGAAAAGACATAATAGAGAAATAAGAAAAGTGTCCAAGTGATTAAAATTGGTCTGGGGGATTGAAAAGACAAGATGGGGGAATAAGAAGGGTAACCCCAGCGATTAAAATTAAGGGCGGGGATTGAAAAGACATAATAGAGAAATAAGAAAAGTGTCCAAGTGAATAAAATTGGTCTGGGGGATTGAAAAGACAAGATGGGGGAATAAGAAGGGTAACCCCAGCGATTAAAATTAAGGGCGGGGATTGAAAAGACATAATAGAGAAATAAGAAAAGTGTCCAAGTGATTAAAATTGGTCTGGGGGATTGAAAAGACAAGATGGGGGAATAAGAAGGGTAACCCCAGCGATTAAAATTAAGGGCGGGGATTGAAAAGACATAATAGAGAAATAAGAAAAGTATCCAAGTGATTAAAATTGGACTGGGGGATTAAAAAGACAAGATGGAGGAATAAAAAGTGTAACCCCAGCGATTAAAATTAAGGGCGGGGATTGAAAAGACATAATAGAGAAATAAGAAAAGTATCCAAGTGATTAAAATTGGTCTGGGGGATTGAAAAGACAAGATGGGGGAATAAGAAGGGTAACCCCAGCGATTAAAATTAAGGGCAGGGATTGAAAAGACATAATAGAGAAATAAGAAAAGTGTCCAAGTGATTAAAATTGGTCTGGGGGATTGAAAAGACAAGATGGAGGAATAAGAAGGGTAACCCCAGCGATTAAAATTAAGGGCAGGGATTGAAAAGACATAATAGAGAAATAAGAAAAGTGTCCAAGTGATTAAAATTGGTCTGGGGGATTGAAAAGACAAGATGGGGGAATAAGAAGGGTAACCCCAGCGATTAAAATTAAGGGCGGGGATTGAAAAGACATAATAGAGAAATAAGAAAAGTGTCCAAGTGATTAAAATTGGTCTGGGGGATTGAAAAGACAAGATGGGGGAATAAGAAGGGTAACCCCAGCGATTAAAATTAAGGGCGGGGATTGAAAAGACATAATAGAGAAATAAGAAAAGTGTCCAAGTGATTAAAATTGGTCTGGGGGATTGAAAAGACAAGATGGAGGAATAAGAAGGGTAACCCCAGCGATTAAAATTAAGGGCGGGGATTGAAAAGACATAATAGAGAAATAAGAAAAGTGTCCAAGTTATTAAAATTGGTCTGGGGGATTGAAAAGACAAGATGGAGGAATAAGAAGGGTAACCCCAGCGATTAAAATTAAGGGCGGGGATTGAAAAGACATAATAGAGAAATAAGAAAAGTGTCCAAGTGATTAAAATTGGTCTGGGGGATTGAAAAGACAAGATGGGGGAATAAGAAGGGTAACCCCAGCGATTAAAATTAAGGGCGGGTATTGAAAAGACATAATAGAGAAATAAGAAAAGTGTCCAAGTGATTAAAATTGGTCTGGGGGATTGAAAAGACAAGATGGGGGAATAAGAAGGGTAACCCCAGCGATTAAAATTAAGGGCGGGGATTGAAAAGACATAATAGAGAAATAAGAAAAGTGTCCAAGTGATTAAAATTGGTCTGGGGGATTGAAAAGACAAGATGGGGGAATAAGAAGGGTAACCCCAGCGATTAAAATTAAGGGCGGGGATTGAAAAGACATAATAGAGAAATAAGAAAAGTATCCAAGTGATTAAAATTGGACTGGGGGATTAAAAAGACAAGATGGAGGAATAAGAAGTGTAACCCCAGCGATTAAAATTAAGGGCGTTGTTTGAAAAGACATAATAGAGAAATAAGAAAAGTATCCAAGTGATTAAAATTGGTCTGGGGGATTGAAAAGACAAGATGGGGGAATAAGAAGGGTAACCCCAGCGATTAAAATTAAGGGCGGGGATTGAAAAGACATAATAGAGAAATAAGAAATGTATCCAAGTGATTAAAATTGGACAGGGGGATTAAAAAGACAAGATGGAGGAATAAGAAGTGTAACCCCAGCGATTAAAATTAAGGGCGTGGTTTGAAAAGACATAATAGAGAAATAAGAAAAGTGTCCAAGTGATTAAAATTGGTCTGGGGGATTGAAAAGACAAGATGGAGGAATAAGAAGTGTAACCCTAGCGATTAAAATTAAGGGCGGGGATTGAAAAGACATAATAGAGAAATAAGAAAAGTATCCAAGTGATTAAAATTGGTCTGGGGGATTGAAAAGACAAGATGGAGGAATAAGAAGGGTAACCACAGCGATTAAAATTAAGGGCGGGGTTTGAAAAGACATAATAGAGAAATAAGAAAAGTATCCAAGTGATTAAAATTGGTCTGGGGGATTGAAAAGACAAGATGGAGGAATAAGAAGGGTAACCCCAGCGATTAAAATTAAGGGCGGGGATTGAAAAGACATAATAGAAAAATAAGAAAAGTATCCAAGTGATTAAAATTGGTCTGGGGGATTGAAAAGACAAGATGGAGGAATAAGAAGGGTAACCCCAGCGATTAAAATTAAGGGCGGGGTTTGAAAAGACATAATAGAGAAATAAGAAAAGTGTCCAAGTGAATAAAATTGGTCTGGGGGATTGAAAAGACAAGATGAAGGGATAAGAAGGGTAACCCCAGCGATTAAAATTAAGGGCGTGGTTTGAAAAGACATAATAGAGAAATAAGAAAAGTGTCCAAGTGATTAAAATTGGGGTTTGGGGATTGAAAAGACAAGATGGAGGAATAAGAATGATGTACACAGCCATTAAAATTGTAGGGGGTGGGGATTGAAAAGACAACATCATGCGATCCAAAATTGGTGTGGGGGTACTGAAAAATTCAATAACAAGAAACAAGAAATGTGTATAGATCGATTAAAATGGTTGGAAGTAATGTTATGTCATTTGTTTTATTTTATGGAAGGCAACTTTCGCTATTCTCATACACCTTCGGGTCTGTGTCACATTTTCTTCCCAGATCGTCAAATCTCTATACATTCTTGATTCTGATGTATCCATTTGGTTGTCCCCTGTTGTATGGAGATTTGGACGTTAAAATAACAATCGTGTAGGGAAGTCACTTTTTTTTTCAGGATGAAAAATGGGGTCAGAAATTAGAACGTGAGATAGCAATCTTGAAAAAAAGTGAGTAAATGGGGTCAGGAGCTTCATTCAGTCACCCAGCCAAGAGAACATAGTGTCTAACCTAAGCAGGGTAGTGTTCCAGACGGGGCTTCATCTTCTCCCGACGCAAAGCTACTACAAAAGCCAATCGGTTCTGGTTTCTCTTACACGCATACCAACCACTTTAACCGACGTTTTACTAAAAATGCGCGGGAAACTATCTTTAATCCTAACGACATCAAATTTCTTTCCGCCTTTAACTGATGTTTAAAGTCAAAGATCATATCGTCAAGAGAGAAAAAATGATTCCTGGGGATTTAATAGCCAATTCGGACGACGAAGTTTGTCCGCTTCAACAGTATGTTGGTTGAAGAGCACAAGAATTGCCAGAACATTCGTATATAACAGTTGATCCAATATAAAATTTTAAAAATTTCTAAAAGAGAGCTTATCATGAATACAGGCAACAAACTTAATAAAACAAGTTTTATCGTCAAAATGTCTATGTTATTATGAGGAATAAATACCAAGGTATTTTTTTTATTATTTTATTAAATTTTTTAACCTTTTTAGCATATTCGAAATTTTGATTAAAAATCTTCTTTTTCTTGCGTCAGTGGGTGAACTAAACATTAGTATGGGAAATTTAAAATCTTTTTTGAGGTAAAATATTGTTTTGGAAATTTTTGCAAAATTCAAATAATTTTAGGAATTATTTTTAAAATATTTTTTTTAGAAAATCTTAATGATTTTTTTTTTAATCTGTTTCTTCCACTTACTTAATTTTATGAAATTTTGAAAAATTAAAATTCCAGCCTCTCCATATTTATACAGTGTAACCCGGATATAAGAGACCCGGATATAAGAGAGATTTTATCTGCTTCCAAATTAGAGCCATACTTACCTAAACAAAATATAATACAACTAATACAGTGTAACCCGAATATAAGAGAAACTCGGATATAAGAGACTTCTTCTCCGGCCCCGACAACTCTCTTATATTCGGGTTACACTGCTTTAGTTAAAAGCAGGACACCTTGGCGAATTTAAATCATCAATTTGTTTTTGTTAGACTGAAACCCCATTTACCAAAAATCTGTTGAATCGCAAAATGAAAAATGCAACAAAACTATGACATTATTTAATTAGAAAAGTTTTTAATCGCTTTTATAAATAAGATATAAGAAATTTTTTTCGATGAATAATGAATTTTTACAAATGAATTATTTTTAATTTTAATTAGAGACATTTATTAAATTTTAAATCTTTTAGAATTTTGTATTAATTTCAGCCTTTGAGATGATATTATTATTAAGTGAAAACTATATTTACTCATCATAAATTGAAAAGCTTAATCCAAATAATCAGACACCAGTATTTTAAAAATAATTTTTAATATTTTTGTTTTTGTATAAACGTGTCTTTTTTTTTTAGTACGGTCGACCATACACGACATTATCAGAAAAAAAGAGCGATAACTATAGTAAAGTTAAAGCTAAAATTAAATTCGGGGCTTTTAGCTTCCATTTTTGAAACATGGTTGGAACAGTGTAGCGAAAAACCATATTTTAAGTCTATTAATTTATAATATATATATATTTATATATATATAGTGCAACCTCGGTTCTCGAACGTCGCAAATGTCGAACAAAAAATTCGAAATGAAAATGCCTCGGTTATCGAATAAAATTTGAGCCACGTGCGGATCGCGAGTCACATGCGGATCGCGAGCCATATGCGGCTCGTGGAAATATATTGGCTGAGATCCTTTTTTCATCATAGTTAATATAAAAGGCAAATATGAAAAAGCTTTATAATTATTTACTGGGTATGAATTGGGACCCATGGAATTAAAACGTTAGTTTAATGTTAATGCTCTTGCGTTAAGCAAGTATGGCCACCCCGGCGCTATAGTCTAGCTCCTTCTGCAGATACAATTCGTAAAATGTCGGAAGCAAAATTCTTCGAAAGGTTCAAGTGGTCCATGGAAGTTCCAAATTCCTTATCTTTAATTCTCCTTTCGAATAATTCAAATGATTTGCGGTCAATTCGCGTTGAAACAACGGTTCGCGAGGTTAAGTAATATTGAGCCTGATCGGTACTTAGTTGGGTGTCCGCTGGAGAATACCAGGTGTTGAGAGGCCTAGCAAGCCGGCGATATATATATATATATATATATATATATATATATATATATATACACAATCTCGCTATTTATACTAACAGGCGAACTCGATATGTAGAGGTGCGTCTGGACTGACAGATCGCAAGACATCCGTAGAGTTGTGTGAGCGAATGAACGACTTAACAAACACGATATTCTTTTCATAAGCAACCTGAGATTTTGATCTGGTTGGTTAATTCTTGCTCTAGAGTTAATATTCGAATTACTTAAATTTTAATGTTTAGGTCAAATAAATAGAAGAGAAAGACATATCAATGCAACATGGGTCTAGTTGGAGTGTCCATTAACAACTAGCTTTAAGTAGGACCGGTACAAGAGTATCGTGCCCTCCGAATCTATGATACGGGGTCCCCCACTCTACTACAACTCAATTGTTATAAGATAATATTCATATGAAATCCAAATTTTATTGTAAACTAATTATGTACAATTATGGTTGGTTGTTTTGTTTTATGACATATCAACCTCAGTGGGTCATTTAATAACAACAAAATTTTTGAAATAGATACATAGCGATAGTTTGGTAAAAAAAGGTGTATATGTATACATATATATTTGAACCCTTTTTCAATTACTCATATTTTTTAATACAATCACATGTATTGCTGGTAATTTTTTTCTAAAACGTATTGCTGTTAATATTTTTTTTTCAAAAATTAATTTCTGGTAATAATTTTTTTCAAAGTATTTCTGGTATTAAAACCTATTTTTACACTTTTATAATGCATTTTACCTCAGTTTCGGGGTTCACTATTTGCCCATAACTGGGACCCTAACAGGTGCTACCACCCCAGGTCAGTGTGGACCTGGGAACACCAACAGTTAAGAAGTGGTCCCACGCTCCTCAAAACCTCCTGATCAGAGGCCTTGCTGTTGGACGCAGTTTATCGTCTTATCCTGGACGTGGATATAGTTTATCGTCATACGCAGGACGCCCCATTGGCAGGGGAGATTTTACCCTTCTGCAGAGGTGCAGTCGGCGTATTCTACAGCCCCAGTCGAAAGGGCAATTACAATAAAGGATCATATGCAATATAGGTGAACAATTCAAATAGAAATATTAAAAATAAATGCAATATCTCTAATTACAAATTAGTGACATGTCATGCTAGACCATTCTACCTTAAAAATGTTTTGTAGCAATTTTTAAAATTAACAAAGATTTTTCTTGTTCAAAAGTTGGAGAATTTCAACACATTCAACATTATGGATTAAAAAAAAAATAAATTTTATAAATTGTTTTTTTTTTTTTTTTTTTTTCGAGACTTTGCATGAGCAAAACAAATTCACGGATTTTAACAAACTTCCGCCAGGTTCACGAATTTAATTCGTTCTTGAAGGCCGTTCGCAACCCGAAATGTTCGTAAACCGAAACTATTTTTCAAATAGTAATCAATATAGAAAAAAAGTCACAGTACAATAAAACTGGAAAAGAAAAGCACGGCACAACACACCAATGTATACAACATGGCGCTCGACTCAGAAATTATTCCATTCGGGTTAACTCGGTTCGGCAATGTTGTTCGAGAACCCAAATTTTATTCGATAACCGAGGCCTTTTCATTTCGAATTTTTTGTTCGAAAACCGATTTGTTCGACACTTGAGACGTTCGAGAACCGAGGTGGCACTATATATATATATATATATATATATATATATATATATATATATATATATATATATATATATCAAACAGACGGGCAGACCGACACTCTCTCGATTTTGAATGACGTCAACATCCGCGAAAATATTTCATTCTGTAATAGTTGTGCTTAGTTTAACGTAGGTAGGAAAAAGCAAGTGTTGATAACATACAAAGCACAGCTCGGACCCCTCAATCAGAGGTTCGGGGGTAGTGCGCGCCGGTTCAGCCTTCCTGTCCCCTAACCGTTAAGAAAAGACTTGATAAGTGAGAAAAATCTTCCAGTGATTCCTTAGTTCGACTTAAAATTAGAGAGTGCAGCAGTAAGAACTTGATATGTAGACATTAGCTGAATTATAAGTTATCATTGTGTGATATTTTATTTTTTTATATAATTAATTTTTACCATCTTATCAAGTGTTGATTGCGGCCATATCACGTTGAAATATAAGTTCGCTTCCGATCACCGAAATTTCAAAGCCATATATATATATATATATATATATATATATATATATATATATATATATATAGGTAATGAAAAGTTTGGTAATCCGTATGGATAATCCCAAGGAGGATGCAATCCAGGGAGCTCAATACCAAACCAAAGCAATTATGAATTCAATTTAATTTGAAAACAGACAACCTTAAGGGTTGATTGATTATAATTTACTTCTCCAGATATGCAGTTTTTACCTAGTTCATCAGCTTACACTTCCAAGGGTGAAAAGGTATAGAAATAATACGCAAATTTAAAACATTTTTCACCCTTGGAAGTGTGATCTGATGGACCGGTGAAAACAACATACCTGGGGAAATAAATTATAATGAATAATCAATGGATCTTTAAGGTTGTCTGTTTTCTAATCAAACTGAATTAATATATATATATATATATATATATATATATATATATATATATATTTCAGTGGAGCGTGACGTTTCTAAATTTATAAACGACGTGTTTCGCTGAAAACGTCTGCTCTCTCTGGCTTCCTCAGGTTAGGATGAAAGAAAGACAAAACTGTGTGCGAGGAAAAATGTGTTGGGAACTCTGAGGGTAAGTGGGGACTATAAATCAAATTAAATTAGTTTACCCTACCACATCCAACGGCCAAAATCGAGAGTGTCGGTCCGCCCGTCAGTCATATATATATATATATATATATATATATATATATATATATATATATATATATATATATAAAGACATTTTATGTTTATACATTCTTTTTATAGATACAAATATTTAAGTAAATGCTCTGTTTATAATAAACAGTATTAAACAACATTTACTGGCCTGAATGTTCGAGAAATTTTCACAGAAAATATTCGTCCCCCGACAGGATTCGAACCTGTATCCTATACGGAACCTTGCTAACCAAACGCGCCTTTTAAAGAATGTATAAACATAAAATGTCTTAAAATAATTGTCGGACTTTGTCCATTTCATTATATATATATATATATATATATATATATATATATATATATATATATATATATATATATATATATATATATATATATATATATATATATAAAGAAAGAACAGTAAGATATATAATCCGGTGTTCTTATAGATATTTTTATTTTTACAAAATAGTGCTCAATGTAAATTTACAGAGCATTAATATTATAAATTAATAGACTTAATATATGGTTTTTCGCTACACAGTTCCAACCATGTTTCAAAAATGGAAGCTAAAAGCCCCTAATTTAATTTTGTAATTAAATTAAAGACATTAGTTCCATTTCATCCTCAAATGAATATTGGAGTAACTTTAAAAATTACTGGGTTTTAAATACACAGCTAAAACAAAATTCATGTTTCCAAGGTTACAGATAAATCTATTTTGCTAGACTAGGGGTGTCAGTATGTTCAATATGTTTATATTTTAATGTATCAGTTATTGTTACGTTTTGGTAGTGGGTAGGGATGTATTTTTCAATGAAATCTAACATCCGTTAAAAAGCGTGTCGTCTGGATTTTTTATTTTTATTTTTATTTTTTTGGTTAACGGCTAAAATTCTTACGGCATTTTTTTCGTTCGTATATTTAAAGATTTTTGGGAGGAGTCTACTTTTTATTTAACTACGATTTGAAATATTTTTACTTTTAATTTTTATTTCTTTCAAGAACAATTAAATGTAATTAGAATCCCTTACAGTTTGTAGAATTATTATCACATCAAGTATATTACTATTTTTTAAAATTTTATATTTGAATATTATTTAAGTAAAATTTCCATTTCTCTGATTTAGTAAACTTTACTTATTTATTTCACAATTTAAAAGAAGTTTAGGTTAGAATTCGTTTTAATGAACTACAATTTTAATTACTTTAAAATATTTTCATTATTAGTTTTTATAGACTATAATTTCATTACTTAAATAATATTTAAATATAACATTTTTAAAAATCGTAATATAAATATACTTGATATAGAAAAATAATTTAACTTATTGTAAGTAATTCAAATATTGGGTGGGTACAGAGATAGTGGCGCAGTGATGTCGTTTTTTGACGTATTTTTAACGTCAAAGAGCGGCATTATTGCGTCATTGTTTTTGCCCCAGCCTAATACATTTACTTCTATTAAATAAAATATAGTCTATAAAAACTAATAATGAAAATATTTTAAAGTTGTAATTAAAATTGTAGTTCATTAAAACGAATTCTAACCTAAACTTCTTTTAAATTGTGAAATAAATAAGTAAAGTTTACTAAATCAGAGAAATGGAAATTTTACTTAAATAATATTCAAATATAAAATTTAAAAAAAATAGTAATATACTTGATGTGATAATAATTCTACAAACTGTAAGGGATTCTAATTACATTTAATTGTTCTTGAAAGAAATAAAAATTAAAAGTAAAAATATTTCAAATCGTAGTTAAATAAAAAGTAGACTCCTCCCAAAAATCTTTAAATATACGAACGAAAGAAATGCCGTAAGAATTTTAGCCGTTAACAAAAGAAAAAAGAAAAAAAATCTAGACGACACGCTTTTAACGGATGTTAAATTTCATTGAAAAATACATCCCTACCCACTACCAAAGCGTAACAATAACTGATACATTAAAATATAGACATATTGAACACCCAGACACCCCTAGTCTAGCAAAATAGATTTATATCTGTAACCTTGGAAACATGAATTTTGTTTTAGCTGTGTATTTAAAACCCAGTAATTTTTAAAGTTATTCGCATTAGGAACTAATGTCTTTAATTTAATTACAAAATTAAATTCGGGGCTTTTAGCTTCCATTTTTGAAACATGGTTGGAACTGTGTAGCGAAAAGCCATATTTTAAGTCTATTAATTTATAATATATATATATATTTATATATAATAGTGCAACCTCGGTTCTCGAACGTCGCAAATGTCGAACAAAAAATTCGAAATGAAAATGCCTCGGTTATCGAATAAAATTTGGTTTCTCGAGCATTACCGAACCGATTTAACCCGAACGAAATAATTTCTTAATCGACCACCATGTTGTACACATTCGTGTGTTGTGCTGTGCTTTTCTTTTGCAATTTTATTGTACTGTGACTTTTTTTCTACATTGATTCCTATTGGAAAAATAGTTTCGGTTTACGAACATTTCGGGTTACGAACGGCCTTCAGGAACAAATTAAGTCCGTGAACCGAGGTTCCACTATATATATATATATATATATATATATATATATATATATATATATATATATATATATATACGTGTGTGTGCCTGGCAATAAGCGCTCAGTTTGATATAACCTGATATATACCCCAACCAAAATACAACATATCTGCAACGTTGCAAGAATTATTGGTTTTAACTCGATACACCCTAAAAATAACTGTTCGTCCTAGAGTTTATTTCTTTTAATTATAATCTCCATATTCCCGTTCGTGGGCTTCACAACATCATTACCCCACTTGTCTGCCGAAGAACTTCTGCTAACAAACGTTAAATGGTGTTGCAAAAAGCAGTATATGAAAAAATACGCAACATTCTCCCTCTTTCTGATGTCGTACATCGTTCTTACTTTTTTCATCTCCCACTAAAAAAAATTATGTTATGGTAGCGGTTTATTGAATGAGAATGTTGTCTTTACGTAAAAAAAGTGCATTTTATGAAGATATGTAGAAAAATAACGGTTAACCATATGCTTGAAGCTGTGAAAATTGTAGCGATTGGGAAAGCAACCTTTCGGGTTTCCTTTTCCACAAAGTAGAGGTTCTTGGTAAGAAGCTGTCCGAGTTCTTGGGAAGAAGCTGTCCGAACTTTTGACTAACATAATACGAAAGGAATATGGCTGGTTCGTTCTGGTGTACATGGATTGGTGGGTGTTAACTGTGGCGCTCTGAACTGGTGGAACTAAGCAATGTAGCTCGTCAAAACATTTTCCATGGAAATAACGGTAGAGTTTCAAGAGTCTGCGGCGTTTTGTCTGCGGGAAAGGGGTTATAGAGCGGAAAATAGTTAATCACCCACAAGGCCGCGTAGATGTTTTTGAACTCTTGATAGAGTGGAAAGTGAGAACGGGGCAACGAACGACGCATCGCACTGAACATGAGTCATCTTACAAATGACTTAAGCCTACTTCACTATACAATGGCATATCACATAATTCTGCTAAATCCACAAAGAACTTTTTTCGAATGTAAGTTCTTTAAAATCTTTCGCATGAACGTTGCACTGCATACGAAAAATTACATACACACCTTCATTCACACCTGTTGTATTCTTTCTGTTTCAATTGCTTGTTCAATAAACTATATTTATTGATGTATGTAATACTTTCTTTTTTGAGGATTGATTGACTGATTTGTTTTTTTTACGACTTATCAACTTTTTGCAGGTTATTTAAAGCCAGAAAATATTTTTAGATTGCAAGAATTCTTTTGGGAGATAAAAAAATTGCATTTTATTTTATTTTTTATTTTTAATTATTTTTTATTTTAATTTTGTTATATTTTTATTTTATTTTAGCTATTGTTGCCAATCTTTAATCGACAAAATTAGCCAATTAAACTTTATGATAGGCATTTATGAGAAGAAAAAAATAAATTTATTGATATTTACGGCTTGTCAAACTTTTGCAGATTATTTAAAAGCATATGCAGTGGAACCTCGGTTCACGAACTTAATTTCTTCCTGAAGACCGTTCGTAACCCGAATTGTTCGTAAACCGAAAATATTTTTCCAACAGGAATCAATGTAAAGAAAAAATTCACCGTACAATAAAATTGAAAAAGAAAAGCACAGAATAACACACGAATCTACACAACACGGCGGTCGATTAGGGATTTATTCCGTTCGTGCTAACTCGGTTCGGCAATGTTGTTCGATAACCGAAATTTTGTTCGATAACCGAGGATTTTTTTTTTAGATTTACTGATACAAGTACAACTATTTAACTCATAGCTTGGGGGAGAAGAGGTGGATTCATGCCTATTCCAAGGTTATTTCCGCTTAAATGAATATAACGAACCTGATTGGAATTGGAACTCGGCACCTGGTATTCCCAAGCGGTCACCCATCTACGAAGTGGGCCATAAGTTTCCATACGGATGGAATTCTCTGAATGGCTATTAACGAAAGTGAACGAGGATACAAACTTTTCATCTAAGATTTTGTTTACTGATGAAACAAAATTTTTTGTTAATGTTGAGGCTAATCGGCAAAACCTACGTTATTGGAGTAATGAGAACCCTCACTGGCTGAGTTCAACAACGATTAAAGGTACCGGTAAATTGATGGTGTGACCGGGATATGGGGTAACAGATTTATTAAGCCAATTTTTGTCAGTGAAAATTTTAAAGTTACCTTAACATGTTGCAAGAGGAAATTCTCGCATCCCTGCTGAACGAGGAAGCTGACAATCAAGTTTACTTCCAGCAAAATGGAGCTCCATATCATTATGGTAATCAAGTGCGTTGGTATTTGGATCAGCAGTTTGGATAGGTAGGCGTGGTCCTGTGGAATGTTCTCCAAGATCCCCAAATCTCCCCCACAAACTTGATTTTTATCTTTAGGGGCACTTGAAGGCCATAGTGTATCAGGTGAAGATACGAGATATAACTCATCTCAAGGAACGTATCCCCAACTCCATTACAAGCGTAACTTCAACTGTGCGAATGCGTGTTCATCAACAGGCGGTAACACGTATTAATATGTGTTTTCGAAACAATGGTAATCATATAGAGCACTTTTATATAAATAAAAATGGTTGTCCAACATAGAGGAGGCACAGTGGACTAGGGGATAGCGGCTCGGATTGAGGAATCGGAGAGCCGAGTTCGAATTCCACTTACGTGCTAATACCCTTTGAAAAGGTATGAATCCTTTTTCTTCTTCTCCCCCACCCTGCAGGACAGACCGGGTTCTATAGCCTTGGATGGCAACTGGTCTAAGAAATGGTAACCTACTGCAGGAAAAATATTTACCTCGTTAATCATGTATCGAAAGATACATGATCGCTTAAGCGTGTATCACGCATGGCACATAACTGACTGACTGACCTTTGGGGAAGGTATGAATCTTTTTCTTCTCTCCCCCCGCCCTGCAGGACAGACCGGGTTCTATAGCTTTGGATGGCAACTGGTCTAAGAAATGGCAACCTACTGCAGGTAAAGATCTGCCTCGTCAGTCATGTATCGAAAGATACACGATCGCTTAAGCGTGTATCAAGCATGGCACAAAACTGACTGACTGATATTCCAGTCGAATCCATTACATTCACTTACGTGCTAATACCCTTGGGAAAGGTATGAATACTCTTCTTCTCCCCCAGCTATGGGTAAATGTCAGGACATATCGGGTTCTGTAGCCTTGGATGGCAACTGGTCTACCGCAGAAAGAAATGGCAACCTACTGTGGGGAAAAAATCTGCCTTGTCAGTCATGTATCGAAAGATACATGATCCCTTAAGCATTTATCAAGCATGGCACATAACTGACTGTCCAACATAATTATTTTATTTTATGTATGGAAACTTATGGTCCCCCTTGTAGATCCTGACCAGGCTCGACGCTGGTTAACTTCATTGATCGATTAGCATCCCGCTAACACTTTTTTACCAATCTCAATTTTTACGCAAAATGCGGATCACAAAGCTTACTCGGCTTCATAGATATTTTCAAGAAATCTCAACTTCTGATTAGTCACTTAATATTTAAATCCTCTTCGAATAGCATCGACCTAGTTCTTGACCTGACAAAAAGACAATTCCGCCAAAATCTGCCAATGCCTTTTTGATCCTGTCACGTGATTGCGTTGATTATAAATATCAGACACAGATTTGTTCTTCCTATTCTTTGACTTCTCTCGCTACAAAATGTAGTCGTAAAAAAAGATTCGCGTCTTTACCACGTGCGGTCAAACGCTATGAAAACATATACACACGCGCACACATACACGTACACGTACACGTACATACGAAACTTTTCCAAACTTCATTACAAAGCATTACGTAACATTCAACACTTCTAAAGCTAAAAGTTTACTCAACATATTCTCAGCTTTATAATTCTTTCAACTTTCCAACAGTGAACATTTTGAGCGACAAGTTCAACTTTTGTGAGCTGAGATAAAAATGTTTCAATTTCATTTGTAAAAACTTTAATTCAGCCAAAGGGACATAACCCCAACAAAAATAGTAACCTCTTTGCTTGTACATCATTATACAAATTGTTATATTCCGTGCTAAGGGAATAAACACATAACACCAGATAGATATGAGAAGAAAGGTTTATTGTACACGACGAGTACAATATGAAATACGGTACAGTTATACACACAGGTCAATCTAGTAGTGAGTGCCACTAAGTGGAAGGTCAGACGTGTTTGCGTCGTCTTGATCACTCTCCTGTCCCAGTCTCTCATAGGTGGTTGACTTTATAGGTACTTGCTACCTATAGTGTAATCATTCATAGGAGTGACTGGTTATTCCATTACATCACAAATCTCTATCTATAAAAGGCAGGGTGTGTGAGTGTGTTTGTGTGTGTATGTGTGTGTAACAAATGCACGGCCGCAATTTTCGACGGATTTGCACCAAAATTTACATGCACATGCTCTAAGTTAGCGGTAAGGCCAAGACCGACTTTGCATTTCCCAACTCCCATCGATAGTGGAAATAATCGATTTTTTCATGCTTCTACGGCAGTTTTCATGTAGTTTGCAGCCATTTTCTACTGGCCAGAGTGAGAGCCTATAGCTGACTGCCACGAATAGGCAGGAAGATTCTATTGGCCAGCGTGAGGGCCAACAGCTGACTGACACGAATGTTAACTAGCATGCAAAAAAAACTGGGTTGGTTTTGAAAACGTATTTGTTGTTAACATTCTTTTTTTCATTCGGTTTTTCCAGTTACGAGTCCTTTTTTTAAAATCTGATCGTTTTGTGTTCATTTTGTTGAGTTCTTTTTTCGTAACAGATTTAATGTTTAGCATAGAGCTTAGAAAAAAATTCGCAGTGTGAGATAGGCAAGAAGTAAGGCATGTAGCAACATCAGCACGGTAAATGACACTCCTTTAAAGGCAAGGAAGGGCAAAAATATTTAAAATCAAGTGATAGCGATTGCTGTATGAGTCGTACGATTTTTGAATCAAGCACGGGCAACGCCGGGCCACGCTGCTAGTATAAGTATGAATTCTCTTTGTTATAAAACCGTTTTGTGTTTATTCTTGTTGTTTCATGTTTTGTGTTCAATCGTACGCGAATTGGTGCTTCAACCTGGTACGGTCGTAAGCCTTTCTAAGAGTGTATCTGAGGCTATCTTAGCTTCAACTGCAATTGATTCGAGTCTTCTGTTTTCATGCAACATTTGGTGTCCTATTCATATTTCGTCATCTGGAATACGTAGACTACGGAAGAATTCACCTTTTATGGTGTTACGTCGTCTTTGAAGGTCTGTAAAAGAATACGTAACCGAAGATCAGTTAGATTATATCAAAACTGAAGTGGGTAGGACATCCTGGCATTTAACAACATTAAGATACACATTAGTCATAAAGCCAGTGATTCGTCCAGCCAAAAATGATCGCACGAGAACTGGTGTTTTTAAAGTGATTTAGCCGTAAGCTCTTTTTTGAGGACCTCCTATGCCTTCACAGTCCAACCGACTGATATTCAGCATCCTATCGGCACGAACAATAATCTCTTCAATAATTGGGAATCCCGTGAAATAAGCAAATGCGAAATGCCATTTGTTTCACCAAGGAGACGGTGATGACACATGGTCATTCACGTCGACGATATCCAATGACGTGAGATTGGAATTAATTGATCAGATGACAATCTCAAGTGCTTTGTGGTGAAAATAAACGTCAATTTGAAAGGCAAGACGATGTTCTACATTATCCAATTTGATACAAGCGGAGTTGTTATTTCATTTTATTCTCAATTTCTTAGCCTATGTAGAAAACAACAGTTTTTGTATTAGAATTGACCCGGCACCAAGCTTGAGAACTGCTCAGATTAATATCCAAATGATAATGACAAATGTGTGTAATAGATAGATAGATAGATAGATAGATAGATAGATAGATAGATAGATAGATATGAACAGAGTGAGATAGATAGATAGATAGATAGATAGATAGATAGATAGATAGATAGATATGAACAGAGTGACATAGATAGATAGATAGATAGATAGATAGATATAGACAGGGTGAGATAGATAGATAGATAGATAGATAGATAGATAGATATAGACAGGGTGAGATAGATAGATAGATAGATAGATAGATAGATAGATAGATAGATAGATGAACAATAATTTTTTCAAGAGAAATGAATAGCCACGAGCAGATCTACTGTGCACATTACACGGGGAAACGGTCAAGTGGAGAGCCTGGACGGGACTCTGTGGAGGACAATTAACTTTGCCTTAAAATCGAAAGGTTTGCCACAACTGTCGCCGCTCGGTGTTGTCCTCAGTGTCCACTTTCATATATAATGTCATTCTCAGTACTATTATGCTGTACCTCTTGTTTGAGATTTTCTAATTGCAAATACAAGAATTGAGACCCTAGAAATTTTAAAGCATTATTTCAAACTGATCCATAAACCCAGCTACCACAAAACGTTCTTTTAATGTTGCTGATACGTTGTATTTTTGTCAAGGGATATGTAAGTTTGTGGCGACGTTACCGTATCGTTGCATTCAACTATTAATCTGATCTTAGGCTGACCGCTCTTCTTGAAAAAATTACACACTGGTCAAGTATAACATCTGAATATTTTTTCTTCGCTTAATATTTATTTTTTTTACTAGTAATCACCGAATATAAGGCCCGAGAGCCAATCAAGATAGAGGCTTATTGTGTGGAGTCGTATTATCGTAAGAAAGGGCTAGAAGTGAAGTAATGAAAATTTCCAGAATTCTCGTCGGGAGCTTCTAAGAATAGAGTTAAATTAGGTTTTAGAAAGAACCGGAAAGCGAATCCAAAACAGGAAACAAGGAATAAACCACTACTCCGGTTCAATAAAGCTGGGAGGATTGTGAACCTGATGATAGGCGACCCTATCTACTACTATGGAGAGAGAAAATAATAATAATCTCTATCTATAAAAGGCAGGATGTGTGTGTGTAACGAATGCACGGCCGGAATTTTCGACGGATTTGCACCAAAATTTACATGCACATGCCCCAAGTTAGCGGGAAGGCCAACACCAACTTTGCATTTCCCAACTCTCATCAATAGTGGAAATAATCAATTTTTTCATGCTTCTACGGCGGTTTTCATGTAGCTTGCGGACATTTTCTACTGGCCAGAGTGAGAGCCTATAGCTGGCTGCCACGAATAGGCAGGAAGATTCTATTTGCCAGCGAGAGAGCCAACAGCTGACTTACACGAATGTTAACTAGCATGCTAGCATGCAAAAAAAATCGATAGCTGCATTCGTCACAAATGGGAAAAATTTAAATCTGCATGGCACTTTACTCCAGTTGGCTCATTTGCTTGCTTAAACTCAACATTGATTCTGATTCCGCAGAACTGGGTTAGGTGTGAAAAAGTATTTGTTGTTAACATTCTTTTTTCATTTGTTTTTTTCAGTTACGAGTCCTTTTTTAAAGCTCATCGTTTTGTGTTCATTTTGTTTTGTTCTTTTTTCGTAACATATTTAATGTTTAGTATAGAGATGGATAAAAAAAAATTTCCAGTAAGAAACTGCGGTCATCATCTAAATTAATGACTCTCAAGAAATTTTTTTCTTCTATCAGCAGGTTCTTACTGGAAATATATATATATTTTTTATCCATTTTCTGTTACAGGAACGTTACAAGGCAATGTATTTACAACAAGGTAAGTGGCTGGAGTCTAAAAATGGGTTTTGTAGTCAGTTACATTGCAGAAACAATCTACAAGTTTTTGTTACTATTTACATCGTTCAGATACTGTAGGACGTTGGCGATCGTCTCTGTCCTTGACATCGTTCGGACTACTGTCCCCATCTTTATTGCTATATTCACAACATTTCGGCAGTTGTACGCCCCGACCCTCTTCAGGTGGCATACGTTGGAATTTTGAACAGAGCCCTTTATTTAGTTCACGGTGATAGATTGTTCTAATTCTTTTGGGATATCTCAGTTTCACTTACTTTCCTTTAGTAAGTAAACTCTCCAAGTTTTAGTTTTCTCTGTTGATGCCAGGTATTGAACTCATAACTCTTTGGGTCAAGTCACTTTTTCGGATTACTCAACCGACGGTTTTATCCATTGGGCTATGGGAATTAACTCATAGTGAGATATGCAAAACTTGCTGACCTCCAGGAAAGTGATACTTTGCGCCTTCTTTGGCTAACGTTCTCAGCTGACATGAAGTGGAAAGACTATATTGAATCCATTGCTAGATCAACTGCTAGGAAAGTTGGTTCACTGTGTCGTGCAAGACAGTTTTTTCTCTCCAGAATCTATCCTGCATACTTATAAATCTATCATTCATCTTTGCTTAGAATATTGCTGCCACATATGGTCCGATGCTTCTGCTATTTATCTAGAGATCTTTAATAAAATCCAAAGAAGAATCAGCAATATTATAGGTCTTGATCTGGCGTCTCGGCTTCAGTCACTTTTCCACCGCCGTAAGGTTGTCTCCCTTTGCCTTTTCTATAAATACTTTCATGGTAATTGTTCAGATTAAATCTTCGCTATGGTACCTAGACTTTACGAATTTAAGCGCAGTACTAGACTAGAGACGAGGTCTGGTCAATTTAGAGTTGAGCTGGCTCGATGTAACCGTAAATTCTATGCTAACAGTTTCTTTTCTCGCACTTCTTGCTTGTGAAACTCCCTTCTTTCCATCCAACTTTAATCTTCGAAAGTTTAAATGCAATGTCAATCGCTATCTCCTGATTACTCTTCTTTTTTTCCCGGTTCTTAGTAATGTTTCTGTTTTCTAATACTTCAGCACTCAGTCAACCCCTTAAATGCTTTGCTTGGGGTGAACACGATTTTAAAAAAAATCTACGTTAATTCTTACTCCTATAAGAGTCAATTTTCTATGCCTGAGCCGACTTTTCTGTTTTCTTATACAGTTTAATTAATGTCTAACGGCCTGGGAAGTGGAAAGTTTTAATTTAAAAAAAAAAAATAAAACCGGCCTATCGGCAAGGATCGAACCTGCGGTCCCTGCTGTACTGTGGAAATTATCTTCAATCTAATGTCGGCTTTAGGCTACTCAGCCACGAAATTACTACAGTCAAATGGGGCAATGAAAACTGATTATAAAATAAAATATTTCTGATAGATATATATGAAAAGAGTGAGATAGATAGATAGATAGATAGATAGATAGATGGATGGATGGATGGATGACAGCATGGCTCGGCGTTGCCCGTGCTTGATTAAAAAATAGTACGACTCATACAGCAATCGCTATCAGTTGACTTAAAATATTTTTGCCCTTCCTTGCCTTTAAAGGAGTGCCCTTTGCCGTGCTGATGTTGCTACATGCCTTACTTCTTGCCTATCTCACACTGCGAATTTTTCTAAGCTCTATACTAAACATTAAATCTGTTACGGAAAAAGAACTAAACAAAATGAACACAAAACGATCAGCTTTAAAAAAGGACTCGTAACTGGAAAAACCGAATGAAAAAAGAATGTTAACAGCAAATACTTTTTCAAAACCAACCCAGTTCTGTGGAATCAGAATCAACGTTGAGTTTAAGCAAGTGAATGAGCCAATTGGAGTAAAGTGCCATGCAGATTTAAATTTTTCCCACTTGTGACGAATGCAGATATCGATTTTTTTTTGCATGCTAGCATGCTAGTTAACATTCGTGTAAGTCAGCTGTTGGCTCTCTCGCTGGCAAATAGAATCTTCCTGCCTATTCGTAGCAGCCAGCTATAGGCTCTCACTCTGACCAGTACAAAATGACTGCAAACTACATGAAAACTGCCGTAGATGCATGAAAAAAATCGATTATTTCCACTATCGATGGGAGTTGGAAAATGCAAAGTTGGTCTTGGCCTTTCCACTAACTTGGAGCATGTGCATGTAAATTTTGGTGCAAATCCGTCGAAAATTGCGGCGGTGCATTCGGTACACACACGCACACACATCCTGTCTTTTATAGATAGATAGATAGATAGATAGATAGATAGATAGATAGATGAACAATAATTTTTTCAATAGAAATGAATAACTACGAGTATACTGTGTACAATACACGGAGAAACGGTCAAATGGAGAGACTTGACGGGACTCTGTGGAGGACCATTAACTTTGCCTTAAAATCGAGAGGTTTACCATAACTGTCGCCGCTCGTCTAATGGTGCAATCAAAACTGATTATAAAAAAAATATTTATGATATCCCCCAATAATAAAATCATTCATTATGATACGAATATCCTCATATGAAGCTAGTGTTAGGGGCCTTTCCTATCGACAGTGTAACCTGTGCAGTGTAACTATCAACACAATTGTTTTTTGGGGGTTTTGTGTGTGTGTGTGTGTGTGTGTGTGTGTGTGTGTTCATTGTGATTAATTTAGGGTTCGTGTAAGAGATTCTGTCACGAATGAATCTTTTGAGATTGCCAAGTTTTTGGGGGCCATTTCAAAAGAAAGATTCATGTCAGTCTTAATTCCAGTCTCTTTAAGAAGAGTGAATGGGAAGCGTCGATGGGTTGGTACGGTCCACTGGCCACATTGATGAATCAATAGCATTCTTTTTCTTTCCTCGTTGTCTCTCCTTGTGTCGTTCCGAAGATAAAGTATTCATCATAAAGTCGACGCCGAACAAACGACCAGTGAAAAGCAGATTTACAACACTGAACTGGTATGAGTCAGTGGAAAAAAATTCAAACAGGATCAAGTGACGGTCAAAAGAGAGGGAAAGAGAATTGGAAAGAAAAAAGAAAGAAAGAAAAAAGGAAAAAGAAAAATGAAAGGGGAAAAAAAGTGAAATAAAGAGGAAGAAAGAAGAAAGAAAAAAAGAAAAGCTAAAGGATTATTAGAGAGAGATTCTCCAAGTGGGAAAGTGAATACATAAAACTGTTTTTTTTTTAATTTTTTTTTGCATTGCCATGTTGGATGTTCTTAGAAGGAAGAAAAGGGGAAAAAAGCTAAAGAAAATAGAAAGCCAAAATGAAGAGGAAACAGAAAGAAAGAAAGAAAGAAAGAAAGAAAGAAAGAAAGAAAAAAAGAAAGAAAGAAAAAAAAGAAAGAAAGAAAAAAAAAGAAAGAAGTAGAAAATAAGAGAGAGAGACAAAGGAAGTAAGAAACAGAAAAAGAAAAAAACAATAAAAATAAGTGAAAAAAGAAAGAAAAGAGATATGAAAGAGAAAAAAAAAAAACAAAGGAAAAAGAACAGAAAGAAAGAAAGGAAGAAAAAGAAAAACGAACTAGAAATAGAAAACGAAAAAAAAGGAGGAAAAAGAAAGAAAGAAAAATAAAAAGGAAAAAGATAATAAAGTAAAAGTGGAAAAAGAAAGTATTCTGGGAGAAACAAAAAACATGAGTAATAAGTAGAAAAAGAAAAGAAGAAAAAGAAAGCGAAAGAAAAAGAAGAAAAAAGTGAAAGAAAGGGGGGGAGTAAGAGAGAGTAGAGAGAGAGAAAGAGACAAAAAATGAAATACATATCCAGTGTAACCCGGATATAAGAGAGTTGTCGAGACCGGAGAAGAAGTCTCTTATATCCGGGGTTTATCTTATATCCGGGTTTGGTCTATTTTGTTTAGGTAAGTATGGCTCTAATTTGGGACCAGAGAAAATCTCTCTTATATCCGGGTTTCTCTTATATCCGGGTTACACTGTAGAACGAAAGAAAAGAAAATCAGGATTGTTGAGAGAGAGGGCGATAATGAAAGAGAGCAAAAGAAAACAGATAAGAAATTGAAATGAAGAAAGAAAATAAAGTAAAAGTCCCATAAAGTCAAATGAATTGAAACAGTCATGGCGACAAACAGAGACGGTTACAAACAAGACGAAGAGTTATACAAAAAAAAAAAAAAAACCCAAAAAAACTAACATCCAACATGGCGATGCAAAAAACCCAGTTTTCTATGTATTCGCTCGCCCAATTGAAGAATCTCTCTCTAATAACCTATTATGATTGCGCTTGTCCCGACCCACGTTAGTTTGCCCGACTCTTGCACCCTATCAATACCGCATGAATAATGGACTATTCCATTTTGAACGCATGGAAAAAGGAGAAAAGACACTACGTGGTTTCACTGAGAAAAATGAAAGAAAAAAGATATGAAGATAGAAGCGGACACTGAGCATCAGATAAAACTGATAAGAACAGATACTACACTTTGATCTCGGTCAAAATGGCGCGAAGTGGTTGTATTTTCTTTTTCTCGCAAGATGTGGCACAAGGCCAGTTTAATGTGGGGAGCCTGGAATTCAAAAAATACCCCTCTCTACCTGTAGAACACGCTGAAATCAGTATTACTACTGATCCCCCGTTTTAATGCAATTGGAGACGTACTGTCTCGGGTCACCTACTGCGGAAAAATCTGCCTCGTCAGTTATGCATCGAAAGATACATGATCGCCTAAGTGTGTATCACGCATGGCACATAACTGACTAACTGCCGCGGTTAACTCTTTCCCCGGGACCAGGCACCTCTTAATAATATTTTAAGTTACGCTGTGTCCACAGACAGAGACACACCCGAGTTTCACTCTGAATGTAGATAGAGACACAACTGAGAGATAAAATGCAGTTTATCCACCCGAGAGCAGATACTACACTATGGTCCTAGCCAAAAAGACCAAGAAGCGATTTATTTACTTGACCCGCCACTGAGTCAGGTTGTGACACAATGTCGGTTTTTAACGTGGGGACCCGAGTGTTTTCATTCGGGCCGCTGGTTCAAGCTGGTCTTAGCTGGTCATAGCTTGTCCAAGCTGGTCAGAGCTGGTCTAAGCTAGTCATAGCTGGTCTTGGTTTGTCCTTGCCGGTCCAAGCTAGTCGTGGCCGTGATCGAATCTCTGCCAAAAGGCCGAAAAGTGACGGCGACTACGATAAAAATGCCATTTTCTAGATACTCGGTATCGAACGACGGAAACCGAATAAGCCAATCGTCAAAAAAAAACATAAATAAAATATCATCGTCTACTGAATTATATTAAAATTATTAAGAAAAGTGTTTGTAAGACGGGTGATTTGACTAGAAAGAAATTTTCACGGCTCGTTCTAGTATTAATAATTCAAAGAATACATTACGTTGGTTACATAACTACGATATTATCGCGCAGTTTAACGTATCATTTATTCGATTAAATCATATATAACCAGCCAACAAAAGCACAAATAACGAGTATATCAAATACATTGAAATGACTGCAAATACTAGAAGTATTTAAAAAAATAAAAACATAAAAAAAATAAAAAATAGCCCAAATTCAATAAAAATGTTATGAAATTTGGGAACAAATATACTGAATGTATTTCCTAAATAAGTAAAAACAATTTTCTAAACCTTTTTTAAATTTAATCTCTTACTTATTTTTTTGTTTCAATGTTTGTTTTTAATAGGAGTAGATAGGTTTGCCTATCTCCCGGTTCACATTGAATAGATGTAGAGGCTTATCCCTTTCTTGTTTAGGATTAGGTTTTCGGTTCCTTCTAATGTTTACTCATTTTCTTTCACTCCCAGTAACCCCTTTGCGTCTTAGTGGCATTATCGCCTTGCTGGGGATGAACTCATAAAACAATCAAAGACACACTAACGCTAACAGACACGGGAAGACACGGGAAGACACGAAATATTAAAATACCGACCCGACGCGCGAAACTGCAATATTTCAAGAGCGATGAAATGGATATAGTGTAAAATAAGAACTCTTTGAAAATGGCTTATGAATACCGAAAGTACCCAAAGATTGAACAATTTGTACTGTACATACTCGCGTACCATGCGACTTTTGAAGACCTAATTTTTAAGCTAACATGACTACAGTAAATGAATATATAGTTTGGTCAACAGTGTAGCCAGGGCCAGCAGTACATACGCTAATTTTATATCGCGTGTATAATGAGACCCCCTTAAAATTACCTTCAAAATGAAGTTTCAAAAGTCGCATGACACGCGTGTATGTAAGGTATTTACATTTTTACCGGGGAAAACAGGAAAATGGTAAGAACTATAGAAAATACAGATAGAAAAAATTTGCTGGAGGTGCTGAAAAGTTTTCACTCCGACTAAGAAAGGATTTTAAAAATTCTAATATTTGACCAGAATGACCAAACATTAGAATGTGTATTGAAATTCTTTCTTGGTTGAATGAGAACATTTGAGCTAACCCTCGTATTAGGTGTGCAAAAGTTTCCAACGAAAAAAAAACAAAACAGTATAAACTCTTTTTACAGTATATTCAGTTTCTGCTATGTAGTATCAGACCTCCTATATATGAATACCGAAACATGCCTTCCAAAAGCTAAGCAAAGTATTAAGAAACAGAAAAATTTCATCAGAAACAAAGAGTACTGCACTGTTCGGTAATATCAGACCTCCTATCTGACAGTGAGTGCTGGACAATCTCTTTAAAGATGGAGAAGAGACTTGGCACAATAGAAATGTGGTTCTACAGAAGGATGCTGAGAATACCATGGACCGAACATATGAGTAACGACGAAATTTTAAAAACAATGGCAACAAAAAGAACACTTATACATAACACCAGGAAGAAACAGTTGACATTTCTGGGGCACATAATGAGGAAAGACGGCTTGGAAAATGTGATACCCATAAGACAGATTAAATGTAAGCGAGGCAGGGGAAAGCAATATACAGCCTACTTGTCGAGCATGAGTAAATCAATGACAGAACAGTGTTTGGGATAGATGGCAACAAGACAAAAGTTATTAAGAGCCACAAGGATCAGGAAATTGTGGAGAGCCAATTGTGCCAATGTCCCGAAGAGACACGGTATATAGAAGAAGTTTTTAACTTTCCAAAAATAAATGATCAAATAAGAAAAGGCTCTGGGTGTAAGAGATATGTAGATAGATACTTACTACACTATAGAACAGTCATATCTAACCATTAACACTGTAAAATGATGAGACCTAACTGCCAATCTAGTACAATTCATGGATTCTAGGTACCAAATAGGAAAGTGATATATTTCATAATTTACAAGAAATGGGACACAAGGCCAAAAGAGGGATAGGTTAAGCTGGTCTTCTGTCTTATAAACTTAACTAGCCACAATTACTGATCCAAACATACCACAGTATTTCTTACACCAAAACAATACATTCTTATCTACCATCCTTACTACAGTCACCATAATACCTCAAGTCTCTATGAAGTCCTAACGAGTTCCCATATGTCCAATTTGTCTGTGGAGTGGGGAATAAAAATAACAACTTTTAAAAATGAAAACCCAATGGAAAGTTAATCCGAACAATTAGCATGGAATTATTGATAGAAATGCCACAGGGAAGCAATTTTACGGCGGTGGAAAAATGTTACTGAAGCTTTTTCTGGATTTGGGGTAGTACTATCCTCCACCCCGCAGACCGTTAAACAATATTTATTAAAGGTACAAAGACAACAAAGTTAAAATTCGTACAAAATGTTTACTGAGAATAAACATAATTCATTTAAGAAACTGAACCCTTGATTCTGTCTTCATCTATATCGTTATAGAAATCCAGAGACGAATATGCAATGTGATAGGTCCTGATCTGGCATCTCGTCTACAGTCGCTTTCTCACTGACGTGCCGTGGCTTCCGTCTGTCTCTTCTACAATTATTTTCACGGCAACTGTTGCGACGAGTTGCTTTCGCTGGTTCCCAGACTGCATGAATTTAAGCGAGCTACTAGGTGGTCATCTTGGTCGAACCCTTTCACTGTCAAAATGGTTAAATGTAACAGTCTCTTCTTCTCAAACAGCTTCTCTCTCACTTTCCGCCTGTAGAACTCCCTCTTGCTTGCTTCCCTGATAGCTATAATCTTCAAATAATCAAGTGTAATGTCAATCGACATCTTCTGATCCCTTGATCTTGTTCCCTCTTCTACTCTGTGTCCTTTCCTCAAACACGCCTCTTTACCCTTGTTCTCAATCCTCTGAAACCCCCTTGCGTGCTAGTGGCACTCCCGCCTTGCTTGGGTTGAATTGCTTAAAAAAAGTTTCTTTCAACTCTTTTATTGCACTGGTCTACGTGTCCTTCAGTATCTCAGCAATAATTTAGTAAGAACAGGGGATGAATTAAAATAATCCGGTCGTATATAAAACCATTCATAAATCATGGCGCATTTAATTCCTTTTCATCTGTGTAAAATTATATTCGCCATCAACATTATTATTATTTTATTTCCTTTGATTTCTGATATATACTCAGTTCTTCCTGGGTCCCAACCAGAGATAAAAGGTCGGAAATGGCATCATGACATTTTCCACTGAGCATTTTTTGAGGGGAAAAACCTAAAATTATACATATTTTACATAGATAAAGCCCTTCGTAAGGTGTAGGCTGTACTTGTGAGAACAATTTTTTTTGTATTTCTTTAAGGCATGGGCTTCCAGGAATCCCTTCAATGAGTCTATCCAAACTTTTTCCAATCAATTCGAGGGTTCCAACTACGAGTGGAATTATTGATGTTCCCATATTATTATTATTATTATTATTATTATTATTATTAACACTACTATTACTACTATTTCATAAAAATATGGAGACAATTAAAAAAAATGTCCTACCAGAAGCTGGCACGAATGTCGAACCATCTAACATTTCTATACGGATGCAGAGACTTGGCGTCAAGCCTTCCGATCAATTCAAGGAGAGCGCGTCTTGTCACAGAAAAAGCGGTACACGCCCTTGTCCGAGAAAGAATCCCGTACAACCGTTGGATAAAACAAAACCTGCAATCTGATATTTCCCAGAGGCCCATGGTTCAACCGAATTACTGATGAAGAAGATCGAGCATGATCTGGATAAATCCTTCAGATACGAATTTGATGCAGTCAACCTCTGCAAAGTGCAGAGATTGAACAGAGTGAAAGATCAGAAGGTGACACACAAGGTCCATCACCCCCACTAAAGACAGTAATCAATATCAGTCAACACCAGCTGAGTACCTCTGAGGAGTCAGTATTGAACAAGGCCCTCAACTTCGCAACAACTATCAGGCGGATACTTGGGCATCATTGCCCGAATCGAGGAAATAACCCTGATCATGTCTCAGGTTCGGACGAATGAGCTAAGATGGAAAGTAAGACAGATACTAGTGAAAGCTGCCCAAATCAAACATCACAAAACTGGAGAGGTTGACAATCAAAACCCTACATAGGAATGATAGCATCATCATGCTACCAGCTCACAAAGACAATGCTACTGTAGTGATGACAAAACGGAACAAACAAACAAACTAGAAGACCTCATAAGAAGTGGTAACTATAGTAAAGAAAGATCGAACAATGAAAACAGAACGAATGCTGTCGCAGATCCTAATCAAGAACCAGGAACACTTCCCACATAAGCTATACAAACAATTGTCAGAACAAGCTACCTCACATATACGATATCTCCAAAATTCAAAGACAGTATTTCGCTCAAGCCAACTGTTAGCTGAGTCGCTTCCTTGTGGATATAATTGACTCATTAATAGGAAAGTCATCATCATATGTTCGAAATTCCGCCTACTTTATGGAAATAACCAAAGATACTCCCACCCAATCCAACCAGATGGTGAGCCTGGACAATTTGTTCACCAAGGGACCCACGGAGGAGTCACTATCAGTAGTGAGGGACAGACTGGCCTCGGACTTAACCCTAGGAGAACGTACCAGTATACCAATTGATAACCTGATGATGCTAACTTTCTGTACCCAAGCTACACACTTCGAAATGGGATCAGACATATCGACAGGATAAAGGTTTAGTAACCGGCTCGCCACTATTACCAGCAATGGCTAACATACATGAAATACCTAGAGGAAATGGCATTAGAATCAACATCACTAAGCCAACTCTATGGCTGAAATACGTAGATGATACCTTCATACTCTGGCTGCACTAGGAAGAGGTCCAGTTACTACTGGATTACGTGAACTGTGTGTACCATTGATACGGTTTCCAATGGAGAAAGAAAACAACACACTAATATCTCGAACACAGCATGGGTTCATGACATCCGTATAGTGCAAACCAATATTCATCGAACTAATACGTCAACTTCAAATCCTGTCACCCATACAGTGTAAAGAAAGGGAACTTCCGCTGCTTACAACATCGAGCAAAAGTCATGAGGGGCGACACCGAGACATATGAACAAGAAATGGTCAGTGTAATCAATATTCTACAATCTAACAACTACCCTGGGTACATGACAGTAGCCCTGACAAACTGGGATAGGAGAGTGCAAGAGAATACTAACACGCAGAAAACTGCCTTCCTCTGCCTCCCTATGTGAAAGAAAGGGATCGTCCATTGCTTACAACATCGAGCAAAAGTCATGAAGGGCGACACCGAGACATATGAACAAGAAATGGTCAGTGTAATCAATATTCTACAATCTAACAACTACACTGGGTACATGACAGCAGCCCCGACAAACTGGGATAACAAGAGGTAACAACACTCGGAAAACTGCCTCGGTCTGCTTCCCTATGTGAAATGATTACCGGAAAAATGTAAAAGATCTGTGATCCATATAACATCAGGACGACTTTCAAAAGTGGTACAACAATTCACAGACACCTCTTCCGACTATGACCATCCCGTAGAGGAGACATGACTAAGAACTGTGTGTACGTCATCCCGTGCAGCGGTGGCAAGAAATATAAAGGAGGAACAGGCCGCCCCCTTTAGACAAGTCTGCAGGAACACTGTAAAACCGTAACACGAAGGGAAGTAGAAAAATCGGACGTGGCTGACCATATATGGAGGGAAAAGGGAAATCATCGACTCCTGTGAGATGAGGTTGAAATAATAAACAGAGAACATCACTAGTAAATACGAAAACGTAAGGAGTCAGCGCGTATGCTAAAGTACAAAAATCTTCTAAGTCGGCCAAGCATAGATATGAATACAATATGGGAACCATTGATGAGGAGTGCTAGAGAAAAAAACAATAATAACAACAAATTGTAATATGAGCTCTGGTAAAAAAAAAAAAAAATGATACCGAGACATTAGCTTTATATGTTCTAAAATTCATACACAGATGTCCTGAAATATACATGACCCGGAAGACAAAGTCGTTGGTTGAAGTAATACAGATCTGTGAGTTCAATACCTGGCTACAGCAGAGGTGAACAATAACTTGCAGAGTTGAGTTAATGGGAAATAACTGATGTTGAGATATCCGGATGGGGCATGGCACGTGGAACTGGTGTAGAACACACTATCCCGGTGGACGAAATAAAGGGCTCACTTCGAAATTTCAATCACCTGATGAAAACTAGAGCGTACAACGGCCGAAACGTCGTGAATATGACAACAAAGATGAGGACAACAGTAAATAATAACAATACCTCATCTCAGAAATATATTAGATATTTAATAGTTGTTTCTCTCTGCCTCTATCAGTGTTAAATTCTCCAAGCCCTCTTTCCTCATTAGGAGTCCTAGAAATGTCAACTCTCTTTCTGATTCGAGGTATAAGTGTCATTTTTATTTCCATTTTCTCTAAAACATCCTCATTTTGTCCATGGTATTCTCAGCATCCTTCTGCAGATCTTTTTGAATGACTGAAGGCGTCATAGTGGACTATATCCTTGGAACTACGTTTTTCTTCAACGACTTTACTGGTGTCAACAGTTCTCAGTTCGGTTTCTAAGCTAATGTTATAACTATCTATTCCTATCTTAATGGTAGAAGTTGATCTAAAAAATGATATACAATCTGTTGTTAACCGGAGCAATGAATGGCTTGTTAATTTTAACGCCTCCAAAACGAAACTGTTCTGACAGAACCCTTTTTGCCGTCCATCATAATAGCTGATGCTAACCTCCAGGAGTGTAACTCTTCGCGCCTTCCTCAGCTAATATTTTTCCACTAACACAAAGTGGAAAAATTATATTGAATCAATTGCTAGGTCTACTGGTAGGAAAATTGGTCCACTATGTCGTACTCGTCATCTTTTCTCGACAGAAATTACCTTACATATTTATAAGTCCTTGCATTGAATACTGCTGTCACATATCGTCTCGTGCTTCTGCTATGTATTTAGAGACTTTGAATAAAATACAAACAAGGATCTGCAATGTTATTGGTTCTGACCTGACATTTCAGATTCAGTCACTTTCCAACCGCCATAACCTAGCTTTCCTGTGCCTTTTCTATAAACACTTTCATGGTAATTGCTCTGATTAAATTTCGTCTTTAGTACCTAGAGTTTATGGATTTAGATTGGCGGCAAGGTCTCATCAGTTTACAGTTGAAATGGTTAGATGTAACCGTAAGTTCTATGTTAACAGTTTCTTCTATCGTACTTCTCGATTGTGGAACACTCTTCCGGTTTCTTGCTTTCTAGTCAAATTTGATTTTAAAAGCTGAAATGCAATCGTTACCTTCTTAATTGCTGTTCTTATATCGTTCTCCTCAGTAATGTTTTCTTTTTGCTAATATTCTCACACATTCAGCAATCTCTTGTGTATTAGTGTTTTTATTGTTTTACTTCGAGTGAAATGATTCAAATAAAAGATTTCTTTTTGTGCAAGTCTTCTCTTTATCTGTGAGGAAATTGTCCCGCATTTGCTGCCATATTGGAATATTGATATTGCATAACAGTTCTGTAATCTTTGTTCCTTATAACACCACCACTTTTCGCCAACAGGTTCTCCTCCTTGATCACGGTCACCAATTAATGTAACGCCCTTTGGCGTCGCTTACACCCAGTCGTGTAGCTACGTTTAATGGTCCGGTCTTCAGGGTCTTAGGACAACGTTTTAACCACGGAGCTAACTCTGCGCTGGTCAATGCTGACGCTGGTCCAAGTTGGTTGTTGGTCGTTGGCTGCTTCGATTCGCACGTGTTGTTCTTGGTCTCAGAGCACTGGGAGATTGAAGGTCGTCGCAATGGCGGCACTGGTTCATGCCGTGGCGGGTGCTACATTAAGGAAGAAAAATATATTCACAATAAAAATAAATAAATAAATAAAAATAAAACGAAAGATTCATGGGGTTAATCTTCAATTGGTTTATATAGCTCTTGGTATAACAAAAATTAACCCTTCCCAAATCATTTTCCATACTGACATGGACCTTGTCTAAACTGCTGGAAGAGCTGGGTCTAAAATTTTCTTTGTTGCCTATTTCTGCTTTCTTAATCAACTATTCAAATTTGAAGAATTATCCACCTTCCTTGGGAACAGTCACAGAGATTGCTCCTCCCTTAACTACAACCTGCTTCACTTCACATCTCGCACCGCCACTCCACAAGGGCGGGGCTAAATTCTGCTCTTCGCCCTTTCTTCTTGGTATTCTAACTTTGCCCACTTCTCAGGGCTGGTATAACTGTCTTTGCAATAAATCTCATTTTTAAAATGCGTAGGAGAAAGGGCATGGTTTATTCCCAACATTAATTTCAATTCTGTGACTCCTTTCCTGGACCAACCTGTCCACCAAAAACATAAACCAGATCCTCTTCTCATTTTAACCCTCCGAGCTATAGATAAATATTATTTCCCAATTTGTTTTCGTCAATGAAAATATATTTGTTTACCTAAAATTTTAACAAAGAGACACCCTGTTTTTCATCCTTTGGCCGGTTACCGTGTTAGCGAAAACATAAACCAGATCACCTGCCTGTTATGACGAATCGATTTTCATAATCCTAAGCCTTGCAGCGGGTTCATTCTCTGTTTTCATGTTTCAATTCGTTTTTGCCAACGAAAATATAATTCCCTTCTTCTTATCTTTTCGCCAATGACATGTGTTTTTCTAATTTCCTAGGAAAGAGATAAAGCCTTTTGCCAATTTGCTTTACCCGCATGCCAAATTTTCGATAGATAAAAAGTTTTGTTCCAATTCTTCAGTTCCACATTACCAGGGAAAATGTTTTTCGTGCTCTCTCTCTCTCTCTCTCTTTCTATGTCTCTATCTCCTAGTTTATATTTCATTTTGGGCTTAACCCTTTTTCTGCTTAGAATTAATGTTTAACCATCTCACAGCCCCAGTGTCATAGCCAACGAAATTGTTAAACTGTTAATAATAATAGAATGCTTACAGTTTTCATATTAATATTCTCCCAATGTTTAGCAATGTGTTGAGTCGAGTTCACAAGAAACGGACGTCGAAATTCTCCAAGAGTTGCAGCATCAAAATGCTTGTGAAGGCGGATATCGGTGATGTTGAGAAGAATTTTTATTTACCGAATATTCGACACTCCTTCGTAAAATAGATGTTACGGGCTTCAGCTTATCCATATGTTGAATGAAATAGCAAAGTGCTGTAAAACATTTTAAATAACGCCATCCGAAGCAACACAGAGAGATAGAGATAGATAGATAGATAGATAGAGAGAGAGAGAGAGAGAGAGAGAGACATTGTCGAAGAAGAAAAAGAAGAAAAGAATAGTGCAAATTGTACCGGATATTACTCTCTCTCTTTTTTTTTTTTTTTTTTTTTAATTGCAACCAACTGTTTTTATGCTTCCAAACATTTTTATGTTTCGTAAGCATTGGAATTTTTTTTAAATTGTTCGGAAAATATTTTCCAATTTCAGAATAAATCTTTTGTGTTCTAATATATTATTACAATAGTTGCACAAAGATATATTACTCATTCCTTGTGATTAAAGTGTCCTCTTCCTTAACTTTATATCAATCTCTTTCGGAATTTTGTTTTCAAATACGTGATGCAACTCGTGTATACGCTGGAAAATAGTATTAGGTTCCCCGAACAATAATGTCCAATTTTAAGAATAAACCTTTTAATTGTGTTCTAATATATTATTACAATAGTTGCACAAAAATATATTACTCATTTCTAATGAATAAAGTGTCCTCTTTGTTAATTTTATATCAATCCCTCTCGGAATTTTGTTCTCAAATGATGACAACACGTGTATACACTGGAAAATAGTATTAGGTTCCCCGAACAATAATGTCCGATTTTAAGAATAAACCTTTTGTGTTCTAACATATTATTATAATATTTGCACAAAAATATATTTCTCATTCCTTGTGATTGAAATAACCTCTTTGCTAATTTTATATCAATCTCTTTCAGAATTTAACTTAAAACGTTATAATCTTCTCATCTTGAAGAAGGAATATGTTTATTTTTTTTATTAGGTTCCATCTTGGTCCTAATGCTTCTCAAACTGCTTCTAACATTAACAAAGCATGGGATGAAGTGATCAGATATTACGGCACTGGTTTCTGAAATTTCACAATGGGGATACAAGTCTTAAAGTTCAAGGTGGCAAAGGGCATCCATTTGCAATTGGCAAACAACATGTGAAAACATTAGCCTAATAAAAACCAAGTCAAAGTATTAGAGAAATATCTTAGATAACACCGGTCGATATTTTTTCGATTCAAATGTTGCTGAATATTGGGCAAATGTTTCTTGGCTATTTTTTCACGCTGAATCTGAAAATCAAGTCCATTTTTCCCATCACATTTTCTCAATACAGGTAATTTTTATTTTTCTTAAAATAGGCCGAAATACCCATTTAGCAGTGATATGCCAGGGCCAAGTAGAACCAATATTTTCAGGTTAGAATAATTTATCATAAAGAAAAAGTATTCCAATAAATTGAAGAATGCATTTTCAGTTCAGAAAGAAGTTCTCAGAAAAATCTCACCCAAAATTAAATTAAGGCAAAACATTTGTCATCAATTTTTAAATCAAAACAAAGAAGATAGAAAGGAATGAAAAATGCATTCATTTTTGTCCACCCAAATGTATAAATCTTCTCTTCTTGGAAAACTCTACGGTGCTTTTGATCTCTTTTGATGCTCCAGCAGAAATCAGCCATCTTGTTAACATCTCATCTGCCTTTGTATCTTTCTTCCATTACCTTGAGGTCCCGATGAAACCTCTCTCTCCCTGTTCATAACTAATAATCTCCAAGATTAATAGGAAACTGATTGAGGTAACTAAACAGCAAGTGAATCTTGATACTCACGTTGCACTCAAATAGTTTAATGGACCTGATCAGACAAAATGCTAGTCGTGTTGGAGATAAGTAAAAAAGTGCCTAGTTGGCTTTGCCTATCTGGTGTTTGGCAGCTATTTTAAGCACTGATGAAGAAAATTCTAATCTTGCTATTCTCAAATACACTCGCCTAACACAATAACAACCCTCATTTATTGATGTTCTTATGCATGACAATACCAGACCTCTGTATATTCAAGTGATACGATAAAATCTTATGACGGTTTCAGGTTTAAAGTGAAAACTACTAATAAAAACTAAAAACGGTGTTCTTGAATCACTTCTAAAGAGCTTCTTCTATGAAAAGTAGAGAAGAAGCACAACTCACAAAGTTTTAACACACTAAGGACATTGAGGGCACAAGAACATTTTCCAGGGAGATATCGCTCATAAAATCAAGCATTTTCAGGTCAGCTTATTTGAACTGGAATAGCTACAAATTCATTTTGAAAATTACTTGGATACTTTTTCTTGAATGATAAATAAATCATTTTAGCAAGAAACTAAATGTTTCAACTATGTCACTCGCATATTTAAGCAATATCCCTGTGAATTTAGCAATTTGGCCCATTTTAAGTAGAATAGAAATTATTTGTACTGAGAAAACGTGATGTGATCGGACAAAATGGATTTTCAGATTCAGCGTGAAAAATAGCCCAACAAAATTTGGGGCGAAAAAAATGTCAACGGTTTAATGGCATTTCAATCATTCCGACCATCTGACGAAAATTGGCAAGGTGAAGAAACAAGTTAAATGGATTCCACGTGAACTGAGGGAAAGTCAAAGAGTTCGATGTTTTCAAGCGTGTTCGTTGCTGCATCTGTGAATGACCCTTGATCGAATTGTGACTTATGATGAGAAATGGATCCTTTATCACAATTGTAAGCGATCGGCTCAGTGGTTTGATAATGACGAAGAAACCAAACACTTTCTAAAACCGAAATTGCACCAACAGAAGATTATGGAGACTGTCTATTGGCCCATCTTTAGTGTTATCCATTACAGCTTTCTGGAATTTAACCAGAGCATCACTGTCAGCAACTGGGTGAAATGCACATTCAGTTAAGCAAAATGCGAACAGCACTGGTTAATCGACAAGATCCAATTCTGCTTGATGACAATATTTAGCCAGGCACTGCAAGGATGACACTGCAGATTCTCATCGACTTGGGATACAATAATTTCCCCTGATCTCTCGCCTGTTGACTACCTCGTTTTCAAGTATCTGGAGATTATTTTTAACTTAAAAGACATTCCGATGTAAAGAAAATACAGAAAATGCATTCAAATATTTCTTGACGTTTAAAACTTTAGAGCTTAACTCGATAGCAGAAGTGGATAGTGAAACGATTAAATAAAATGCATGCACTGCATTCAAACGTTTATTGGTGCCAAGTTTGTTTTTTTTGTTTTTTGTAAAGGCATAAATAACGGTGTATCTCGATGGCAGAAATGTGTAGATGTTCTAGGTTCCTAATTTAACTGATTTAAACACTGTTTAAATACATTAACTCAGGAATAAAAGTTGATGTTAAAATCGAACATTAATTTCCGAAGAACCCAATAATTATGTTTGTCAGTTATAAAGAATAAATTCTTTATTTTTCTATTTTATAATGCTATAAGATAAAATAACCAACTTGTTTCCTGTTTAAGATGGGGTTTCCGGTTCCTTTTGAAGTCTGATTCAGTTCTGTACTCCTAACATCAATGTCTGAACTCTGAAATTTTATTCCCTAAATATTTATTTCATTTTATTTTTATTTTCCTCCAAGTTCTCCTATCGTCCGTTTCATACTTCACCTCTATCTTTTGAACAAGATTAGGGGTTTATTCCTTGTTTCTGGCTTAGGATTCAGTGTCTGGTTCCTTCTAAAGTCAGTTTCAGCTCTCTATTTCTAACTCTTGTCCTTTCCTACGCTAATATAATCCATACAATAGCCCTCTACTCTGAGTGGCTCTTGGGCCTTGTATTGGGTGAACATAAGTATAAACAAAAATTACATTGGTGTGATTGCTTTGTGCAATAGATGGTTATCACTAATTGATAACACTGGTCCGTGATCAAGTCTAAGTGAAAACCAAAATTTGGAATACTGATTTACTTGTTACTTTGTGGTACAAAGTCCCGAGGGAATGTTTCCCTGAAGAATACAATCTCGGTTTGGGCAACCAATAATAATATTCTTACTTCCCCCTCCCCTTATAATCAGCCACAGTAACCGTCAAGCTTGTGTGGGCGTTGGGCCCTGTATTCGGGGAAATATCAGTAATTTAAAAAAAAAAGTCTGAGAATTAGGTTCAAATTTCTGATTAGAAATATTTTGTTTTAAAACAAGTCATATTAAATTTGTATGTTTGTTGACTGTGCAGATATTCTAATATAGAGAGTCTGCCCGCCTGTTTTTTACCAAACGCATCTGATATATATATATATATATAATTAAGTTATTCATCGAGTCTATCTGGGCCTCACCAGCAGTGCGCATCCACTACCAAGAATTGAAAGCAGGACAGCTACATTATCAGGCAAACGTCATACCAACTGTTCCAACGGCCGTAGGTACGAGGACGTAGCGAATCAGACTCTCTTTCTTTTTCTCTTTCTTTCTCTTTCTTTCTTTCTCTCACACTCTCTCTCTCTCTCTCTCTCTCCCTCTCTCTCTCTCATATATATATAAAAAAACATGCGAACAGACTCTCTCTCAAATCTGGACATTCGAAGTGAGAGGGTATTCTAATTTAATTTGATTTATGATTACTGCTTATCATCAGAGATCCCAGGGTATTTTTCCTCACATACAAATTTGTTTTTCTTTCATTCCTGGAGATTTCATAACCTGAAGAAGTTTAGGTTCGTTCCCAGGGCGCAGCTTCTTCCTATTGAACGATTGTAGTTTAATACATGGGAAATAGCTCTTTGGTTAGAACGTTAGCCACGAAATAAAACCGTGAGACAAAATTGTAGCAGTCGGCAAATATAATTCTGTTGCTAAGCTCCGACTATAGACGAGCGAGGCAGAGTGAGGCGAACTGCCGAACCGGCATGTGCCTTCCTTTTTCGCGTTGCGTATATTCTGTAGGCTGATAGAGAACCAGAATTATTTGTACTGTCAGCTTTCACCTAAAAATGTCATTCAAGTCCGCTCCACTCAGTTGACCTTATTTGTCAGGGTCGTTTGACATGGTTCTTGTGAGATCCCCTTCACTCAGCTGATCTTCTTTGCCAAGACGATAACTGTCAAAACGATTTCTGTAACATCCTACAGATGTCTCCTTAAAAAGATATCAACTGACAACTGATATCGCTACAAAAGCCAAAGGAAGCAAACTCTCTGGCGAAACAAATCGGTAAAATATTTTTCACTTTGTCTCATCATTATCAGTAAAAGAAAGATAAAAGAGAGGACACAGTGGAAAAATATTTGGGATTTCGCTATTCTTTTGTGTGTGTGTAGATTTAATAGGCTGGTTAATAAAATTTGAGGAATAAAAAGCCAACAAAATGATAACAATATAATATTGATATTTATTATACATTAGCCTTTTGACTAAATAGAAGCCTGAAGAGAAAGATTTTAAAGTCGGAATTTTCGAAAATGCCTGTGTCTTTTTTCACCAAGATGAGGAATAAACAAAGAATTTGGATTTACTATTCCCAGGAATGTTGTTGTTGATTAGAGGGCTCCCTGTGTAAATTATATTCTCTGAGTAAGCCCAAATCCATGTTTAATCCCTCACTGTGTGATTTTATTTTGAAAATGTATTTCAACTCCGATCTGCGTCTTTCTTGCCGGCTGTTCAAGGAAAGCACTAAAAGCACTCATCTGATGTCATCAGTGCTATGGAACAGTGGGTTGAAGTATGCAGCGACAGTAAAATTATTGTTGTCTTTAACGGGTGTTTTACGGTTATTAAACCGAAGACGGAAATCTGTGCCTGTTTCTCCAAAGTAATTCCTTTTTTTGCATTTGTGGCAGAAAAGTAAATATATAAAATAATGATCTGAACTGTCACAAGTCAGAGCCGGTGGATTAAATATAATGTGAGTGCCGGTAGGGTGTGAAATTGCTATCAGTGATATGTTTACAGACTTGGCATCGGGTTTATTGCAGGTGATATTCCCTTGGTGAGGTGGTGAATTAGGTATGTCGGATGATGTTCGGAGTGTGTGTAGGTTGTGTGGAGGTTCTCGCTGAATATCGTTCTAATTGTTTGGTCGAGTTTTAACTGCTGGTAATCTTTTGTTTTTGAAATATATATCTATATATAATGGTAATGTATACAGGAAAACATAAAGGTGAAAATAAGAAAAAGATTGGCGAATAAAGTGCAGAGATATGAGATAATGAATAAACTTAGATGTCAACACCCGATGATTTTACAACGATCCGTATACAAGCTAATCATGTAATAAAATGCAAGAAGAGGAATCAAATGTTGACAGGAAAATGAAGAGAGATAGAGGTAATAATTGACAAATGAAGAGCCACATATATTTATTGCTCTTGTAGAAGACTCATTAGATTGTGAGAAAAAGGAAAAATAATGTAATTAATCAAAATACCTTTTGCTCAGTCATCTCCGGATACCCGTAATCTCGGGAAGCTTGCCTTTCGAAAGACTTTAACTGATAAGAAGAAAACACAGAAAACAACTCAAATTTGTCGCTTTACCTGATATGAAGCATGAGATAATGAACAATTCTAGTTGTAAACACCCTAGAATTTACCCGGATCTAGCTTTTTGAGTGAGTTTTACCTCCACTGAGATCCTCGTACTGAAAATATGATATTTACTAAGTTTAACTGAATGTGGTATTAGGTTGGTGCAAAAATAAGGTCGTTTTTCTTTTGAAGTTGAACGTAAAAAAAAACGACATTATTTTTGCACCAAGCTAATATATGGGTAGATGTGGTTAAATACGGCTAGCAATACTTTCTAGCCCGTCTGCCTAAAAAAACAGATATCCTTTTATATTTTATAACACAGCTTATACATGTATTAGGTCGGTGCAAAAATAATGTCGGTTTTTGACGTTAAAAAATACGTCAAAAACCGATATTATTTTTGCACCAACCTAATATATCCTTAAGTTAGTTTTGTATAAATAATATATACCCTGAAAGTAGTTTTTATATCAAATCTAATAAATATAAAGAACCCAACCTTTTAACTAGGCTCGAACTCTGACCTCGCTGGAAAATAGGATTTTTAGTAAACGTAATTTACTCTGGCGCATGCTCAAGTGGAAATTTTTTGTTTGTTTGTTTGGGTTTTATGGCCACTGTGGGTTATTTAATGCCAAATCCAGTTTATATGAATTTTAAATGCCTATTTTGTCCAAGCAACATTATTGTTTAAAAAATAATGTGTAGCTGGCAACATTATTTGTTTCAAAAACATACAGCTGGCAACATTATTTGTTTCAAAAACATACAGCTGGCAACATTATTTGTTTCAAAAACATACAGCTGGCAACATTATTGTTTAAAAAAAAATGTGTAGTTGGCAAGATTATTGTTTCAAAAAACGTATAGCTGGCAACATTATTGTTTCAAAAACGTACAGCTGGCAAAATTATTCTTCTGAGGCCTTCCTTGCTGTTGGACGCAGTTTATCGTCATACCGAGGACGCGGATGTAGTTTATCGTCATACCGAGGACGCCCAAGTGGAAAGAGTTGAAGAAGATTGTGTTAGTACAATTTAGTAAACTGGGGCGAACTCCTTGCGTTGAAAATCAGCATTCCAAATTCTGACTTTTGCTTGTTTTTGAACACCGAAACACGGAATACGTTTGTGATTTCTTTAAAATATTTTTATGTATACAAAAAAAAAAAAAAAAAAAAAAAAAAACGAAAAAATAACAAAAAACGAAAAAAAAAAAAAAGAAAAAATGTAACAGTAGGGAGATAGTAAAGTAACTTCGTAGTTTCATTGTGCTTGTAAAATATCAAAATTGTATACGGTTCTGAACTTTCTTGTTTATTTCTGAGTTTCAAATAGACGGGATGGGATGATCATTCTTTTTGCTTATTCTTTATTATTATTATTATTATTATTATTATTATTTTGCGGGGTGGGGTTTCACTCGGGACATCATTACTGCAAACACATCTTTTATTAAATATTCAGGAAATATCCCCCTCCATTTTATTATTATTATGATGATGATGATGATAATAATAATAATAATAATAATAATAATAATAATGATAATAATGATAATAATAATAATAATAATAATAATAATATAGGATGAGAATCCTTTATCCGAAATTTTTGGAAGCGGAAGTGCTTCGGTTTTCAGATTTTTTTAATTTTAGAATACATGTTATTTAATTTGTATACAGGGTGTTTCAAAAAGAATACGCCAAAATCATTACGCTGTTTTTTCAGGTCTATAACATTGTAGTGGACTGAATCAGTGGTTATTTGATAGAGTAGTTATCAAAGTTTGATTGGGTGTCAGTTTCACCGCTTCTGGTGCAGCTGAATTGTGGGAAGATCAATCAAAATGGCGACTCCTCAGCAGAAGGCATTATGCGTGCTTGAGTTCGCGAAACCAAACGACATTGTCACAGTGCAGCGTGCTTTCAGAACAGAATTCGGCATTGATCCGCCCCATCGTGAGAGCATTCGACGGTGAGTTAAACAGTTTAAAGAGAGTGGGTGCATGTGCAAAGGAAAGAGTCCAGGAAGACCACGTGTTACAGAGGAGCAAGTGGAGAGGATTCATGATGCATTTGAGAGCAGCCCACGTAAGTCCGTACGTCGAGCAAGTCTTCAGCTTGCCATCCCTCATACCACTGTCTGACGTGTGTTAAAGAGACGATTACACATGAAATCATACAAACTAAGCCTCGTCCAAGCACTTACTAATGATGACAAGGTGATGCGGAGGACATTCTGTGAGTCAATGCTGGAGATGGAGGAAGTGATGAAACTCTCTTTTCACGTTTAGTTTTTAGTGATGAAGCTAATTTCTATTTGAGAGGCACAGTCAATCGTCACAATGTGCGCATTTGGGGAACAGAGCACTCACATGAAACAGTTGAGCATGAAAAAGATTTCCCTAAAGTGAACGTCTTCTGTGCTGTGTCTCAAGACAAGGTCTATGGTCCCTTTTTCTTTGAAGGAAACACCGTTACAGGACAAACCTATCTCGAAATGCTCCAAAAAAGCTATTCACTTTACTGCAAGTAGATTCGAATGATTTCATTTTTCAGCAAGATGGAACACCACCCCATTGGCATCTCAGGTTTAGAGCTTATCTGATTGAAAACGTGCCTCAGCGAAGGATTGGGAGGAGAGGTGCTAAAGACCTTGCTCTCTGTGCTTAGCCTGCCAGATCCCCGGACCTCACTGTGTGTGACTTTTTCTTGTGGGGGTATGTTAAAGACCAAGTTTATGTTCCAGCACTTCCAGCAAGTATCGATGACTTGAAAGATCGAATAACAGCTGCAATCAACACGGTGGACCATGACATGCTGAGGCGCGTTTGGGAGGAATTCTCATATCGGCTTGATGTTGTCCGCGCTGCCGGTGGTGGCCACATTGAGCGCTTATAAAACATCAAATGAAACTTGAATGTATATACAACACATGTGTTCATGCTTGAGGTTTGTAATTTTTTTCGTTTTTGACACATCACGTGATGATTTTGGCGTATTCTTTGTGAAACACCCTGTATATCTATAAAAATGAGCAGCTAGAGAATGGAACCCAAGCATAAACACAATGTCCTTTTTTATTTCATAATACAGCTTATACCTATATATCCTTAAGATTGTTTTGTATAAATAATATATACCCTGAAAGTAGTTTTTATATCAAATTTAATAAATATTGGGTACATGCAGATACAGGTAATGACATTTGTCGTCACACAGATTGCGAAAATTAAGATTTCATATAAAAATAATGTTTTGTACTTTCTGTACGTGTACAAAAAACATGATCTCTACTTACAAAAGATAATATAATATGCAGGACTTTTTTTGAATAATATCTTTGCCGATCATGAAATACCTGGTAAGTAATCTACAAACGAAAGTGTTGCTGTAACGATCGCTACTTTAAAAAAAAAAATAAAAATGACGCCAACGTAGCTGGCCTTTCTGAAATTTGCCATTTGTGGCAAGTCATGTCAGCACCTGAAAAACTTTCGGATTTTTGAGGTTTTTAGATTTGATAATTTCGGATAAAGGATTCTCAACCTGTAATAATAATAATAATAATAATAATAATAATAATAATAATAATTATTATTATTATTATTATTATTATTATTATTATTATTATTATTATTATTATTATTCGATTTCTGCTATAGTCACACTACCTAGCAAGCCTTCGCCATGATTTTATATACGAGTGGGAATACTTGAACAGAAAGACCAAATTTCATTACGTGTTGATAATCCATGAAAAAAGAACTCATTCAATCTATTTAAACTTACAACAACCTTACTCAGTAAACGTCTACCTGGGGTGGCTCTAGAGCCTTGTATTGAGTGAAATACAAAAATAATTTATTATTATTATTATTATTATTATTATTATTATTATTATTATTATTATTATTATTCCCATAGCTACAAATATGCATGAAAATTTCATGTATTGCGATTTTAATTTTCTGAGAATTCCTTGAATAAATTCTTCGGGGGTTTCACGAATTAACCTATCGTGTCGTTAAATATTTGAGCTTAACAGCTTTAACAAAATATTGCAATAACAATCATAACTACGGATGCAGGTCATTATTAAAAGAAGAAGATACAAATCAAAAGATTAAAGATTGACAATTTTCCATTTCACTGAAGCAGACGTTAAACGCATGAAAGTGTTATCGCCTCCTCTATTCTTCCCATCTTTCTTTCATTGGTTTACGGCCATAACACAAACGACCGTTCTCGTCCGATCATCGAAGTTAAGCCACGTCAATTCTGGTTAGTACCTGGATGGGTGACCGCTTGGGAATAACAGATGCTGTCAGCTTGGATGTACGGGTGGTGTAATGGATAACGGTTCGGAATGAGAAATCGAAGAGCGATTTCTTATTCATGTTGGGTTCGTTATATTCACTTATGTGCAAATACCATTGGGAAAGATATACATCTATTTCTTCTAAAGCTGTGGGTTACTTAATAGGAATTGTACCAGAAAATGATTATCTCCAAATAATTCTTGCAATAAAAAATATTTGCTGGCTTTAAATAACCTGCAAGTGGTTGATAAGCCGTAAATAAATCTTTCTTTTTTCCTTCTTCTTCTTCTAATTATTATTACTATTATTATTGTTATTACTATTATTGTTATTATTATTATTAACAACAGTCACAATCACAACAACACCAATAATAATAATAATCATAATAATAATAGCAACAACTACAATAACAATAACATTTTTCTTCTTATTCTTCCTTGGATTCCTGTTGTATCCACATTTCCTCCCGGGTCTCAACCTAAGGTCAAAAATGGCTTCGTGATATTTCCACTGATCATTTTTTGTATAAAATAAACCCCCTAAAACGGTGGGGGGGGGGGCAAATGAAAAGATATAATATTGACAAGTTTTCTATTTCACTGAAGCAGACGTTAAGCACATGAGAGAGTTATCTTCTCTCATTTTCTTTCTTTCTTTCTTTCACAGAAACCAAACAGCGTCCCTGATATAACTTTTTCCGTCTTTCTTGAACGTAACGTGCGTGCTAAGGAACTAAGTAGCAAGCATGATAAAATAATAATAATAATAATAATCGTACCGACAAGTAGCAAAACTTTCATTTCATGTACTACCCACTTGGGGTAGAGGTAAAGCAGAAACTGGTCGGTAAAAATATTTGTTGCAGAGACAAATAATGAGCCCTTTGTTGAAAAATATTAATATATTAAAGAAGACACCATGAAATAATAATACAGAAAAAATATAGATAAATAAATACAGATAGCTGAAGTTGAGTTATGTGTCACATTTATTAGATGTAGGTCTTTATTAAATTAAATAGGACTGCAAAGTCTGGAACTCAGGATAGAAGATGGACCAACGAGTATGGCATAGATTAGCAATTTTGAGAGAGACTACCATTGAGTTTCAAATTAGACTGGACAGGACCATTATCTATTTTTTGAGAAAAATCTACACAGAACATCCTTATTCTAGCCTCCCCTTTTATTAAATATTCATGAAATTTACACACACTTCTTAATTTAGGTTTCGCGCGTTCTAGGACAAAGAGATTCATTTGAATATTTAATAAAAGGCGAGGTTTGAATAAAGATGTTCCTGGATGGATTTTTTTTTCTCCCAGCTAAGTATAATAGGTTAAGTATGTCCTGAATATCAGACAAAAGAAATAACGTTGTATTCACCGTTTGGGGGTTATTTTTTTTAAATTTTTTCTTTCTTTTTTCGTCAAGCAAAGGTGGGATTGGGGGTCTTCATTTACTCTAATCTTCCATTATCTACTCAACCTAAATCCATTCTACAAGTTCGGCAGTTACCAAAAATAACAAAGACCAGAATGGCTTGTTAATTTTAACGCTTCTAAAAATTAAATTAAAGCTATTAATCATCTGAGAGACCCCTTTCTGCCTTCCATCAGTATAGCTGATGCTAACCCCCAGGAAAGTAACACATCGCGCATTCTCGGACTAACGTTCACGGCTAACATGAAGTGAAAAGACTTTCTTTCTTTCTATGTGCCGTGTCCTTTTAGGAAGTAGGCGATCATGGCTCTACATCTCCCTCTATCCCTTGCATCTCTCAACAAGTTCCTTTCCTCTGCTACCTCCCCCCAGGCCACGTACTGTCATCCACTTGCTTAAGTCTGCCAGGTATGTCATGCATTGTTTTCACTTGTCTCTCTTTCCCTCTATTCGACCCGTGAATATCAGATTCTCCAGGTCCTCCTTCTTCATTATGTTTCCCAGAAACTTCAGCTGCCTCTTCCTGATGTTAAGTATAAACCTCCTTCTTGTTTTTTGCAACCTCTCTAAGACCTCATCGTTGCTCGCACGCTTGGCCAATGATATCCTTAGCATCCGTCTGTAGGACCACATCTCCGTCGCCTCGAGTCTCTTCTTCATCTTTGAGGAAATCGTCGAACATTCGCTGCCGTAAAGAAGGACAGATGAAAAAATTGCTAAGTCGGTTCGGCAATGTTGTTCGAGAACCGAAATTTTGTTCGATAACCGAGGTATTTTTATCTCGAATTTTCTGTTCGAAAACCGATTTGTTCGACATGTGAGACATGCGAGAACCGAGGCTGCACTGTATTTAAGGAATGGTTAGTGAGGATGATACGATCGTCATTACAATTGGTTCCCCCTCCCAAAAAAAACGGAAATGCTTTAAAACTCAACGAAACATTAGATAAATATATATTTTTTAAAGATCTTTGCCCTGAAATATTCCTCCTCTTTTTTAATTTTTGAAGAAATGTTCCGGTTAGGAGTTGGAAATTTAATTGGTGTCTACAGAAGAACACCGGAAAAAATCTGACAAAACCAATCAAACAAACAAGCAAACAGATAACAAAAAGCAGCCTCTCATTTTTCAGTCGATCGGAAGAACAAGATTATTATTTGAAAATCTATTCAAGATACACGAACCAATCATCGGCCAGATTGTTATCGGAATTCGAAACGTCCGTGGAGTGTAATTCTTCTGACCAGTCACCATCCATCATGTTCGGTAGCGGAGCGACGAAAGATTAATGCATAAATAAATTACCTTTTCCACAAACGTCTGTTTTGTTGGGATGATACAGGAAAGAGAGAAGGCGTTTCAGAAGAGCAACTCGATGCTGAGAAGTCGGCCTCGTTTGCAGCAACGAATGGCGTCACTATTAAAATGTATTGATTTCTTTATCAAGACAATGCAAATATAAGGTTAGGTGACCCAAATGTGGTCGTTTGGCAACGGAATTCAATCAATTTGGAATGGAAAACAGCAGCAGCAGCGGCGGCGGCAGCATCAGCGGCGGCGGCGGCAGCAGCGGCGGCGGCAGCAGCGGCGGCGGCAGCAGCGGCGGCAGTGGAGGCGGGTGGAAATGCTGATTGAAAAAGGGTAAAGAACTCAAACACGAGTGAAGGATTGGGGTGGGGTGAGACAAATTCTTCATAAACAAGATGAACCAGATCGCAGTTAATCAATCGGCTCTGTGCGAAAAATATGAGGTACATCTCCCCCTGCTCCCGTTAGGGATTTTCAGCAAGGAGAATGCCAATAGAATCACGCGCGTCCTCACACACGCGCGCACGCTCTCTCTCTCTCTCTCTCTCATTCATTCTTTTTTCTGTCTCTTTATATATATATATATATATATATATATATATATATATATATTGCACAACAAAATCCCAAATTACCTCATATGAGTAGGGGGTATAGACTATTTCAACTAACGAGAAGTACTTTTGTTTTATTCAACCCCGGTGTACAGACTGTGTCCATATACCCCGCCCATATGAGGTAATTTTGAATTTTGTTGTGTAATTTTTATGGTACTAGCAGTAGCGCCCGGCGTTGCCCTGGGATGTAATAGTAAGAGATAGATCAAGTATCGACCATCATAAAGACTGAAAAATAAAATTGACAAAGATTGTTGTTTAAGGTTGATGGACACGCATGTCTTAATTAGTTTTTTTTTTGTTTTGTTTTGTTTTTTGTTTTTTTGTTTTTTACGAATTGGTCAAACCCAAATTCAAACAAAAACATTGTTGTCAGTGGTTATAAGTCTACCGATTGAATAGAATTTTATTATAAACAATTGTCTTGTAAATGGAATTTTTAAAGCATTCTGAATGTAAAAATAAAGCAAAAAAGTGTGAAAGACAATAAGAAACACTACCTGCCAAAACAAAAAGGGAAGTTTTGTTGAAATCGGTTGAAAAATGTAGGAAATCCGATCTCATATATAAACGAACACACACACACACAAACAACCTGGGTTTTATAATAAGTATAACTCGATATGAGTTGTCCCCCTTTCTCGCGATGCCTCTTAATCGTGTTTTCAAATTGATTTCATGCAAAAACAATTGTGTCAGAACCACCGCAACGTAATATTACGTAGTCCTGTGAAGTTTTGTTGAACTCGGTTGAAAAATGTAGGAAATCCGATCCAATATATAAACGTACACACACACACACACACACACACACAGTATGATGTTATAATAAATACATTGACCTCTTTTTGTGGATCAGTTTTAATATTTGATATTACTCTTTTTGTGGATCAGTTTTAATATTTTATATTACTATTTATTACCTATACTATATATATATATATATATATATATATATATGTCTCAGGTTACGTACATTGTAATATTGAAGAGATATAGCAATCTCACATACTATTGACAACTATGCCAAAATTAATCCCTATTATCTACCTCAATAAGCTATACCTCTGTCTCTCCTCTTTCTTGCTCTCTGTCTCTCTTTCCTCTTACCTTCTCTCGCTACCTCCCTTTTTATGCATTTCACTCTCTCACTCCATTTCTCTATCTTTCTCTTTCTCTCTCTACTTTTCGGTGTCTCTCTCTTTCTCTATCTATCTCCCTCTCTACCTTTCTCTCCCTCTCTACCTTTCTCTATCTCTCTCTACCTCTCTACCTTTCTCTCGTTCCCTCTCAACCTTTCTCTATCTCTTCATACTTTTCTCTCTTTCTGACTACATTCCTCTCAATCTTCTGCCGCCGTCCATTTAACCGCCCCCATCGTTTTCTCTCTCCCCCCATCTCTACCTATTACGTATATTTCTCTCTCTCCCATCCTTTTTCTTTTTATCTATCTATCTATCTATCTATCTATCTATCTATCTATATATATATATATATATATATATATATATATATATATATATATATATATATATATTGTTATTATTATTATTATTATTTAAACGTTATTTTGGTGGATGCCCATATTTAAGTAAACGCTCCGTTTATTTATTAAACATTATATTCATTTTCGTCTACCGGCCTGAATATTCAAGACATCCCCCCCCGGTCAGGAGAAACCGCCGTTAGATCCGACGTACTTTAAACCTCTCGGCCACAAAGTTCATCGATGATCAAGCACAGTTGAATATTGTCTTTTCTCTGACTCTCGAAATATACATATCTGCTCATCTTAACGTAAACAAAGCAATTTCTAAAGAAGTGGCAGATTTTTATTTACTAATCAGACAGATTTTATTACCTGAACGTTATTTCTAGTGGATACACATATTTGTGTAGAAGGCTCTGTTTATTTATTAAACAGTATATTTATTTATTTTCGTCTACCGGCCAGAATCGTACATCAAGTATGGTAATTAACTGACTGATATATATATATATATATATATATATATATATATATATGGTATATACATATATCAGTACAATATATATATATATATATATATATATATATATATATATATATATATATATAAGTTATGATGAACTTGGTAATCCGTATGGGTAATCCCAAGGAGGATGAAATCCTGAGAGCTCAATGTAAATCCAGAGCTAATATATATATATATATATATATATATATATATATATATATATATATATATATATATATATATAATTGTGTATTTAGGCACCAATCCTTCATTTAAACAGGTTTCATTAAAAACGAATGACAAGGTACCACGATTAAGCTTTTTATTTAACTTCTTTAATAAACAAGAGCTTTCTTTTTGGGACACAAAGCGTGTAGAAACTGTCCAAATGTTTTATGATTGCGAGCGCTTTCGGCTATACATTTAGCCATTATCAAGAATTTGGTTTTTTTTTCTGTTTTCATTAAATGTGCGCGTTATGTGTATGTTTTGAGTGTTATAGAGATGTTTTATTTTCCGAACACGGTTATCACTTTGCGGCCTTGTTCGTAGTTTATATTGTTAAGTGTTGACTTTTTCTTTTTTATCATTAGGGTTTCCAATATTTTTAATTTTTTTTTTACAGGTGGATGAGGTTATTAATGTCTGTGTTATTGTTTGTGTGTATTGTTGTTTATAATTGTTTTATGGTACATGTGATAAAAGGGAAAAATTTACTCCGTAGAATTACAAGCCATATCACAGAGAGAAGTTGGAAACGTGTTGCCCGTAACAAAGTTCGTGGGGAAGAGATTGAATATAACGTCTTTTTTTTGGGATGTTCATATTTCCGGCAGGAACAGTTTTTGCTGCATGCTGGGGGTATTTTTATTATATCTAATTTTTATTTAATTTATTTTATATATTTTTATGTTATTGTTTTATTTTATTTTATTTTATTTAAAGTTTTCGTTATTATCATTATTATTTTATATTTTATTTTTATTTATTTATAATAATAATTATAATAATAGTAATAATAATAATAATGATAATAATAATAATATCCCTACACTCTCTAAATAAGTTTGAAAAATCGACTTTTACATGATGACAGACGATTTTTTATTTTTTTATTGTTGTACCTTCCAGGTCACCAATCTGGTTATATTCATGGTTTGTGTGAAACACGCTTCTGAAGGGAACATTTAAAGTCCTGAACAAAAGATCTTGTTTTATATATGAGTGCAGGTTATTGTCACGTTCTTAATCGTGTGAGCGTGTACACTCTTGAAAGGCATGTCTCGAAACTTGTACATACAATATTGACACTATTTATAGCATCTAAAGAAGCCAGCCTTCAAACTAGAACAGATTATGCTGTAAAAATTCGTATCTAGTCCAAGTTGAAGAGGAATTATTCACATTCGCTTCTCGTAGCTTTTGATCAAAGGGTATATTTTTATCTGGTATGTTATGCTGAGTGATCGTCCTTGAAACTAGAACTATTAAAGTCGCTAGAGGGCGTGCCATTAGCGTAGCATAAAGTCTCTACAAGTCTCAGCGGTAGTTCTTTGGTGTTTCAGAGCGCACTGGTTATTATGGGCGAGTTATTGGGCTCAGAGAGAGACAGACGATTAACATGGTAGATTTTTGGGGAAAAACAGATATATTAACAGTTGTTTTCTTGTTTTTTTAATATACCATGTCCATTAAGGATTATTACTCACCACAGGTACCTTTACCTTAATATAAATGAACTGCCATCATTTCTTGGCAAATATAGTGGAATGTTTTCGGCTTCCCTCTCCACAGTTTTGAATTTAGAGTTATCCCTCTCTTAGACTGGCTGCCACCCACAACTTGAGAGCGCAGTACATTCTGTTATGCAACCCGTAGTTGGATGGAAGAAGAGATGTTTTCTTGCCTTTCCCAAGGGCATTAGTGCAAAAGACTACGACAGAGTTTGAACTTGAAATTTAATTTTCTGCGCCGATAAGCGTTACTCTAACCACTATATGCTATCCGCACGTCTAAACTGCATTTTTTTTAATCATTTCACCCAAGCAAGGCAAAAAAGCCATTAAGACGCAGGGGTGTACTAAATGAGAAATTATATATAAAAAAGAAAGAGAAAGACTTAAATTTACAACTAACCTTATATAAGTAGCGAAGTATTCGTTTTAAGTAAAGCGGTTAATCGAAATAAGTGCTGCGTAATTTGTTGAGGATTAAATATATCGATTAAAACTAAAAAATAATTTCTATTTTTTCCATCTTCAAATGAGACAAGACTTTCCAAACCAACAGATAAATATTATGAAGACAAGTGTCAAATCAAATGAATGTATCCCATTTCCTTGCAAATGGTCGATGTATCATATTAATAATGGCTGGCCGCTCCTATCCGAGGATGCCTCCCTGAGAGGACGGCGAGACAATCCCTGTTGCAGACGGCTGCTCAGGGACATTTGTGTTTCTTCAACACCCACAAAGCCCACCTGTGGTATATACAGCAACTATGCTGAGAGAAAATTAGCGTGATCATTATCGATTAAATTTAGACACTGTTCTACCTTCCATGTACACGTCCATCTCACACACGTGCGTGCCTCAGACAGCCAGAAAAAAAAACACCTTATGGCAGTCAAAATATCTTTAGGGGAAGGTATGAATCCTTCTCATCCTCACACCAGCTATTTTAAATAACAAGACAGAGTCATATAGCCTTCGATGGCAACTGGTCTAGCAGAACAACTTTGAATCCAATACCTTTGACTATGGTATAAATAGCCTCGCCAACCTGCAATTTAGACACTGTTCTGCCTCCCACGTACCATCGAACAAAAATTCTTTAGAAGTTTTAATGCGAACCTCTTTAAACTTAATAAAACTGTTTTCCCGCTAAAACCATTGCAAAGATCTGAAAAGATGACAGTCAGATGGAGCAAAGTCTTGAGAATAAAGAGGATGAGGCGAAAATATTTAATGCCATAATCAGTCAAGATGGAATCTTGCATTATCGTGTAAGCGCAAAACAACTTTACGATTTAACAATAATGTTCGCTTTTTCTGCCTCTTTTTGTGCATTGCTTCCAACAGACGATACTATTTCTCCGTATTAATGGCTTCACTTTGGTTCAGCGCAGGCATGAGCAACATTTTTCGAACAGTGCGTCGTAATAAGATACAAGAACCCGCCGCCATTTTCCAAACATCTGTCTTAGAAATGGGGAAAAGTCGATATTTTTTTCTTCGTAGAAAAGATTCCTTCTATAATTAAAAGAATTAAAGTCTTGATATAATAATATAATAGAATATCTTATGACAGAGTGATTAACACACACTACTGCTTTTGATTCTAATTTGTTAATTTGAATATACAAAAATATTTGTAAAAAAAAAGTATATTTATTCTCTACAGAAAAATAATTACCATTGCCGTTTCCTGTTTCTGAAGCAAAAGATATTTACACATATGATCTTCCTTAGGAAAATTCGCCAATAGCTTAAAATTTTCATAACGTTACCGCCAACGTAAAGTTATAAAATTCAAGAAATATTGTATTTAATCATTGTTTTTAATTAATTTGTTGTTTCTTACGGTTTATCAACCTTTTAAAATTATTTAAAGCTGAAACATATTTTCGGATTGTAAGAATTTTTTGGAGATAATAAAGATTTTTCTAATACAAGTTCAACTATTTAACCTATAACTGGGAGGAGAAGAGGTGGATTCATACCTTTTTCTTTTGCACGTAAGTGTATATAAAAAACCCGACTGGAATTCGAACTCAGCTCTCCGATTTCTCATTCTGAGGCAGTTATCAATCACAACACCTGCACATCCTTAATCATTGTTTACGTATGTGATTATGCATGGGAGTATGTGAGTGAACAAGTGAGAACGAAAGGAAAGCAACAATATTTTAATAGACGTTATTTTCCTCATGAAATTAGGAGTGGCATTTAGAAAGCCAATCGGGACGTATGTGGCCTCCGGGTCGAGTTTGGCCCACGGGTCGCAGTTTGCCCATCACTGGTTCAGTACTTGGTAGACAACAGCCTCGATATCTCACCAAACACAGAGTCTAAGTTTTTTTCAGTTGTAGTCTTGGTTTGGGAACAGACCAGTGCGTGCTAATCGTCGTCATTTTCATTGGGAATAATTATAGGGACCTCACTTTTCATCACAATAGATGATTATATCCAAGAAAGATCAGGTAACGATTGATTTGTGCTTTTTATTTTATTTTTACGGTCTATCAACTTTTTTGAAGTTATTTAAAGCGGAAAAATATTTTTGAATATTAAGAATTTTTTTTAGATAATACTGATTTTCTGGTACAGGTCTTACTATTTAACCCATAGCTGGAACGAGACGAGGTGGATTCATGCCTTTCCCAATGGTATTTGCGCGTAAGTGAATATAACGAACCTGACTGGAATTCGAACTCGGCTCTCCGAATTCTCATACCGAGCCTTTATCCATTACACCATCCGTACATCCAACCTTACAGCACCTGGTATTCCCCTGCAGTCACCCATTTAGGTACCAACCAGGTTCAAAATTGCTTAACTTCGGTGATCAGAGGAGAACCGGTGTTTCATTGTGATGTGGCCGTAACCCGTTCGGAAACAAATCTAGTCTTCGATGAAAAATTAATCCCTACAGGAAAAAAAAAATAAAAATAAAAAAAATATTTGGTCATTAGGCGCATAAGAAATGTATAGAACTGTGTGAAATTGTATAAAAAGAATTTATTTACAATAGATTTAATTGTAAACGAAAGAAATGTATTCAAGAAGGCACAATATATTATTTTGAGCGCGTAATAAAAGTTAAACCGGATACAGAAAAGGTGTTTGTGAAAGTGGGATTTACGGTTGATAAAGTTAAAAAAAATATCCTTTGCAAAGGGGTAAAACAAAAGTCCTAACTTTGGTGTGTTTTGTTTATGTCAACGAACACTCATTGCAACTTTTGTGATTTCAACAAATACTCGATGTCACTTTCGTAATGCTCGTTGTAGTAGAGACTTTGTAATCGCAGATACGACTATAGTAACGCCGTTGAACAATGCTGGTGTCAGGCGCCTTCGAATAACACTGGCACTAATAGTACTTGCTTGATAATACTCACTCGAAAAGTAAACACCGAATAGTGATCCGCGTGGTGATCAGTATAAAGAAATAGTATAGATATAGAGGATAATGTAGAAAGAGTGATAGTAATAGAGGATAGAATAGAAACGGTGATCTGTGTTCAAACTTATTCCTATATAACAATGTAAAAGATCATATTGAATCAATTGCTAGGTCTACTGCTAGGAAAGTTGCTTCACCGTGTCGTACGAGACAATTTTTTCTCTCTAGAATCAATCTCACATATTTATAAGTGAATTTCCTAAAGAAATGAATGTTTTTTATTAATCCGACATATTTTTTATCACTTTAAACGTTATTATTAATGGATACTCGTATCTGAGTGGGTGGCGGATTGTTTTCAACCCCTTTCTCTACCATTACAAGAGATCAAACCGAAAATAAGGTTATGTTACTATATATGGGCTGGCGCTACACAGTCTTCACTTGTAAGTGAGGAATTATTTTCGAACCTGCAAGCCCTCAACCATAGACAAAACGTGCTCTTCCTGCTCTATCGCTATTTCCATGGAAAATGTTCAGACATTCCTTAGTTCTACCAGTTTTAACCGTCGTGGCTAAAAGACGCCAATTGCGACGAAAATGTCTCCGCGTCTTTGTGGGTGGCGAATTGTTTTCAACCCCTTTCTCACAGATGAAAAATCGCGAGCCTCTCACTGTTCTGTCGCTCCTTCTATGGAGAGTGATCAGATGAGCGACATTCCTTAGTTCCACCGGTCTTAATCTTCACGCCTAAGACCCGCCATACCACGCACAATGTAGCGAAATACCTTCATTCCCTTCGTATTCCATTGGTGAGATGTGAGTTCCATTCGAGCAGCTTCTTCCCACGAACAATTGTGGAACCGACTCCCAAGAGGATGCTTCACCGATCAATACAACCTTAATCTGTTCAAGTCTAAGTTCAACCGCTATCTTCCCCACATATCCCCATAAGCTGTGACACTTCCTCTGTAAACCTGTACCTGCTTTGTGGAACCGACTCCCAAGGGGATGCTTTCCCGATTGCTTTAATCTTAATCTGTTCAAGTATAGGGTTAACTGTTATCTTCCCCGCATATCCCTATAAAATGTGACTTACTGTGTAACCCTGTATTTGAGGATATTATTCTAAATTGTTTGTGAATTAACCATATACGGTTCTGGGTGTGAACTTGCTAAGTTTTCTCCAAGTATAAAAAGTATCTGAAAATGAATCCATATAGAAACAAAATAGAAAAATGAATTGGTTCATTAGGTACACAAGAAAAGAAAGACTCTTACATTGTATGGAATTGAACGGAAATAATTTGTTTGTTTATAACAACTTTGTCTGCCCTGAGTATGACGATAAACTACACCCGGCAGCAAGGCCTCTGATCGAGAGATTGGCGATTTTGAGCGTGGAACAACCTCTTAACTTCTGTTGTTCACAGGTTCACCCTGACCTGAGGTGGTAGCACCTGTTAGTGTCTCAGCTATGGTCAAATAGTTAACACCCAAATTGAGGTCAAAACCCTATGAAAGTATAAAAATATATTTTATACTAAAAATAGTACCATCAATTCATTTTTTAAAAAATTATTACCAGCAACACATTTTTGAAAAAAATAATTATCAGCAATACATTTATATCTCTACAAAAACCCTCTTTACAAAAATACGTCAATGAAAGCTGATCTACAAATTGATTTCTCACAAAGAATACATATTCAATTTATACGGATCTATTTACATTATTCGGACTATTGTCCTCATCTTTGTCGCCATGTTTATCACAACGTTTCAGCTGTTTTACTCTCCGGCCTTCTTGAGGTGGTTGTAAATAGTGTACATAATACCTCATCTCAGAAATATAGACTTATACGGATCTATTCTAAAAATCTTGTTGGCATTAAATGACCCATTGAAGTTGATATACCATAAAACAAAATAAAACCAAACCAAACCAGACTCTCTACAAAAACACTCTTTACAGTAATACGTCAATGAAACCTGATCTACAAACTGATTTCTTACAAAGAATACATATTCTGTTCCTACGAACCTATCTTTGTCAGCAATACATTTGACACTCTACAAAAACCCTCTTTACTGTAATACGTCAATGAAACCTGATTTACAAACTGATTTCTTACAAAGAATACATATTCTGTTCCTACGAACCTATCTTTGTCAGCAATACATTTGACACTCTACAAAAACCCTCTTTACAGTAATACGTCAATGAAACCTGATCTACAAACTGATTTCTTAAAAATAATATATATTCTATTCATACGGGTCTATTCTAAAAATCTTGTCGGCATTAAAACCCGTTGAGGTTGATATATCGTAGAACAAAATAAAAGGTTATAAATTCTTACTGATAATATTCTTTGGAACACCCAATAAAATTAAGCTGGGTAGAGAAAAATTGTTTCTATGAAAAAGAGACTTCAATCAAGTGCCATATGCGATGTTCTCTAGGGCAGCCATGTCTATTTCGATTCTTAACTGACAATAGTAGAAAATTTTTCTGCTGTAAGTTATCGTTCCTTTCTGCAGTAGGCTAGTTGCTAACGAAGTCTATAAGACCTAGTCTTTGCTGCTATTTAACTTGTATAGGGGGAAGAGATAGATACATACCACTCCCAAGAGTATTGGTGCGTAAATGAATTCAACGAACCCGATTGGAATTCGAACTCGGCTCACTTATTTCGCATTCCGAGCTGATATCATTAGATCACAGCGTAGTAAAAGAAACGATAAAGTTAAAAAAAAGTAAATGTTCTTGGTAAAGATCAAGAGTCGGCAGGTCAAGCGTAGTCGAGGCGACGAACGTTCTTGATGAGTAAAGACGAATAAGGAATTTTGATAGTATCGTCTGCTTGAAAGCAATTTCCAAAGAATAAACTGCCAGTTTTTACTTTCTGTTATGTTGTCCAATATTTTTAGTTGGCTGTGAGATGCTTTAGTGTTTAAAGTCCTTTGTTTAGAGTTTGAATTCGCCACCTATTGTTTCAAAAATGCTCCTTTCACTTTCAGCAGAAGATGTGGATATTGCTGTCTCCATGTTTGCATGTGGTTTTGCTTGAATAGTGATCTTCACCGGCCAGCGGCCTTATTCATATTTAGGCCGTCAGGCTCAATCATTTATTTTTTCAAATTATCGCGGGTTTCGAATTCGAGTTCTTCTGATTGGTGGAAAATAATCCAAAAGAAAAGGAAGCATTTTCCTTCTAAATCCCCTCACCCCACGTATTTGCTTTCTTTTTTTTTTTTTTTTTTTTTTCGTTCGATTTTTATTGGTTTTGGTCAGACATAGCGTCACCATAAATAGGCTCAAATTCAAAGCCTTATCAAGAAAGCCCATACGAAAACCTAATTGGTTACTAAAGTATTCGCTCGTAGACAGCGGTCACAGGTATAGGTTCCATTTTTCTTTTCACATATATTATTAGCGTCACCATAAATAGGCTCAAATTCAAAGCCTTATCAAGAAAAGCTCGTTCGGAAACCTCATTGGTTATTAACGTATTCGCTCATTGATAGCGATCACAAGTATAGGTTGCTTTTTTTTCAAATATATCTTTTCTAAACAGTAGATTCTCTTTTATTAAACTTGGAAGTAGTCTGAGATCAATTGACTGAGTTTAAAATCTTCAACGAGTACATGAAGATATTTTAAGTCTAACTTGTATTTTACCTTATTTATATTCGGACTATTATCGTCATCTTTGTTTTCGTTATCACAGCGTTTCAGCCGTTGTGCCCTCCAGACTTCTTCAGGTGTATATCGAGCTGGGAATTACAAAGAATTCTGAACTTAACATTTTACTTAATCTATGGAGGTAGATTGTTCCACTGCTCATTTCTAGGAATATCTTCTTTTTTTTCTTATTTAGTACTGCTCAGTTATTGCTCGTTCATTTCCACTGAGCCCAAGTACACATTGCCATACGCAGAGATTGAACTCAATCACTATGTCATCAAATTAAAAAACAAACGCTCTAATCCACTATGACATTGGCCCCTACGACAACATTGTGATAACATCCATAAAAATGAAGATAATCGTTCGAATATAAACACTGTAAATAATGATAACTCCTCATCCCAGAAATTCAAGCAGAAATGTTATTGGCCTGTTTTTTCCATTCTCTTGAAATTTGCTTAGGATTTTCATCAACTGCTGTCTGCAGAAGCTCATCATTGAAAGAACTGGACAGTCTTGATCGAGAGAAATCTTCGAGAGAAAGATTTTCGGGTCGTTGGCATGTCCGGACTCTTAAAGTGTCATCGGATATTTCGTGTAGTTTCCGCTGCTGAACAGACCTTTTTGAATTCATTCAAATGTCTAACCACTGAAAAGGTCACGTGGCTTAAGGCAACAAAAATGTGGTTCTACAGAAGGATGCTGAGAATACAACGGATTGAATTTGTGATAAACGACGAAGTTTTAGAGAAAATGCAAACAAAAAGGAAATTTATTCTTAAGATCAGAAAGATATAGCTGAAATTTTGAGGACACATTATAACCTAAGAAAGGTTACTGAATAGAATAATCAAACGAAGGTTGGTAATAAACGATAATACTTAGAACAAGAACAACACATATAAGATTCACCAGCGCTAGAAGAAGTAGTCAACTGCTAGAAGTGAGTCAAGTGAATTCCACAATGAATCTCCAACTGCAGGATATCTACCACCCGCTCCACGCGGTCAGATGTGGCCCAATGCCGAATTTAATGTGGGGTAGGCCAAAAAGTTCCCCGTAGACCCCGTATAAAACCGGGTCGGGTAGCTGTTTCTCGAAACGACAATCTACCGTTCGACACAGCCTCGTCTGGGGATCCTCTCTGTCCGAAGACAGAGAGTGACTAGCACAGCTGCAGACCAACATACAGTATTTACTACTGTATTTATGTGAATGGAGACATACCCATTACCGTCCGTAGGTATGCTACAATACATAATGAGAAAAGAGAGCTTGGAAAATTTGACACTCACAAGACGGAAAGAAGGAAAGGGGGACAAAGGGAATTAGTGCATAACCTACCTTGTGTAAATGAATGGCAGAACAGGGCTTAAGAGAGAAAGCAAAAAGTTAATATTTACTGAGACCTACAAAGGCGAGGAAATTGTGGAGAGCCACGATCGCGAACGCCCTAAAGGGATATGGCAAGAAGAAGAAGAAGAAGAAGAAGAATTGAAACAGTAATGTCAAACTGATCATATCAGAAATTCGACAGGATTTTCTTTCCATTATTATATTCGATTATCACAAAAATTCGTTCGTTTTTCCCCAATTATTTTAATCCTATTATTCATCAACAATTTTAACAAATCTGTCAATAATATAAAATATTAAACCAAATTGTTAGAGGAAGAACAACTCAAAAATCATATAATGCTGAGGTAAAAAAAATATTTAATTTGTTAATTCAAATAAAGTTGGGGAAAAAAAAGGAACGAATTTAGCTGACGAACACAATATTTAAAAAAAAAAGAAAAAAAAAAGGTTAAATAGACAAACATTCTTCTAAGCTTAATCGGTAAAATAGACACCCAGGCTTTTTTGCCGGTAAATATTTTTTTTTATCATCATGAAACCAGGTAATCTTCATCTTTTGTTAAATAATAGTTTACCAGACTATTATTTTTTTGAGAAAGTGTATCTCTGCTCGGATTTCCTGAGGTTGACGTTTGAGGTCAGATGGAAGACAAAATAAAGATTACGATTTTGATTGGCTGATCGAGCGTGGGAAAGGAAATAGATAGAGAAAGGTTTTTCAGTGTGTTGGTTCTTACAATGCCAAGCAAGATAGACGTGTTTTCTTTCGTGTCTGAAACGCCTCCCCAGTGTGGGAGAGACCCCACTGGACAGTTAGAAAATGTAAACGTCGACTACATTAATAAAATAGTTTAAAATTCCCTGTATTGAAGTAATTTTATCTCTGGACTCAAAACAACTAGCGTTCACCAGTCGAGAGAGAAGAATGTAACTTTAATATCAAATTGGGGCAGTGACTAAGACCTCCCATTTCGTAACGCTTAATCGTCACAAAAGATATTTTCTTTTTTCTCTTGTGATGGAGATTCCATTATTTTAAATTTTAAACACAAAATGAGTTAAGAAAGAATTATTTTGCACGAAAAAATAAAATTATTTTCCTCTGTTTCCAAATTAAAATTAAATTAATGCCTTCCCAGATCCAGTTTTGTTGCAATCGTGTAATTTTCAGGAGTTATTACTTTTCAGTGAGGATCATTTGAATATATTTATCTTCAAGCAAAAATGAATAGTAATTATCTCCTCGCGCAAATAAATTATTTCAAAAATTCCATTTCAAGAAATCCCGCTTACAATTTCTTTTACCTTTAACTTTTTTCTCTTTTTTTTTTTTTTTTTTTTTTTTTTTTTTTATTATTGTTGTTATTTTAATATCGACAATTGAACACCGTTCGTTTACTGCTGGTGGCAGGAAAATTGCATTTCCCTCATCGGAATTGATTTAATATGAAGTGTAGCTCACATCCATGCAACATGGCCGGTCTGTTTCGATTGCATGCAAATATTATCTCTTGCTTTTCGTTCTCTTTGATGAAACTTCGGCCATCTTGTCACGTTTTCCTCTCATTTCGAATGGAACTCACGCGAACGAACACACTTTCATTGAAAGTGCGCGCATGCGTACTCACACACTTTTACGTAATGTCGTTAGACATGCCGAGAGAAACGGCTCAAGTTTATTAACAAACTCAATCATCCGATCGTTCTAACAACGTTCACTTTTATTCGTTGTCCACTTTCTTTCGCAATATCTTAAATTACCTGATAAAGAGAGAACCAAAAAGCAAGGTTAAAGGAATTGATTTCTTTCTTTTATTTATTTGTTTTCAAGAAATATTTATACTTGGTTGACACTGATTGGTTTGTTTTCTACGGTTTATCAACCCTTTGTGGTTTATTTAAAACCGAAACATATTTTGGACTGTAAGATTTTTCATCTTTTTTTTTTCTAATGAATATTGTATTAACAATTTTTATCTGTTAAGAAATACAATGATTTTTCTAGATATAAATCTTACTATTTAAGCCATAGTTTGGGGGGAGAAGATGGATTCGTACCTTCCCAAAGTGTATTTTCGCATAAATGAATGTAACCAAACCGACTGAATTCGAACTCGGCTCTCCGATTTCACATTTCAAGCCGCTATCCATTACACCATCTGGACATTCGCGCTTGGTGGGTAAAAATGTCATCACCACCAGATTACATGCAACTATCATGGAGTCTGTTTTTTTTTTTCCCTACTCAGGATATATTATTCGATCCAAGGTCCCTATTTTAACCTCTTACCAAATAAGTATTTATATGTTTTGTTTGGAAACTTAAGTAATTGCATATTTCCCGCCTTTTCTAAATAGAGAAAACTGTGTATAACCATTTACATTTTTGTCCCGAATGCACATGCTACATGCAGTGTGACATGATGGGACTCGTTTGTGATGGACCACTCACATAGGAGAGAATTGTAAATTATTTTATTTTAGTCTTAAGTGTTTTTATGACCAGCAATAAAGGCTGTGAAATGAGGTATTCAAAACAGCCACCCACTTGACCAAAAGATAATAAAATAGTAAATATATAAAGGAAATTACTTTGGAACAAGTGGCACTTCTTCCAAAGTTGTTAGAAATTTCTGTTAACAGGTTTGTGTATACAGACACGGTTAGAATTGATGGTAGATCCCGGCCGAATTTTGAACCAAACCCTTTATTTCGTCCACCGGGGTAGATTCTTCTAGTTCCACATGCTATGCCTCTTCCGGGTGTTATTCAGTTATTTCCCTTTAACTGAACTCTTCAAGTTTTTGGTTCACCACTGTTGTAGTCTGGTACTAAATTGGACAGAGAACGAAATAAAGGGTTCGGTTCGAAATTCCAATCACATGAAGAAGGCCGGAGCATACAATGTTATAAATCGGCTTCAACCACTTTTCCACCTAATGTAGCTTCCCTGTGCCTTTTCTATAAATACTTTCATGGTATTTGTTCTGATAATCTCTCCTTTATGGTACCTATATTCTATAAATTTAAGCGCAGTACTAGATTGGAGACAGGATCTCATCATTTCACAGTTGAATGGCTAGATGTAACCGTAAGATCTATGCTAACAGTTTCTTCTCTTGCACTTCTCGCTTGTGGATCTCTTCCTGAGTTTTTACTTCACAGTCAATTTTGATCTTCAAAAATTAAAATGCAATATCAATCGTTATTTTCTGTCTTCTTAATTCCTGTTCATTTATTGTTCTCTCTCATTAAAGCTATTTTTTCTTATATTTTTTCACATTCAGCAAACCCCTACGTGTTAGTGGCCTTTTGCCTGGCTTGGTGTTAAATGATTACAAAAAGTAGGTGAAATGGAAATTGTGATGGTTTATGTTGTAACTTAGAAAGGGTTACAGAATGAGAAATAACCAAAAAGGAGATTGGAAATGAAATAGTAATAACCTCAATAAAATACAATACTCGCCAGCGTCGTGAAATAGGTAAACCACTGCTAGTGGTGGACTGCTTAGACAGCATATTACCCCCCCACTTACAAACGTATTTATGAGGATTGAGATATACCCATTAGTGTCCATAGTGTATATAACAGTTTAGGAATTTAAAAAAAAAAACAGGTTAATGACGAAATACACTATTATATAAACAACGTGACCTTTTAGTCATTGATTGGAAAATGGTCGAAAATGATTGCCACTGGTTTGGAAATGATGCAAGTGTGACGGATAGGGTTGTTATATGTATATCGTAAACGCATTGGCAACCATTTAATTGTAGACATACATTGAAAATCAATAAGAAAATGATTGTCAATGATCCTGAATTTTTGCAAATGTCACAGGTAGAAAGGTCTATTATAATGTAAATTTGAATTTGTCATACCGATTGGATTGTTCGCGCGAATAAACATTAAACATTCCTATTACAGAGCACAAATAAAAGGATTTCATGAGGAAATGAAATCGTTGTGAGGAACTCATGCAACAATTCTATTCATTGGAGTTAATGACTAAAGAGAATAATAAATCGATATTTTGGAAGAATTTTCCTTAGCATTCCTATTCATAGGCGTTAACAACAAGTTCAAGAGAACCAAACGCTACATTGAAAGTATATATATATATATATATATATATATATATATATATATATATATATATATATTAACATATGTATAGCATTTCTATTGGCTGTAGTTAACGACTTCAAGTCAAGAGAAGATCAAATCGTCAGTTTGAGAGGATCAATATCGGAATTCATTTTCACTATATTTAATGACATCGAGAAGTAAAGAGCAAACTGCCTATTTGAGAGGATCAACTTCAGTGTTTCTATTCAAACCATTTAATGACTTAAACTCAAGATCAAATCGTCAATTTCAGATTGCCAGCCTTAGTATTCCTATGTAATGATTTCAACTCAAGGGATGATCAAATCGGGAATTTGAGATGATCAACCTCAGTATTCCTATTCACGGCATTTAATTATTTCAATTCAAGAGATCAAATTGTCTTCTTGAGAGGTCGACCATTTAATGATTTCAATTCGAAAGATCAAACTGTCTATTTGAGAAGATCAATCACACTATTCCTAGTCACACCCTTTAATGATTTCGATTCAGGAGATCAAATTGTCATTTTTAAATGCTCAAACTCAGGTTTTTTATTCATACCCTTTTTCAGTTCAGGTGATGATCAAATTGTCTATTTGAGAGCATATACCTCAGTATTTCTATTTACGCCATTTAATTATTTCAATTCAGAAGTTTAAAATTAAAACACTTCTATTTGAGAGTATCAAGTAAATGCTTGAAGATTCAAATATAAACGACAAATATTTACCTAACCTCGTATCAAATAATTATGTCTATGAACATTGACTAAATTTACTGTCATGAAAGTAAAGATTTATGGAGAGCGACGAAGTGAGGTTTGTGTTATATCAATCTTCGCAGTGAGGAGGGTCTACTTAAATTTACGGCATTTCGTGTCTTGCTTAAAGAATAATTCCTTTCTCTTATCCTTAATAGACACTCATCGCAACTATCAATTTCAGTACGTCTGAAGTTCTACAAATCAGATAAAGCTCAATAACTTGAATTTGCTTTAAAAAGCCATACATGATGAAATTACCTACAAATTTAACTCAGGCTTTGTCCAAATTACTCCTTTAAAATTTGGTATGGCTTTTTAAAGCAAATTCAAGTTATTGAGCTTTATCTGACTTGTAGAACTTCAGACATACTGAAATTGATAGTTGCGATGGGTTAGTGGATTTATTATAACAACTGCAGTTTGATGTTTTTTATGCAGATTATATTAATATTAGTTTAAAGCCTAAAAAATATAATAAAAGCTTTTTTTTTTTTTTTTTTTTTTCATAATATATATTGAAACACGGATAATTGAAAGGATCTAACAATTCCTGAAAAACAGAAAATAACAAAGTTATTGAGTTAGGAAATGTCCACATTGGAGATATCAAAGGAGCTTCGCTGAGATCATCGAACGATAAAGAGGGCTGTTGAAATTATAACTAAGTTGAGAAAGAGAAACAAAGGAAAAAGCTTTAAGAACCTGTCTCCCCGGGCAATATATAAACTAAATCAAATCATAGCGAAACAACCTCTTTTGACTAATGTTCAGATCTTTGAACGCGCTGGAACGGAGGGAGTCAAGAAAGATAAACAAAGTAATTTTCACGGGCGAATATTGGGTGATACTCGGTGGTCCTGATGGATGGTACAAATGATTTTATCCGATGTAGATGTGTCAGTGGCCATGGCTAGTTCCTAGGGTTATGGCACCCCGGGCAAGCTGAACTTCGATACGCTTAAAAGTATATATATTTTTTTAATTTTCACAAGAAAAACTGAAAATGTAGGATAACTCGATTTGCCATTATCTTGAGCCGGCGCTGCCTGTGGCTTACGACCACACCGCGTTGAAACACCGGTTCTCTTACGATCACCAAAGTTAAGCAACATCGAGCCTGGTCAGTACCTAGATAGGCGACCGCTTGGTAATACCAGGTGGCATAAGCTCGGATGTGCAGTTGGTATAATGGGTAATGGATCGAAACTGTTAATCAGAGAGCCGAGTTTCAATTCCCGTTGGCTTCGTTATAGTCACAAATATCCTTGGAAAATGTATGAATCCATCTCTTCTCCCCCAGCTATAGGTTAATTAGTAAGACTTTTATCAGTAAACATCACCCAAAAAATTATTACAATTTAAAAATATTTCCTGACTTTAAATAACCTGCAAAGGGTCGATAAGCTGTAAAAAATGAATAGGTCAATCAACTACAACGAGTAATGGTGGGCTACGCTCCAAATAAATGCTGAAAAGACGGGACTGTCAACAACGCCTGAGAAGTTCCAAACTGTCGACGCAGCATAGGTTTGACGCGAATCCAACGATTTTCCACGTTTCGAGTATGGGTGGTGTCATCATCAGGATCCATAAATTGCTGCTTATGACTAACGACGTTATATTCCGTGATTGATTTCCTCGATCCCAGTTCAGCAATCTGAAATAATATGGCTTCCAGGCTGAATATATTGCACAATCGCCTCGTTCAACGTCTCTGTTCGCCGATCCGAGAAAGAAAGTAAGAAACACTTTCCCGAACCCCGCTCGATACCACCGAATACCCAGCGGCCAGGTCGCCATTATCCACGGTGATCATTTTAAGCAAAGAACATTTATAAAATTAAAACACTTCAAGATATAAAATGATGGTTAATTTTACATCGTTTAAGTGAAGCAGCACTTTGACAAATCATTTTACGCTGCTTATGTGAAGAAATAACTTTATCGCTGTTACTTAATATGTCCTGAGAGTGGTAAATTCTCCCAGCCCACTTTCCTCATTATGTACCCGAGATACTTCAACTGTCTCTTTCTGATTCGAAGAATAAGTTTCCTTTTTGTTTCCATATCCCCTTTGAGAGATTATTTTACCCGGCTTAAGAAATTGAAAAAAAATTGTTATGTCTGGTCTCAGGGCATATTGTAAAACTAGAAAAATACTGAGGAGGGTGCTGAATTATTTTTTCAAAAACTTACAAGGGGGGGGACCCCAATGAGTGAAGAAATGAGTGTGAATATGGGAAAAAAAAGTCAAAACAGAGAATGAGTTAGTGAGTAGAGAATGAGGCTTTGATATGTGCCAACCAATCTCCGCCCCTCTTCTTCCGTTCCAGACACGAAAACAGCAACATCCATATTTAGAGGTTTTGATTACTAATGTCCTACTCTCGACTGACATTGTATCCTCCAGCCAAAGAATTTCTGGCTTTTTTTTTTCGCTTATTCCTCTTCCATTAATACTCTCACCGCCACGACTTTCCACCTCACCCAAGCCTCCATACATCTGCCGCCGATGCCACCATGTTTATCTCTCTCTCTCTTTCTCTTTGTCTTTCTCTCTTTCTCTCTTTCTCTCTTCTTCTCTCTTTCTCTCTTCTTCTCTCTATCTCTTTCGCTTTCTCTCTCTCTCTCTCTCTTTCTCTCTTCTTCTCTCTATCTTTCGCTTTCTCTCTCTCTCTCTCTCCCTCTTGTGTTGTTGGCAACAAGTATTTTATTTGGCTCTCCAGGCGCATTTATTAAAATCCTTCCGCTGTGTTTTTTCCCCATTGATTAAACGATATTTCTGTTAAGATGATACGCTACATACAGGCACACACAAATACGCATACACGTGCACACAAATACACATATACGGACCCATTTACTCATCGAAGTTAAGCAACGTCGAGCGTGGCAGTACCCAGATGGGTGACCGCATCGTAATACCAGCTTAGATATGTGGGTTGTGTAATGGATAATGTCACGGAATTGTTAAACGGAGAGCCGAGTTCCAATTCCAGTCGGGTTCACTATATTCACTTCCGTGCAAATACTCTTGAGAAAGGTATGAATCCACCTCTTCTTCCCCCAGCTATGGGTTAATTAGTAAGACTTGAGTTAGGTTGGTGCAAGAATAATGACGTAATAATGTCGTTTTTTGACGTATTTTTAACGTCAAAAAACGACATTATTACGTCATTATTTTTGCACCAACCTAATAAATCATTATCTCCAAAAATAAAATAAAATTGTGTACAAAAATTTTTAATTTCAGCATTAAATAACCAACAGAGGTGTTGATATGCCGCTAAACAAAAAAAAAAAAAAATCGGCCCATATGTATGATGATTTTCTAAACATAGCTTAGATGTAGCACAAGGCCGAAAATATGGGGCACCCAGTGAGGATCGAACTAACTGCTCAGTCGTTATTGATTTAGCAAGACAAGCTCGTTAACAATTACACCAAGTCGAAGTGCCCACTGGTAGTTTTCTAAGCATAGCTCAGATGTGGCACAAGACCGAAAATGTGGGGCACCCAGTGAGGATCGAACTCACAATACAGTCGTAATTGACCTAGCGGGACAAGCTTGTTAACCATTATACTATGTAAAAGTGCCCAATGGTGGTTTTCTAAGCTTCGCTTAAATGTGGCACCTAGACGAAAGTATGAGGCATCCAGTGAGGATCGAACTCACAACTCAGTCGTAATTGATGTAGAGAGATCAGCTTACTAACAATTACACTATGTCGAGTTGCCCCATACACGCATGAGTATGTGCATACACGCATGCACACACGCGCAGATGTTCACACTCATATAGACACATTTATGCATATGAACACATATACACATACTTGAAAACGCCTACGCACGCGTACGCATGCACATCACAACACACACACGCACACATATGCAAGCGTTCTTACACACAGAGACATCAGCATGCATGCGTACATGCATGATGGCTGTCAACTAGTTACATGAGTATGACCATCGCCGACGAGTTTTCCGTCCAACCGGAATTGAGAATTCAGAGTTTTCTTTCTCCTCGACGGAAGAGCCCAGTCTGCCCTATTATTATTTAACCGATAGCTGGGGGTATTCATAATTTTGTCAAAGTGAATCGACTGGAATTCAAATTCGTCTTGCCAGTTTTTCATTCGGGGCCGCTAACCACTCGCACATACATACATACAAACATACATACATACATAACAGCTGGCCACTCGTATTCGAGTATACCCGTCTACTAGGGCGGTTAGCCAATCCTTATTGCAGACGCTCGCTCAGGCACATTTATGCTTGCTCAACACCCACATACTCCAACTATGCTGAATTGACTATGCAGGTATATTGGGGTGCGAAGGATAAATTGCCGTCTGAATTACGCAAAAATAAAAATAACACTGCCATCTCATTTTAACAGATATATTTACCAAAATTAGACTAAATTTATCTTGAAATACTAAAAAGTAAATTTATTTAATAAAATCGACATTGGCTTCAACTACGGTCTCCAGACGACTTCGGAATCTCCTACATCTCTTCTGGATGGTCTCCTTGTTTAAGTTGGTGAATACTGCCATAATCCTTGCCTTCAGTTCATCTTTGGTGTTAGAAGGAGTTTTGTTGGTCTCTCGCTCAACTGCATCCCATACATAATAATCATGGGGGTTGCAGTCTGGTCAGATGTAAGGTTAGGTGACCAGATGTAAGGAGTGATGTCGTCGCAGAAATTGTCTGACAGCCATGATTGGGTTCTCCTGCTTGTGTTACCAGTCATAGGATATCCAAAGCCACCCTCTTGACCCATAACAGCACTATTTCCTCAAGGCATTTAGATGTAGGCCTTCGTATTGAGTCTGAGACCCTAACCAAGAAATCATGCAGTTCTTTTTTCACTTTGATCTTTGATGCCGTACCTCAGTAATCACCTTTAGACGCCTCCAACTTTTTCCGAATCCTCTGCACTGAGTGACACCCAAAAACTCTGAAATGTTCGTATTTGAACTTCCGGCACGAATGCCAAGCAGTACAGCAAATTTCCACACATATAAAAACGCACATACACACACAAGTGCTTACATAAAAAGAGATATACATATATATTCGTAAGCACATACAGACAAAAACACACGCACACACACACGCGCGCACATATACAAATGCATGCACACATACACAGTATAACTGATGATAATCAAAATTATATTTTGTTAGTGAAAACGTAACTTTTATGAAGTTTTCTTTCTCCAATAGTTCATCGAGGCATATTGACAACTTAAAACAGATCCGGTGAGTTACGTGATAAAAATGTTTACCATAATCCTGGTAATTAACTAATTAAACGGTTAGGGCAATGGTTAGAGACTCGGAATGAGAAATCGACGAGCCGAGTTCGAATTCCGGTAGTGAATAGTTATATTCAGTTTCGCACAAACGTAATCGTGGAAAAGATGAAGCTATCACTTCTACATCCGGCAGCCGGGCCTCTGATCAGGAGATTGGAGGATTTGAGAAGCGTGAATCCACCTCTTAATTGCTGTTGTTCCCAGTTCTACCCTAACCCGGGGTGGTAGCATTGTTAGGGTCCCAGCTATGGTCAAACAGTGAATACCCCCAAGCAAAAATAAAACACTAGAAATATATAAAAAGTTCTTATAGTAAAAATACCAACAATACATTTTTTATAAAAAAATTTACCAAAAATACATATTTATAGTAAAATGACCACCAATACCTATTCATAGTAAAATTATGAAATTACTTCGAAGCTCTCAAGAAAATTATATTTTGACATTAAATGACCCATAATGTGTTGATATGCCGTTAAACAAATGAACCAATCGATCAATCCATCTCTTCTCTCCTCAGCTGTGTATTCGATAGCAACGCAGAGTGAACTGTCTATCTTTGACTGGCAGTCAGCGTAGGAGAAGGACAACTCTGAGTTCAAGACCATATGTAGTTCTAGCTAGGCACCAACTTGACCTGTAACTAAAGTCTGCTTAGCATAGCTGCAATATAAACCACAGGTTGAATCTGTGGATGCAGAAGAAACGGAAATGGGTCTGAATAGACGGGCATACACAGAAACGAAATCATCCTGAAGATGATAACTCACAATAATTTGCTAATCGAAACAGTTTTTATGTTTAGATTAGTCCATTACAGAGTCAAATGTAAGTTTTTCGAAGATAATGCTACGCCAGTTTCAAAGTGAATTAGTCTGCATGACTTTAAAAAAATGTCAGCATTTAAAATCATTGTTGTTATGTAAACCTGTACACAAATTATGCAGTTGGGAGCCACATTGAGCTAAAAGAAAATACCGAACTGCGAGAGATTAAAATGCCCGACGCGATTAAATTTTGATTTGACTAATTAATTTTAACTTGACTAATAAATTTAGACTAATTAATAGCTCAAGTTTCGTAAGCAGAAGAATTTAAGATTTAGTAGCTTTAAATATTCAAATATTTTAGTCATATCAAAAACACAGAAAAAGCTATAGAAGTAAATCTAGACAGAAAACCCGGAAGGGAGCCCCGAAGGCGGTTGACTGTTAACACTGACAACTTACCGGCAACTCCTGCAGTCAAGCCGTTCACAAAGGTTCCCTGTATTCCTTTGGATCTTGTCAGTACGGACGAGGGTATATGCACGTAGTCTGGTATCATATAGGAAGAAAATGGTAGCTATGACACCGAGATTCGAGCGTGACACACTGGACTTATCAATATATGTTTTCCGCCAAGTGTATAAACAGTGGCGTCAGGCTACTGACTGCAGTGATTATTGAGTGAAACTATCCAGTCGAATTAGTGTGAATTATTGTGCGTCGATAATTTGGGTTTTGAATTAGGATTTACCGGACGTTAAGCCGGGCCGCGTTATTGACAAGGTATTCAATGAAATGGTTAATTATCTTTCGTTGAATCTTACTTCTATGTTCTTGTTAAGTATTTATTTGCGGTTCTAATTAAATACTGTTTTATTTTAACATTGAAGACTTCAGTTATACTTAATTATTAACGGTCACCATGCGTCACAAAATTTGGGTAGCTACCGTCCTTCATCGCTAATCTAGTAGAAGGAAATCACTGAAACCAAACCACCTCCTTCTTCGTAGATCCTGCCGTTTAATTTCTGAGTGGATGGACGGCGTAAACTTCAACATCCCCAGAGCAAAAGGAACCGGTAAGCCATTGCACTATTCTACCTTGAACGTTATCACGAACCACAATTACAACAGAAAAAAAGGGGAGCGGTGATCACAGCGGCGGTGCAAAATGCCCGAACTGAATAAATGAATGGGTGATGAATATTCTAAAGTACCCCAGCTTGGGAACCCTATCTGCAACTTTTTACTAGAGAAATATATGAAATCTACCATGGCTAAAAGTAAGCTAAACATTCGCGTTCTCTGTGCCGTGTTCTTTCAGGATTCGGAAATGAAACTACAAGATTTCCTATACAAGGTGGTAGAAGAAAGCCACCTTCCCCTTCACTAAAAAAATGACTGACCTTCAACTGCAAGAAGACAGAAAGTATGGTCATCAGTAAGAGAAAAAAAAAAACGAGATGCGAGTTACGAATTGGAGATATAAATATAGAGCCGGTGTAGAAGTTCAAATATCTTAGCAGAAGATGGAAAATATGGCACCGAGATCCGAAGTACGCGGTGGTCTAGCGAAAGAAGCATTTCAAAAGCTAAGCAAGGTGCTGAGAAACGAGGAAAAATCGTTAGAAACAAAGGAAAATGCGTTATCTATCATCGTATAAGGCATTGAATGTTGGACAATTTCTCCAAGGATTAGGAAAAAACTAGAGGCAACAGAAATGTGGTTCTACAGAAGGATACTGAGAATTCAATGGATGGAACGAGCAAGAAACAAAGAAGTCTTAAAGAAAATGGCAAGAGAAAGGACACTTATTGTTATGGTCCGGTTCCTTGTACCACGGTGATCGTCCAAGGTAGAACCAATAAAGAAGAACTCGAACACAGGTATGGAATAACACAGATATATTACAAACAGGAATATATACAGAGAAGTAGAAGTGTTAGTATGAACAATCAGGTTTAGTAGAGAGAACAATGTAGTCTCGACCAGTATCACTATTCCAATGTATTGTAGTAATTGTCTGAACACGACTCTGTTTCGGACTGCCTCTGACTCGACTCTTGACTCGACTTGAACTACTGACTATATTTAGTCACCCCCCACGTGGGCATCATGTGGCACAAGGCCGGTTTAACGTGGGATCTCCGAGCCCGTGGGCTCGGCCAAAAATATGCCCATTGAACCCGTATAAACGGGTTCAGGGCCGGTTTACCTCCCCGAAAGAGACTCCGCCCTTCGGCGTAGCCACCTTCGGGTTCCTTCCCGCCCGAAGGCAGAGAGTTCAACCGATCAGCCGGTCGACCGAGAACGACTTGAACGACCGACGATATTCAGTCACCCCCCCAACACGAGGGCGTCATGTGGCACAAGGCCTTTTTAACGTGGGCTCTCTGAGCCCGTAGGCCCGGCCAAAAATATGCCCATTGAACCCGTATAAACGGGTTCAGGGTCGGTTTACCGGCCCGAAAGAGAATCCGCCCTTCGGCGTAGCCTCCTTCGGGTTCCTCCCTGCTCGAAGGCAGAGAGTTCAACCGAACAGTAGGTCAGGACTTGAACGACCAACTCCTTGCCTACTCCTGAGGCGCAGTATTTATTAAGTATGGAATAGTCCATTATTATTATTATGGGTAAGGTCCCATAACACTTATACTCAAAATCAGGAAAAGAACCTGAAATTCCTTGGAAAACTTACCAGTCACAAAGAATATTGCGGGAAGAGAGATAGTGGCAGGCAGTGTACCACTTACCTGACGAGCTAGTGTGAATGGCTGGCTGGGTGGGAGCAAAAGCATTAGCGAAGGGAGAAAACGGCTAAGAGCTATGCAGAAGTTGTGGAGAGCTATGATCGCCTGGAATCGATTCAATGACGATCTTACTTCAGACATTTAATTTCGTTTTTTTTTTCATATTTTTATGCATTATATGGTTCTCTAGCCGGGAAACAATTCATTAAAGCAGTGCTTCTTCTTAAACTATGGGCGACGGCACAAAATGGGTTCATGAAGCCAAATGCTGGGGTCACGAAGGATAAATTCAAACACTTGAATTCGCTGAGGAATCGAGCGACTCAAATTTGAAACTTGAATTTATAAAAAAATCTTTGAGTGAATTCTGGATCGGAGCTAAAGCTGAATTTCGCGCAATTTCTCAAATGGCGCTACATGTTGTTTTGTCATTTAGTACCACATACCTACGTAAAACGACTTTTTCAGCTTTAACCCTTATTAAAATCAAATATCGTTCAACGCTGAAAAACGTAGAAGATGCTTTACGTCCAGTAGTGTCAAATATTACACCAAAGTTTAATTTGTTACGCAGCGAAAAGCACATCTGTCACATTGATTTTTATTTTTTACTTTGGTTTATATTTGTACTTGAAACAAATCCTAAAACTACTTTTATTTTGAGAAATAATTTAACTACTTTTTATATGTATCATCATCATCATTGTCATCATCTCCTTGACTTTTGTAATCGTAGGTGGGGATTCGAATTCAGAAGCCATATTGAATCTCCTCCCCAATGGTCTATCAACGGCAGCCATCAGCAATTCTAGTACAGTAATACCTGTCCATTGTTTGTCATTGTCCAACCAGTTTTTGCGTTGGCGTCCTCTCCTACGTCCACTTTCAACGGTGCCTTGCATAATGGTCTTGCACAGGCTGTCATACCTTATAACTTGTACAAATAACGCCATTTTTTTTTTGTTTAATGGTAGCGACAAGAGGTTCCTGGTGATCCACAAAACTTTCAAACCTTTTCTGCACAAACTCATCGATTTTCTAGAAGATGCCAAGTAGTTTTTTTATTCCTTTGTTCCCGACAGGGCGGCTTTTAAGCTAGTTTATAATAAAACGTGCTCTGCAATTTTGGATACAGAACGAAACTAAGTACTCCCCTTGAACCATGAAAGCAACGATAATGGTTAGTATAATATATTAATGTATATTTTTAACCTCGCCTAATCTGGCAAACCTGAATCTGAGCTCAACGAAAATCGTTCCCTGTGCTTAACTTTTCTAGGGCTTTTGAATGAGCTATGAATCATTGAAATCGGACTAGTAGGAGCGAAGGAGTTGCTTGGACACACACACACGATCAAACACACACACATACACTGTACTTTATATATATATATATATATATATATATATATCGCTCATCCCTGTTTCAGCATAGACTCATCAGCCTCCTCAGTGTCATTAACAAACTTTTTGAAGCTGTAATCAACAAGATGTTTTATTCACCTCCAAAAGGATAACCTCTTAAGTTACAAGTAGTACGGATTTCAACCGGCTGGGTCCACTGCTGATATTCAAACCATCAAAGCACTCGACACAAATATATCTGAAAAAAGAGCGCATTAGATATTTCAAAGGTCTTTATCAGGGTCTGGAATAGCGGGTTAGTGTACAAGCTCACCAGCTATGGAATCACGGGAAGAATCAATTATCGTCTTTCCTAACGATTAGATCATTGAAAGTAGTTGTTAACGGCCATTCCTCCTATCTTATACCAGTTTCTAATCTGAGTTTCGTGTAATTATATTCACTATAATTATCTATTATAATTACCTTGGTTGATCGTTGATACACCGTGTGTAACAGCAAAATTGTCCAAATCGTTTAACAGCATAATTGTCCATCCCACAAAATAATATAATATCTAAAAAAAAAAACTAAAATACAAATTGCGTTTCGTTTTCCAGGTTTTCAGATGAGACGTTTAGCAATCTCGGAACCATTATTCGTAAGAATCACTGAAAAACCCTTTGAGTTATTGAGCTAAGAAGAAAACAGGTTAAAATCGTTTTGAGTCAGTCCCACTGTCTTCCCAAATGAGTAGTGGGGAGAGGAAAAAATAATCCAGGCCTTCAGTAAGGATACAAACATTCATACCCTGGCTTCCAACTTCAAAGTCCATTCAAAACCCTCTTCAACCATCCATCTATCTATCTATCTATCTATCTATCTTCGTCCACAGACAGACTGTTTCGCTGTTTCACAGCTCATCAGTGTGGCTAGACATCCGGTTGCCTCTAGCTAGGATCGAAACCCGACAGTTGGTGTCAGTCGGAGATTCTACCACTAAGCCGTCGGCACACGGCAGGGATGTAGGTAGATTTTTAGCGTATTTATTTTTAGAAACACGCCCAGTGACCGACAGTGACTCAATTCGCTTTACGAAGAGTCTTGCTATATTAGCTATAATAGTCACTGTTTACAAACCCACACCTCCTCCCTAGAGAGCTCAACTGGAATTAATTTTTATTTCAGGAGCCAATATATATATATATATATATATATATATATATATATATATATATATATATATATATGTGTGTGTGTGTGTGTGTGTGTGCGTGCGTGTACACGGTGCGATGGGTAAATTGTCGTCTAGATTATGCAAAAATAAAAATAACACTGACATCTCATTTTAACAGATATATTTACCAAAATTACACAACAATATCTTGAAATGCTAACGAGTAAATATATTCAATAAAATTGCCATTGGCTTCAACTACGGCCTCCAGGCGACTTCGGAATCTCCTGTAACTCTTCAGGACGGTCTCCTTGTTTAAGTTGGTGAATGCTGCCATAACCCTTGCCATCAGCTCATCTTTGGTCTTATGAGGAGTTTTGTTGGTCTCTCGCTCAACCGCACCCACACATAATAATCAAGTGGGTGGCAGTCTGCGGAGATAGGTGGCAAGATGTAAGGGGTGATGTGAAAATGTCTTACAGCTATGATTCTGTTCTCCTGCTTGTGTGACATGATGCATACGAAAACATTCAACAAAAAGCATCGTTGGTGACGGAGGGCCATCGTTTGTGTGGGGATGGATGGTTATTCCAACTGCATAATGCTGCAATTCACGGTGCATGCCGGACCTTGACCTTTCTACAAGAAAATGGGGTCCATCTCTTCAGACATCCTGCATGCTCACCGGACTTGAACCCAATTGAAAATGTTTGGGGATGGATGGCAAGAGATGTTTATCAAAATGGCAAACAATATTCAACAAAAAATGAACTTCGTAAAGCTATCTTCAGAAGCTGGAGCATTATTCCTCGCTGCTTAATGGAAATACTAATTTCTAGCATGCCCCAAAGAATTTTTGAAGTCATCAAAACCAGTGGAAGTAGAACTCATTATTAAATTTAGTTGACGAATGTTTTCGTACACTTTTCGTACAATTTTGATCAAGTGTAAAATGCGTCATTTTATAAAAATGTCAATTCCTCAATAAAGTTTTCGGATTATAACTTTTTGTCTACATAACCTTTTAGATTATAAAATTAGTAGCCTTAAGTAAGAAATGTTTTAAATTTTTCCATGAAAAACAGTCTTTTTAAAAAAAATTTCAAGTGGTCTTAAATTTTTCATCAGGAGTGTACATATATATATATATATATATATATATATATATATATATATATATCTTAGAATCTTTGGGGTCCGTAGTTTTTTTTTAAATCAGCCGACTCCAAGTAGGTCCCTGTACTTCTCTGTTATCTCGTATACCACATTATGCTATCATTGACTTTACGATGATCGCTGATATAACGTCTTAGTTTTACTGTTGAGAACTACGAGATTAGCGCAATCTCAATGCCTTTCTTTCTCAGTGAATTCTGTTCTCTCTTGATCAGACTAACAGTTTCTAAACTCGAAACTGTGGCCAAATGTATTACGGTGAACCACCAATGCGTTTATTGTTGTTATGTAGAATATCTCTGCTTTGCTCACATGATCGTCTTTTGAGGATTCTGGACGTTTCACCGATATACATCAATGGGCATTTTGTGCAGTTTATTTAGTATATTCCTGTTTTATGTCAAGGTGGAACAGTTTTTTTCGATGATGGCTGTTATAGATAGAGTTGCTAGGTAAGATTATGTCTTTGAATTTGTTGTCGGGGTTATTATTATTTGTTGATTTTTGCTTTTTTCTTCTGCGGATTTTGTAGGCTTTGCGTTTGGTATTGTTCAGGAAATGATTCTAGTATTGTTGTAGTTTGAAGGTGTTTTCAAAGTATTTCTCTACTTCGGACAGCAATTGGGGGCTACAGATTCTAATGGCTCTCATATAAAAACCTATGATTACTCCGGATTTTATTTTATTGTTTTGATAGGAGTAAAAGGTCATTATTGGTTGTTGGTTTTCGAGAATCCTTCAGTTGTATATTCTTATGTGTGTTATTATTAACATGATGTCGAGACATGTTGAAATATGATTTTATCCTGTTTTGATTGTATGTCCAATCCTGTTTAATCTATCAGCAAGTTCTGGTTGTGATGTTTCATGTGGGCGTATTAATAGGGCTTCGTCAATATATCCGAAATATGACCCATTTTTGGGGAGAATACGCTGAAAAGGGTAACCAGATACAAGAGTCCTGCAATTACTCCACTGAGTGGTGAGTCCATTGGTAGTCCAAATTTCTAGCCATAAAAATTCCTGTAGAAAGTGAAATAACATTGGTTTGTAATGTGACGATATATTCTTATAATTTTGTCTGCTTGTAGTGGGAAGTTGATTTTTTTCCTTTTTCTAATTTTTTTTTTTTTTTTTCCAAAATCTTAAGTATTTGGTGACGAGTATGTTTTTATATAGGGATTTGATATCCAAACCAGCCATGTTTTTATATGTCATTTCTAAGAGTTTTAGTCTATTGATGAGAACGCTGGAATTTTGCATGTGTGCTGAGCTGACTGTTCCGAGGAAGGGGTTAAGATTTATGCTATGGCTTTTGCTGATTTGTGGGTCAAGTTGTTCATCCTTGATACTATAGGGCGCATTGGGATGCTGTCATGTAGGACATAAATGAATGGAATCATCCGTTTATGTAAATAAGTGGGTTTGATCAGATTTAGCATTAGGTCCATTGTTAAATGTACCTACGTGTAGTAAAACTTTCTTACTTCATATGGCCGAGTGGTTAGAACATTCGCATTCTGACCATGAGACCCGGGTTCGAATCTCACTATGGTCGATTTGTCAGGAAGGAGACTTCCTGATGTTATCGGACTGGAGGGGTCGATCCCAGCGTCCTGAAAGCCATACCACGGATTGGTCCAAGCTTTGTGAGTGGAATTGGGTAGTCTGTGGCATTGTTCAAATTGTTGATCACGATTACTTTCTAGATAACACGTTCTTTCTCAGAAACTGTAACTAAGGTCTGCTCAGCTTAATTGCAGGACTCTGTGGGTGTTGAATAAACACAAATGCGCCTAAGCGACTTCAATAGGGATTAACTAGCCGCCCTGTGGTATCCTCGAATACGAGTGGCCAGCTACAGTATTTCATTTCTTACGTACGAGTTTGACTTCCGTATTTATTTCTCTCTGCTGTCACAATAACACGAGATACAACACGTGCCCTGTTTGTGTGCCTTGGGTAGGCTCCCAAAGTTTGAGTATGGTTGGGTGGCATTCTTTTAATCGCATTCATGGTAACGAATGGATTTATACAATTTCACTGATAATATTATGTTCTTGAATATTTTTTATAGGTATCTGGATCCCCAAAGAGGAACTCTATTTTTTTTTTCGTTTTAAATGTTGGTATCCAATAGAACAACATCTTCCCCCTTATCACGTGTTGTGATATTTTTGTATTTTGATAATTTCTCAAGTGCCATAACATATCTCCGTGGTAAGGTAGTTTCGTCTTTTGAATCCCTTGTTGCAGGAATTATTCTCTGTACAAAGGCTTTGTCAAAGTTTGTGCCCTTCACGTTTAGGTCCCTCACTAAGGTGTCAATTATATCTCCTTTTTTTAATGCTGATAGCGAATTTGAGTCCCAAGCTGATTGCTTTAGTCTCTGTTTTTGATAGTTACGTGATGGATAGGTTTTGTATAGTGACTGGGTGTCCTCTGCGCTCCTATTTAATATCTCTGCATAAGGTTTGTAATTTGTGATGTAGATTGTCGAGCTGCCTATATTTTACATTACTGATAGTTCTATGGAGACGATCCGACTCTGGTTTTGACAAGACGTTATTTTGTCAAAGATCAAGTCCGATTTTTTTTTTTATTTCCAGCTTTTCTACGGTGAACTTGTTGCGGGTGGTATATTGGCCCCCAAACAGATATTGAATGACGGACGACGACAACAAACAAAACGAAGACTTGAGCAAAAAAAAAAAAAATATATATTGCCAAGTTTATTTTTGTTAAAGAAAATACATCGATAAAAATAAGGTTACGATGCACTTGGCAAAAACAAATATCTCTGCGTGTTCATGTAGAGGGTGAGAAGGCCGTTGAATAGAATTGTCCTGAAAAGGGCAGTTTATCACATATAGTTACTGCTGGTGAGGATGGTTGGCTGGAGCTGGAGCTGGAGCTGGAGATGGAGCTGGAGTTGGATGGACGGCCGGGGATGCGGCCGATTGCGAGTTGGAGCTACGGCTGATGATGGCTGGAGCCGTAGGCAGGATGTCTAGTGCTGTAACATAGTACACGTTGATATTTGTCATCTTGATCACGGATTGCAGTTTTTCTTGATTTTTTTTTTCTGAATCGGTTTTACAACAGTCGCTGGTCCTGGAAGGTGAACTTTCCTCTTCTGGATGCTTTTTTTTTTTTAAAATGTGGGAGTGCCGACAGGATACGACAGACTTAAGGTATTTGTGATCATATCCAGGGAATATCTTATTTGATGTTCTTAACATTTTCTGTGTGCTTCTTTGGGATGTTTTCTTCATGAATGCAGTCAAGAATATTTTTTTTCAATTTTTGTACGCAAGAAATCCTTGTATTTCCGATTTTTAAAGCAAGAAATCCTGGTATTTACTGATTAAGTATTGTCTTAATTGTCTTACAATTCTAATCATCGCTTTTTAAAACAATAAATATTGCCGAGGAGTGAAGGTATCAATAGAAAAACCGTCGTTTTGAAACATCTTTTTTGCGGGCACGAAAGTCCATGTTTGCCAGTCTGCCATAGTTAACCTTTGGTATCTGGCAAAAGGTTTCTGTTTACTAAACAGAGCATACCCGGTAGACACAGAATAAAACATTGTTGGTGAAGGATACATCAGATGATAATGGTTATGTTGGGGTAGAAATAAGATGTTAAGTTTTAAAGATACAGATTTTTACTTGATCTCATAATATGAAAAAAATTTTTTATCGGTTTATTACCCTACACTAAACTTTATTTATTTTTGCTTTTAAATACACAATTATTTTGCTTTTTGCTTATTTTCTGGAATGAGGCCCAGAAACTATTTTTTCCGTATATAAGGTTTCACAAAAATCAGTTCATCACTTCGCAGGTAAGGCCCAGTTCAAAATGCCTTCAAGTAGAGTAACCCACTCCGCTCAGATGGTCTCTGATTGAAGGTGTTTCCAACTATCTATTAGGTTGGTTCAAAAATAATGACGTAATAATGTCGTTTTTTGACGTTAGAAAAATACGTCGAAAAACGACATTATTACGTCATTATTTTTGCACCAACCTAATAAATGTAACTCCCAAGCTGCCTTGGCTGCCTTTTGACAAGCAAATCTTTATGAGTGACCGGGATATTTTCTAAAGCCCATCTTAATTCAAGGCAGAACATATACATGTTAACACCTACAAGCAATTAAGATCAGAAGCAATGCGCGCCATTCCTAGTGTCGTATCAGGGGGATTTATCATCATCATCATCAGTTTTTGATCACCACTGCAGTAGTCAGGTATTGAACTTACAACTCTTTGGGTCAAGTCACTGGATCCAAACAACGCTTTTATCCACTGGGCCATGGTTCCTCAAGGATTGTATTCAGTGACTTGATTGATGAACTCACAACCTGGCTACTGCAGGAGTGAGCTAAAGGGAGATAACATCGGGGAGAGGCATCGTACGTGGGACTAGAACAATCTACCCCAGTGGACGAAATAAAGGGTTCAGTTCAAAATTCCAATCACCTGAAGAAGGCCGAAGCGTACAACGGCCGAAACGTTGAGAATATGGCAATAAAGATGAGAACAACAACCCGAATAATGTAAATAATGTCGTTATTATTATTATTATTATTTCCTTTGGTTTCTGTTGTATGCTCATTTTCTTCCGGGTCCCAACCAGTGACCTAAGTTCAGAAATGGCATCATGGCATTTTTCACTGATCATTTTTGTCAAAATAGATAAAACCCTTCGTAATATGTGAGTTGTACTTTTGAGTCCAATTTCTGTATTTCTTTACGGCATGGACTACCAAGAATCCCTTCAATAAGTTTAACGGAACCTTTTCCAATCAATCCGAGGGCTCCAACTACAATCAGAATTATTGATGTCCTCATGTGCCACATATTATTATTATTATTATTATTATTATTATTATTATTTCTTTTGATTTCAGTTGCATACTCATTTCCTTCCGGGTCCCAACCAGTGACCTTAGGTCAGAAATGAGATCATGACATTTTTACTGAACATTATTGAACCTAAGAGCACATAGGTTTTACATTGATAAAGCCCTTCGTAAGATATGATATGTACCTGTGAGAAGAGTTTTTTTTTAATTTCTTTAAGGTATGGGTAGCCAAGGATCCCTTCAATGAGTCTATCAGAACCTTTTCCAATCAATCCCAGTGCTCTAAACACAACTGGAATTAATGATGCTCTCATGTGTCACATTTTTGAGATTTCCACTTCAAGATCCTTGTATCTTGATTGTTTTTGAAAAAATTTATTATTAGTAGTAGTATTGTTGTTGTTGTTGTTGTTGTTATTATTATTATTGGATTGGTGCATAATCATCAGGCGTTTTTGTTAATAGATATAGTTTAATAACGCCTGATAATTATGCACCAACCCATTATTATTATTATTATTATCTTCGTTCATATCGTTTTTCTTTCCAATCGAAGATCATGCTTTATGGTTGTTCTCCATCAAACTGGGGGTAATTTTTGCAAAAAAGACATGGGTGGGGGTAGCGGGCCTCCCACCTGATGAGCTTATATGAATGAATGGCAGAACGGGGAGTGGATGGGATGGTAAAAAGACAAACATTAATAAGATTTGCAAGTGTTAGGAGATTGTGGAGAGCCATGATCCTCCGCGTCTTGAAAGGATACGGCATAGAGAAAACTGGATTTGAATTTTGATCATCAGTAGATTGAGCAAATATAGGATCCTTATACTCTATTTTCAATAATGATTCATCGTCAAGACAGACAAACGAATTTTCTCCGTTTCTTTGGGAACACCGACCTACGTTCATATGTGACCTTTTTTTTTTTTTTTTTTTTTTCGAAACGTAGGTAAGAGTTGTAAAATAAATATCTTCCTTATTGCCTTTCAACTTTCCTTCATTTTTTTTTTTTTTTTTTTTTTTTAATTATTTTTTTGACTTTCCTTACGTTCTGTCTGGCCTCATGCATGTTACAGCAGCAGAGGATGCACCCACCGAGACGTTCTACCCTGTTCCACATTCCACCTTATTCTGTCTTCGGGTCTTGACCAGAACGCGAAACATCCGGCCTACCGCTGGGGAAGCATTTTTTTGACTCCCTTTTTTTTTCCTCCTCTATTTTATTTATTTTATTTTTTTCTGTAGTCTGCGGATCAGTTTACACAAGATGAAGGTCCCCACCCTCAATTGAGAAGAACGCTGGTGACGACCATTTCCCTAGGCTGTGCGTGTGTGCGTATGTCCGCCATCAACCTAGCCCCCTTCCCTACACACACACACACACACACACATATGCGTGCGCGCGCGTACGAGCCCGCATGCCCTTACTCTCATTCTTAACTCAGTCCAGGGAGAAATGCAGGGTGGGTAGGGTTTTGGGCGGCTGTGGTGGGTAAACGAGAAAAATACTTTCTGATTTGCGCATTTTCTTCCTTCATCCACCGCGGGCAAATTTAGCCTCCCTCCCCCCTCCCCCCACATACACATTGAAAAAAATAGGGCAAGCAAGCGGAAGCAAAAAATAAATAAATAAATAAAGCAAGAAGAAGAAGAAGCAGAAGAAGAAGAAGAAAAGGAAAAGATACAATCAGCAGCAGCAGTAAAGGTCTGGGAAGAAATAAGTTTTGCGATGGATTAAATAGAAAAACACTAGAAAAGGTACGTAGCCACTCACTACACTATAATCGGATGAATCTCGCCACTTCCTCCCACCCGGCCTCTCACGAAATAAACGAAATCTGACTCCGTATATTTGCCAAAGTTCCGACGGCAAAGCTAAAGCTATCTATAGCCTCCAAGTTAGCACCGACAGGAAAAGATGTACTAACTATTCAGATCTGGCGTGAGGCCAAAAAAGACTATGGATAGACAAAGGTGACATATTTATTAATACTGGCCATATGCCAACCCCACAAACGCCCTCCTTTCGAATCCGTAAGAATACTGAAGAAAACCAAATAACAATGACTGTAGAAAATATTTCTAAGAAATTGTTGGCGGATCGCACTTTGGTTCTGGCTTCATAGGAGATATGATGCCAAATGTGAGTATGTGAATTGAGTTAAACAAAAAAGAAGTTTCTACGTTCTTCCATATTTACAGAAAGGACTCATTTTTAACGTTAAAATCTTAGTTTGAATGCAAAGAAAATACAATATTTCCTTCTTCGTGTGCCGTGTTTCCTCAGGACGAAGGTGCGACGGGGGTTATTGCTGGTAAGAAATTAATGGAACCATTACTAGCATTCATTTTTTTTTCACTGCCATGTCACTTCAGGCTATTATGACTCTCCATAGCTTCCTTTTCTTTATTATCTCCACAACTACTTGTCTCTTGTAGCTCTTAATAAATAGTCTTTTTTGTTATTTCTCGTAAATCCTGTTCCGATAACTTTTTACTCAAGCTCACTATGTTATGCATTGTTTTCCTCTGTCTTTCTTCCTTTTAGTCTGTCCTGAGAGTATCATATTTTCCAAGCCGTCATTTCTCATTATGTGCCCCAGAAACCTCAACTTCCTCTTCCCAATGTTAAATTTTAGTTTCTTTTTTGTTTCCATTTTCTCTAAGACTTCATCGTTGCTTACATGTTCGGAATATGGTATCCTCAGCATCCTTCTGTAGAATCACATTTCTGTTGTTTCGAGTCTCTCCCTCACCTTTGAGGAGACTGTTCAGCACTCACTGCCATAAAAGAGGACGCTTTAGTCCTCTTTTCCTTCTTTCTAGCGAAATTTTTCTATTTCTTTGTAGTCACTGATTTTTAAAAGCGATAACATTTTTACCGAATTCAAAAAAGTCTAGTTAAAAATAGTTTTTTTTTTAATCATTTCATCCCAAGCAAGGCAATAAAGCCACTAAGGCACAAGCGGCTACTGGATGCAAGACATTATTAAGGAGCGAGAAAAATAAAAGAAGAGGAATCAAGAAGACAGTAGATAACGATTGACATTGTATTTAAATTTTTAAAGATCAAAGCTGACTGGAAAGCAAAAAGGTTTCACAAGCGAGAAGTGAGAAAATAAACTGTTAGCATAGAATTTTCGGTTACATCTAGCTATTTCAACTGCAAAATGATGAGACCTATCCGCCAATCTAGTAGTGCATAAAGTATAGTTACCATAGAGGAAAGTTAATCAAAACAATTACCATAAAAGAAAAGCTTTATTACGGCGGCGGGAAAGTGGCTGGAGCCGAGATGCCAGCTCAGGAGCAATAAGATTGCAGAATCTGTAAATATATAGCATAAGCACCAAACCAGATGTGACAGCAATATTCAAAATAAGGACTAATGGCAGACTTATAAATATGTAAAATAGAATCTGGAGAGAAATATTGTCTGGCATGACACAGGGAACCAATTTTCTTTGCAGCTGACCTAGCAATTGATTCAATATAATCTTTTCACTTCAGGGGTGAACTGATTAAAAATAATATATATCAAGACCGAAGGAAATAAAATAAAGTTTATACTTACTTCAATAAAATAAGCTAAAGTTATTTAAAGTGTAAAAACTTCTTTTAATTTCTTCAGGCGACTACAGTAGCAAAGTACCACAAACTCAAACCGAAACTAAAATGAGCTCCTAGTGAAATGAATTTTTTAATAGACCTCCAGTTCTAGTCCTTAGTTGAACCATGAGTATTTCTGAATTATAGAACTCCATTCATCAACCCACTGCAGTAAAGTGTAAGAATTAGAATGCTTTGACGCCTGCCTAGTCGATGGACGTGAGCAATTGTTGTTCTCGGTCGTATGCAGACGTATAGACAGCCGAAGTTAAACCGAGCCCGTGTCACCTCCTACTTCTGTGGTGATGGGGTGTGGAAACGAAGGGTCAGAGAATTCATATGCTCAGGTTGACAATGGTAACAAAGATAGAATCTTTTTTCCCATTTTGTACACGCCTGAGCAACCCACCTGAAACTTACTGTTTTTTTTTGTTTTTTGTTTTTTGAGCATTTCACCCCAAGCAAGGCGGGAAGACACTAGGACGCAAGGGGTTACAGAGAATTTAGAGTAAGATCAGATAGGAGTGATAGAAGAAAGGATGAGGGTAGTGGATAGATCAAGGCAACTGGAGATGTCGATTGACATTATACTTGAATAGCTGGAGATTATAGCTCACAGGGAAACAGGAATAGGGAAGGAAGTTCCACAGGCGAGAGGTGCGAGACATGAAGCTATTAGAGTAGAAGAGACGGCTACATTTAGGAGTTTCGACAGTGAAGGGGTGAGAGCGGGATGCCAGCCTCGTAAGGCGCTGGAACTCATGACGTCTGAGAACCAGCGAATGCAGCTCCTCGGAGCAATTTCCATGAAAGTATTTGTAGAACAGACAGAGGGAGGCGACGGCGCGTCTGTGAGAAAGTGACTGTAGACGAGACGCCAGGGCAGGGCCAACTACATTGCATATCCGCCTCTGGAGCCTATCAAGAACCCCGAGGCAAACAGAAGGGGCTCCAAACCATATATGGCAGCAATACTCCATGCAAGGGCGAATTGTTGATTTGTAGATCTGGAGGATCGATTCCGGGGAGAAAAACTTCCTGGCGCGGCTCAGGGAGCCAAGTACCACATCTTACTGGAGTGTCAGTTGGTAAGTCAAAATGTAATCATTAATAATAACTATAACATTAACTTTTAACCTAACTCTAAATATTAATTCAAATTGTAAGCCTAAATAAATCCTAAATCTAACCTACAAACGTAACCCCAACTCATAATCTGAACCTAATCCATATACCCATCTCTAACTCTATATCATAAACTTAAACCTTAACCTGAAACTTACCTCTAACCCTAACCCTACCCATAACTCTAACCCTAGCTGAAACCTGCATCTAACCCTTGCCCTAACACAAAATCCCACCTCTAATCCTGACTCATACATCCAACCGTAATCTTAACCCTAACAATGTAACTTACCTCGAAACTCTAAAGCCTAACTGTAATACTAAACCTAAAACCTATTCTAACTTTGGAACTTATTCTAACTGTTATATACCGTACGTATGAACACTAATGGGTATGTCCCAATCCTCATAAATACGTTGGACACTATTGTAAGTAGGGGGGTAATATGCTGTCTAAGAAGTCCACCACTAGCAGTGGTTTATCTACTTCACGCTGCTGGCGAGTATTGTATATTGTTGATGTTATAAAGATTACCATTTCATTTCCAACCTTCATTTTGTTTATTCCTCATTCAGTAACCTTTTCTAAGTTACAACACTAACTCATAATGTTAACCCATAACCCTAACACATAGCCCTAACCCTAACCATAATCCTAAAACCTACCTCACTAATAGCCATAACCTATCCCTAACACTGAAACATATCTCTAACATTAACACTAAACTTAACCCTTCACCATGACGATACCACCGAAACCTGTCCTTAACCCAAACCATTAATCTTAACACTAACCTGTAACACTAACACTGAAAACGATCTCTATAACTAACCCTAACGAATAGCTATAACCGTAACCCTAAATTATAAATATAAGCTTAACACCGAAATCTACTTCTAACTTTAAAACTAATCCTTAACTCTGAAACCTACCTCTAATCCTAACTCGTAGCCCTAATCCTAAAACATGCCTCTAGCCCTTACCCTCACTGTAACTAACCCATAACCCCAACCATTACCTTGAAACCTACCTCTAAGATTAACTCTAAATATAACCCTAACCCATAAACCTAACCCTAATGCAGAAGCCTTACATCTAACCGTAACCCATTACATGTAACCCTAACACTGAAACCTAACTCTCCTTCCACATCCTAACTATAATCTATAACCTTGCAACCTAGCTCTAAACCTTAACCCTTAATCCTAATTCAAACCCTGAAACCTAATTGTAATACCTAGCTCTAACTGTAAACTTAAACCGCAAATCCGAAGCCCTATCCCTAACACTGAATGTATAACTAAACCCAACTCATAACGTTAAACAATAACATTTACCCTAACTCTGAAACCTACCTCTATCACTAACTGTAACCCACAACCCTAACATCGAAACTGACCTCTAAACGTAACCCTAACACATAAATTTAACCATGACCATAACTCTGCTTCTAACCCTAAACCTAACCCATAATCCTAATACTGAAACTTACCACTAAACATAACTCTAATACATAACCCTAACCAGGGCTGGCTCAATGGGCGCCATTAAGGCCGAGGGCGTCATCATGCCGCCATGACATGTGTTTGGGATCTTCCAAACCAAAAAGAAAATATGTGAAAATAATGAATAAGATGAAATTAAAAATATTAATAATTTTTTGAATGGAGTAAAATTTTTGAGAATTTATTTATTAATTCTTTCTGTTATGGTGTCGAGATTAAACAACATAACCAAAAAATGAATAAGCGGACGACGCGGCCATAATGATCGTTTTCGTCCATAAGTTTAGTTGCTATGATTAATGTTTTAGTGACCTTTGATTTATATAAATTATTTACTAATGCAATCTAATTGTATTAATTTGAAATTTGTATATTAGCCAGTGTTTATGTAGTATGGCTGAGCAGTGGGCCGTTTAAATAACTAAAATAACGGAAAAGATCTGCCAGATGGAAATAAACTCAATGTAGAATGTCAAGATTTGGAGGATGAGTTAAAGTCTCAAGAAAATAGTTTTATTAATTGACGTGATCTCTTAACTGAATTGATTATTGAAAGAGAATTATTTCCTGAAGATGTAAAACTTCCAATAGAAAGTCGTTACGTTCATAAGTATCCTGTAGAATGCCATGCCAAATTTTATAGGTTGTATTGAGACTAATGCTTACAATAACCATTACTGTGGCTACCGGAGAGAGAAGCTTTAGTTAATTAAAGCTTATAAAAACAGACTTGCGGTCGTCCATCAATCAAGAAAGATTAAATTCTTTGGCTATTTCGTCAATAGAAAATGATCTTGTAAAGAAGATAGATGTGAAAAAGATTTGCAGATATAAAAGCTAGAAAAAATATTTTAGGTAGGATAATAAATGTTTTCTTTAGATTATATTAAGTTGCATATTGTAATAAACTCCTTATTCTACATTTTCCGTTTTTCTCCTTGTGAAAATTTAAAAAAAAATACTTGTAAGGGTGCTGAAATTCATTTTGCCCGGGGTACCAGCAAACCTAGGACCCTAACTCTAATCCATAAATTTAACCATAACGCATAATTTCAAACCTGCAGCCGATATCTGATCCCAACCCTAATCCTGTCTCTAACTCTCAGTGGTTCCCTGACTATTTGTTTTCTCTGGGTTGCATTTTCGGAATTAAAATTTGCTCGGGCTACTCACTAGTCAGTCTTAATTGTCCTAGCGAGACAAGCTTGCTAACCATTACATCAAGTCGAAGTGCCCGTAATAACCTAACTTTTGCTGCTACCTCTTTTCGCACATACTTATTGTGATTTTCCAATCGTAGCTTAGATGTGGCACAAGGCCAAAAGTATGGGGCACCCAGTGAGGATCGTACTCACTACTCAGTCGTAATCGTTCTAGCAAGACAAGCTTGCTAAACATTACACCACCTCGATGTGCCTAAGGGTTATTTTCTAAGCGTAGCTTAGACGTGGCACAAGGCCGAGAGTATGAGGCACCTAGTGAGGATCGAACTCACTTTTCAGTCGTAACTGGTTTAGCGAGACAAGCTTGCTAGTCATTACACCACGATGAGGTGCCCGAAGTGTAAGATAATAATCTAAATTTCTGTCTGAATTTCTGAGATAAGGAGTTATTTTTTGCACTATTTACATTCGGACTATTGTCCACATCTTTGTCGTTGTTATCAGAAAGCCAGGCACTTGAACTCAGTGGAAACCGACTAGCAATAACTAAGCATTACTAAAAATAAGAACTAGACGAGATATCCTTCGACATGAGCTGTGGAAAGCAAACAGTCTACCCTTACTCTTTAACTAAAGAGTTCTGCTCAGAAATCCCTGTAGGTTACCCACAGCGATATACACCTGATGATGGCCAAAGGGCACAATGGCCGAAACGTTGTGATAGCAACAACAAAGATGGTTCCGAATGTTAATAGCGTAAGATAAAGATTTAAATCTTTGTCGGAATTGTTTTAATGAGGATTTATCATTAGTGCATGCTTTGCTTTTCGGACCATTGTTGATCTTATTGTAACCACTGACTCTCTTCAGGTTTCTGTCTTCGTAATTGGTAACATCTTCGGAATTTCGTAACCGTTCTTTTATTCAACCTATGTAAATGTGGAATGCGAAGAACCTACCGCAGTCAGTTATGTGCTTAGGCGATCATGTATCTTTCGCTACATGACTGACGAGGCAGATTTCTTTTCCCGCAGTAGGTTGCCATTTCTTTCCATCCAAGGCTAAATAATCCGGTTTGTCCTGCTATTTACACATATCTGAAGGGAGAAGAAGAGGATTCATACTTTTCCCAAGGATATTAGCACGTAAGTGGATGCAATGGATTCGACTGTAATTTGAACTCGGCTCTCCGATTCCTCAATCCGAGCCGCTATCCATTACTCCACCATGCCTCCTTGAATAAATGGATCGAAATTATCAAAATCTTCCCGGTTATAAAAAATAAGTTATAAAAATACACTCTTGGAGAAGGCCGGAGAGTACAACATCCGAAACGTTGGGAGTAAAACATCTGAGATTAGTATATACTGCACAGAATTTCAAAGGATATAATAATAAACCTAAATGTGATCAGAAAAGTATTAATCTACAAGAATTAATCCTAACTGCCAACAAGCACAAGTATAAATGGCCTATATCTATATCTATAATTCTCAAAATATATGTGTGTGTGTGTGTGTGTGTGTGTGTGTGTGTGTGTGTGTGTGTGTGTGTGTGTGTGTGTGATCCATAATTTTCATCCGATTTCGATTAATTTTTTTTTGTTTGATAGACAATTCTTCGGTTTTGAGTCCAAATTGTTGGCGACAATGGCTCTCCACTGCTTCCTGTCCATTATAACTCTCAGCAGCGTTTTACTATTTACTATCTGTTCTTGGAAATATATCTTTCATAAAAACTTTAATAAAAATGATCAGTTTAAATTATTTACAATAATATTATTTATTATTATACAGTTCCCTTTTCAGGGCCACACCCCTTCAAATTGTTAACCCCCTATTTGGGGATGTGCCTCAGTTGCACCCAAATGATTTTACTAATATTGCTTTTTAGGTGGGCTGACTTTAAATTTAACCTGCTTCAATTGAACGACAAAAATTCCCAGTAATCAAAGACTCGGTCAAAGACGTCTTATACTGGTAGCTTAAATATAAACTTGAATTAACCAATTGTTATGGACCAGATAACGAACAAGGAAGAACATGAGTAGAAATAACGAAGGTATATTACACGAAATAATAATACATAATGTGGAAGGTGTTAGTATGACTGTCAGTCTGGTTTGGAGTGAACTACTATCGGCTCGACTCGATTCGATATTTACTTGCCCCCCCCCACGAGGGAAAAATGTGGCACAAGGCCGAGTTTTACGTGGGTTTTCCGAGCCCGCAGGCTCGGCCCAAAAAATGCCCGTAGAAACTGTAAAAACAGAATCGGGTTGGTCAACCTCCCCAAACGAGACTCTGCCCTTCGGCGGAGCCTCGTCCGGGTTCCTCTCTGCTCAGAGGCAGAGAGTTCGACCGTCAAGCCGAGCTTCTCGGCTTGATTCGGTATCTAGCACCCCCCACCCACCCCCCACCCACGAGGGTTGCATGTGTCACAAGGCCGAGTTTAACGTGGGTTTCCCGAGCCCGTAGGCTCGGCCAAAAAATGCCCGGAGAACCCGTATAAACGGGATCGGGTTGGTCAACCTCCCCGAAGGAGACTCTGCCCTTTGGCGGATCCTCGTCCGGGTTCCTCTCTGCTCAGAGGCAGAGAGTTCGACCGTCAAACCGAGAAGCTCGGCTTGATTCGGTATCTATCCCCCCTCCCCACGAGGGTTGCATGTGGCACAAGCCGAGTTTAACGCGTGTCTCCTGATACCAATGGTTTGAAAAGAGTTCACCAAACCTCGGGGTTTTACAGTACTCAAACACTCTGCTTTCGGGCAGAGAGGAACCCAGACGAGGCTATGCCGAAGGACAGTCTCGTCTGGGGAGATAGACAGCTACCTGACAAACCATTGATATTTACCCAAGTCCTCCCCACAAAGCTGAATGTGGCACAAGGCCGGTCTTTTTAACGTGAGGCGTTCCGAGCCTGTGGGCTCCTGCAAAAATTCCCCGTAGACACCGGGGTTTATCAAAGAAAGAACGTATAAATTCACTTTCATTTTCATCATATGTTTAGGTTTTATTACATTTCTAATCATCGCTTTTTTAAAACACTAAACATCGACGGAGTGCGAAGGTAGTTAAAAAAAATGGCGAAGTCATGAGAATAACCGTCCCTTTCACACTACGTCTTATTGCGGAAACGTTTGTCTATGTTTACCGAACTCAAGTATAAACAAATAATGTTTATTTACAGAATCAAGTTGTTATGAATAATCACGAGTTGTCTCCCCTTGTTTAGTTACTCTTCTCTTTGAAAGTGCTATTTCTGTATACTGGGACTACAATAGGACACTATAAGTAAACCTTGTATTCTCAGTTGAATAAAGCTTTCTTAAAGCCTACATCTGCTTACTTTTGCCATTACACAAGTACAAATGATCAATATTTACCTATTGTTTTGTGTATGAATGACCACTCACCCAATCATAAAACAGCTAATTGACTAAAAAGTATAAAGTATGTTTTCCTATAAATAGGAATTTTTTTTTATCAAATAATGACCAAATATGTTTAATTTCGACATTAAGTAACCCAACAAAGACTAATGCCTTAAAATCCTCCGACCCAACTACTGCATTCGCTTAACACTTTGAGCCTTGATCACTGCTTTACCGGTGGCAAAGAAAAATGACGTAATGCCCAGCCACTGGTTGAACAGTGGTAGAGAAAAATGACGTAATGCCAAGCCACCGGTTGAACGGTGGGTAAACACTTGTAACTATTTTTATATCTACCGTGAAACATTACATATCAATTATTTACGAATTTTGACTCAGCAGCTCAGGCAGAAGGGTTAAGATTGTTCAGGAACGCAGGGCTCAAAAGGTTTAGAACTCAGACGAACAGTCTGATCTTTCTAACTAGTGTTTATAACAACTAGGAAGAATGTTTCTGAATAATGTAAAATTCAGTATTGAGTGTTTGTTTTTAGCATGAAGCATGCAGAGTTTCAACCTGGATCGTCAGGGAAGCAATCAAAAAGTTATATTTTTTGTAACTATTTTTATATCTATCATGAAACATTATATACCAATTATTTGCGAATTTTCATTCAGGAGCTCAGGCAGAAGGGTTAAAATTGTTCAGAAACGCAGGGCTCAAAGGGTTAAATTAAAATTACATTAAGTAGCCCAACAAAGGTTAAGGCCTTAAAATCCACCAACCCAAATCAGCTTTTGCTTAAATTGAATTCTATTGCGCGTCAAGTGCGTCAAGAATCGGAAAGTCTAGAATGTACATAAAACATTTTAAGTAGGTTATGCAGACGCCGAGAGTAAACTAGGATTCTATCGCAAAGACTTTCTATAAATAACTAGCGTTTCTTGCTTGCTAAATTTGTTTAAACGGCTTAATAATATTATTCATCCTACTGACCAAAATTCCTCGTAACCTACTTATTAAAGGCTGGCAAAAAAAAAGAAAAGAAAAAATCTGTAATGACCGACGCGTATTCAAATCACGTCGCGGTTTGACGCTTCTAACGGAAAGGGGTTACCAATTGTATCAACAATCGGTTGAATATCTAAACATTTTCAGAAGAAATTAATCCAGATTTTATATAAATTTATATCGTCGCGTCACGAGTCCCGTCACTCATTAGTATCGTAGAGTGCATCACAAGTTCTGCATCCTGAGTTCTGAGTTCTCCTTCTCCAAGAGAACCCGGTCTACCCTTTATTTAACCTATAACTGGGGGAGACGGATTTATATTTTTTCCAGGGGGCATTTGTGTGAAAGTGACCAAACAATATCGATCCGAATTTGAACTCGCCCCGTCGATTTCGTTTTACGCGACAATAACCGTTACTTTATCCTCATATTTATATACAAGATAACATAGCTTAGAAAATAAATATGTTTATGTCATTAGCTGTCGCGAACATGTTATTGTGATCACGTGAGAATTTTTCTGAACAGGTGCTTCTCTGTCTGTTTGTCAGTATCCATCCATCCATCCATCCATCCATCTATCTATCTATCTATCTCAATCCTGTTCATATCTATCTATCTATCTATCTATCTATCTATCTATCTCACCCACCTTTGTGTGTTTGTGTGTGCCACGTGGTTCGGTTGAAGGTAAAAGTCGGTTTGTCCAGGGACAAAGTCACACCAGATGTGAAATGAGACACGACTTGTCTCTATGGCATCACGTGGTTGAAGATGAGGAAAAGTGAGACATAGATACAGACAGGCAGATAGAGAGAAGCTGGGTTTTTTTCGTTTTATACTACTTTATACAACGCCACTTAGCGTACATTAAGAGTAGTTCACAGGTTGGCAAGGTGAGGTAATCCACAAAACTTTAAGATCAACCGCAATGCCGTTTTTCTTTTTAATTTAAATGCATAATGGAAAAAATCTTTTAATCATACAAATTCATAGCATCAGCATTCAGTCACCGAAGTGTTTCCCAGTCTTTCCATGGCCTTATGCCATCTTTCAGCATATTTGTGTTTTCCATCAGATAACATGGATAGAAAGGTTCCCAACATATTTTGAGCAAATCTTTTTTTCATATAAATTCAAAGCTTCATTATTCAGCCATCAAAGTATTTTCATTGGCTTTCTGTAACCTAATGCTGGCTTTCAGCTAAATTGTGTATTATACATTTTTTTCCCTGTTCCAGCAAGTCATGACAAATAATCCTTTTGAATTAACTCTAAACTGAACTCCCACGACCGCGCCATTATATTCTGTTTAGGCTGTAATGTTGCAGGCTGTACAGGATCCAGTTGAAATATTCTTCAGTTTGGTTTCTTGCATTAAATCCATTTTAATTATCAGGATTTATTATTGGCAGACATGATCTTCTAACAACATACACTATGGACAGATTGTTAATAGATTTAGAAGGAATACTGAAAGAATTATCGGACAAGATAGTTTATGAAAGCAAGAGGAAAAGAAAGAAATATTAATTGTTAAAAGACAGAATATATGAGGGTGGAGATCAAAAGAAGCTGTTAAAGATGTGAGTTTGGCATTAAAAAAATGTCAAAATCAAAAAAGTGCAGAAATTTGACCACCGGCACAATGTAATTGAAGCTGACGGAAAGTGCAACGAAAAAAAATTCCAATATTCATAGGAATAGAAAAAAACGCATTGTATGAAATATTAAATGAAATATTGTATTGAAATATAAAATAGAAACAAGTAAAAAAAAAAAACGTGCTCGATTGCAATCTAATGTCTGCTAAAATAAGAAAATGGTGTATTCCATCATATAATGTAAATATAAAAGTTTCCAGTATTTGGGTCAAAATCTTTTATTCAAATAAATTCATAGCATCATTATTCAATCATCAAAGCTATATTCCCTGGCTTTTTCTGACCTTCACCATCTTCCAAGTAAAGTCTGTACTCCGTTACAAAAGAATGATTACAGCTTTGATTTCATTCCTTCATTTTAAACTTGCTGGAACGACTATTTACCTATAGGCTCAAGTGTCAATGATGAATATAGGCTCAAGTATAAGCAATTAATATTTACGTATTGATGCAAGTTTAAACACCCTGTACTTATCTACAGACACAAGTATAAACGATCAATATTTACCTATTCTCGAACCAAATAACTGATAATAGAATCAAGTATAAATGACCAATATTTACCTATTCTCGAACCAAATAACTGATAATAGAATCAAGTATAAATGACCAATATTTACCTATTAGCGAACCAAATAATTGCTAATAGATTCGAGTATAACCAATTAATATTCGGATTATTGGGTCCAAAAGGTTATAGAAATAATCTTTGATGAAGTCACCAGAGACAAGAGTTACTTGCATAGACGGAGATGAGAATCAGGAAAGTACTATGCTTGAATGGGATTCGGAGAGTCATTAAGTGTTCACTGATGGCAATGGGGAGGAGGTTGCGCTTCTCCACAAGTTTGCATTCACGGCAAAGCCAACCCCGTGAATGTGATGCTCACCTACCTCCTTACCTTTTCAAAAGATCGTATTAATTCGTTCCTGAAAGCCGTTCGTAACTCGAAATGTTCGTAAACCGAAACTATTTCTCCAGCAGGAATCAATGCAAAGGGAAAAAAGCCACAGTGCAATAAAATTGGAAAATAAAAGCACGGTATAACACACGAATGTATACAAAACGGCTGTCGACTCAGAAATTATTCCGTTCGGGTTAACTCGGTTCGGCAATATTGTTCGAGAACCGAAATTTTGTTCGATAACCGAGGCATTTTCATCTCGAATTTTCTGTTCGAAAACCGATTTGTTCGACATTTGAGACGTTTGAGAACCGAGGTTGCTCTGTATCTTGATTCGATTTCTCTGTTGTTTTCCTTCTTCAGTGAGTGTTTTCCCTCAAAGCAGTCACACATCGATATCGAGACGGACGGGCTAGCTTGCGACACACAAGTAGCGTTCTTCTACCTGGCTGTTCTGTGTCTTTGATCTCCATCAACATTTTTTTAAACGATTCACCCCAAGCAAGGCGGGAAGCCACTAGTACGCAAGGGGTTACAGAAGATTTGGAGCGAGAGCAGATAGGAGTGATAGAGGAAAGGATAGTGGATAGATCAAGGCAATTGGAGATGTCGATTGATATTACACTTGAATAGCTGGAGATTATAGCTCTCGGGGAAACAGGAATAGGGAAGGGAGTTCCACAGTCGAGAGGTGCGAGATATGAAGGTACTGGAGTTGAAGAGACGGCTACATTTAACAGTTTCAACAGTGAAAGGGTGAGAGCGGGATGCCAGCATCGTAGGACGCTTGAATTCATGAAGTCTGGGAACCAGCGCAAGCAGCTCATCGTTCCTTGTTCCGATAGTCAAGGCTTTTTCGTTTTTTTTTAAACAACAGATGTTTTCTAAATTTAAGATCTTTAAGTTTCGACAGCAAGAATGGGTCACCTTCTGACGCCGGTTAACCATCCAGACGTATTCGTCATGACCGATGATTATCTCCACCTTTTCTAGGGGTTCCCCCACTTGGAATAGGCCAGCCCAGTCACGAGTCACGAGGGATACGACCATCACGAACCCGCAGCCAACTTGCGGGCTCCGTCTACGGGTCTCTAGATAACCAAGCCTGCCCCTGTCCTCTGCATGACCATCGCCGCTGGACTTACTGAAGGGTGGTAGAAAGCGAAGTCAAAGAGTAGTTTGATGAGGCCATTCGCATGAATTTGATTTTGGTGGACAACGCTACGCGACGGAGAAACCCACACACTTGACCAGAAGAGCCACCCCTGCAGCTCAAAGGGGATATTTACCTATAGACTTATGTATAAATGCCCAGTATTTACTAAACAATATATTGCTTAAAGAAGCAGAGATGTCGTAAAAAGAAACGTGTGGGATCATTACTCTTAAGTAGTTTGCTTTTCGATTAACTCTCATCAGATAGGATCGTTGATAATTTTAAAATGTTAAACTACAGTGTAACCCGGATATAAGAGAGTTGTCGGGACCGGAGACGTCTCTTATATCCGGGTTTCTCTTATGTCCGGGTTTGGCCTATTTTGTTTAGGTAAGTATGGGAATAATTTGGGACCAGATAAAATCTCTCTTATATCTGGGTTTCTCTTATATCAGGGTCTCTTATATCAGGGTTACACTGTATTTGTTTTATATTCCTTTCTAGTATAACGTCATTACTTTCCGAACACTTTAATAGTTTTTTTTTTAAATAATGGGGAGGGTCAAGAAAAAATGAATTTTTTTTTCCTTTGGGTGACTGATTAACATGAACGGAAATGGTACGTGATTCTTGAGCGCGTTTTCGTATGTGTACATGTATGCGTATATGTCTCAGTGAGAGAAACAAATTGTTACTAGCCGAGCACACCCCCATGTTTCTGACAAAATAGAAACTGTGTGTGCGTTTGCTTCCTTTTTTATGGAAGAGTGCACATTGCTGGTAAACCGAAAGTCATCTAGGAGTGGGCTATAAATTGCTAAGGGGAGTCGTAGTGTGCAAATGGGAAAAAAAAACTATAGCTGACGGAAGGTACACAAATCGACACCCGATCAGTAACGGCTGGGTCATCTCGGAGTGGAGATATGATGTTGAAAGACTCCAAACCCCTAATGAACCTCGCCTAGAAACATCACTGATGATGTGTACCAAATCATCCAGTAGATGTATTTTACGAAACGTAACTTACTTTTGTAATGTCAACGCATACTCGTTGTCCCTTTCGTTAATGCTCGTTATAGTAGAGACTTTGTAATCGCAGATACAACTTATAGTACGCCGTTGAACAATACTGGTGTCAAACGCCTTCGAATAATCTTGCACTAATAATACTTGCTCGATAATACTCGCTCGAATAGTAATCCGTATCGTGATCTGGATAGAGAAATAGTATAGTGAATAGAGTAGAGAATAGCGGTCCATATAGTAATAGAGGATAAAATAGAAATGGAGATCCGAATAGTATAGAGGATAGAATAGAAATGCGATCAATTAGACGTATAGCAAATTCCTACTTATGCATTTCCTCTATGGTCACTTGGTTTACTTAATTCAATAATGGGATCGCCTGTGTTTGCTCACTGGCGATCTGTGTTCAAACTCTAGTGTCGGCAGTGACACTTTATTCCTATAGAACACTTACATTTGTTTTTTTATCCCTCCTCGGAAAACGTCATTAGTTTTTGAACACCTGGGCTTGAAATAATAAAGAAAGAAAGAAAGAAAAATGAATAATAACAAGAAGACCAAAATTTCACCATCTTTAAAATTAGAGGGATAATAAAAATAAATAATAACAAATCGCCCTTTACGAAGCTGATCTATGGATGTGTATATAACCCGATGGATCGATAAACAAATTTTGCCCATTCTTTGCGGCCATCATAACATACCTAGAGACGGCATTTTCACGACTAGTTAGCTGGCGACTTTAGATGGCTACCCTGCCCTGATACATTTAAAAACATATACCTTCCTTCACCGACATTGTTAAGTAAGCAGCTACTACATTTGGATACATGCATACATAAATGCATGGTTGCATTTACTTCCTCCCGGACTCAGTCTCTCTCTCTCTCTCTCTCTCTCTCTCTCTCTCTCTATCTATCTATCTATCTATCTCTCGTATGCCTGTACTTGAACTCTTGAAACTTCAACTTTCACCTTATCCTTTTGTATTGTGTTTATATTGTGTTATATAAAAATGTATTTTGTATTTTTCAACACTTTGTGCATTTTCTTTTAAGCATTACACAAGGCCATATATATATATATATATATATATATATATATATATATATATATATATATACAAACACACACACAAACACATGCACATAAATCCAATATACGGATATATGGTGAGAATGGATGCTGTCGTACGATAAACAGCTTATCCATAACTGATAACCTTCCAACTTATCTTCAGTGTTTCCCAAAATTTTTTCTTTGGGCTACATTTTCGGAATGAAAATTTGCTTGCACAAAGGGAAGTCCGGGTGAAAAGACACAAGCGGGCCGACGGCAAAGAAGGTCCTGAGAGAGAGAGAGAGAGAGAGAGAGAGAGAGAGAGTGTGTGTGTGTGTGTGTGTGTTAAAGGGAGATTACTGCGGATTCGAAGTCAGAACATAATCATTGATAACTCTCTCCTCCAATTTGCAGACCCTAGATACTATATTCTTAATAATTGATATAGCGCAAAAATATCACAATGATAAAATTGGTCAATAATTATTTATAACAATTTATACTGTGGCTTATTCATGCAATTACAAGTAATCTATAATAATATTTGAAATTTTGAAATAATATCTATTTTTAGCATATGAATTTTTTAAAACTGTTTCTAAATATTTGATTGTCTTTCAATCATTCCGCCTCACCTGCTATCCTCTTTTGCCCCACCTGCTATCCTCTTGCGCCCCACCTCCTATCCTCTTGTGCCTCACCTGCTATACTCTTCCGCCTCATCTGCTATCCTCTTCCGCTTCACCTGCTATCTTCTTCCGCCGTACCTATGAGGCGTGCCGCACCGTTTGGAAACCACTGAAAACACTAACTTAAATGTAAAACTAGGTGCTTGATGTCGCCAAACAAGCTTCGGGCTTCACAATCTGTAGTACTCTTAATATCATTGTCATCAGGAATACTCTTTCCCTTATTGAGTCATTCGTAAATATATGGACATGTTTAGAAATGAATTAGTTTAAAAAGAAGGAGCCATTTCCTAACTTATAGGACAGCGGTTCCCAGACGTCTTCGAATTATGGTGTCCTATATCTTAAACCAAACTAAATCTAGCACTAAAGATAACGACTAATATTAACCCTAATACTCACCCTAATACTCACCCTTTTATCTAACCCTAATATAAAACCTAATCCTTAACAATGATATCAAACATATACCTTAACTTAAATCTTATCCTGGGTATGACGATAAGCTACATCCGACATCACCGATTAGTTGCTGTTGTTCCCAGGTCCAACCTGATCCGGGATGATAGTACCTGTTAGGGTCTCAAATGTGGGTAAATAGTTAACCCCCAAATTGGGGTCAAAACATTATGAAAGAATAAAAATAGAGTTTTATATTAAAAATACCAGCAATACATTTTCATAGTAAAAAAACTACCAGCATTGCATTCTAATAAAAAAAAAAAATAAAAAAAAAACCACACACAATACATTTTTAACAAAATGAAATATATCTCCGGCAATACATTTTTTTTTTTTTTTTTTTTTTTTTTAAACAAGAATATATTGCTGGCAACGCAATTTTGAAAAGAGAAAAATTGCCAGCAATACATTTTTTTTCTTTTTTTTTTTTTTGTGAAAAACAAAAATATATTGCTGGCAACGCAATTTTGAAAAGAGAAAAATTGCCAGCAATACATTTTTGAAAAAAAAAATTACTAATGCTCCCAAGAAAATTAAATTTTAGCATTAAATGACCCATAAGGAGTTGATATGCCATTAAACAAACAAACAAATAAACCCTAAATCTAACACTAGAGCAGTGGTTCCTAACCCATTTTGTGCCAAACCCCACTTTAGTATTTTTAAAATTCTGGTTCCCCATAATTTTTAATTCTTACATATTCAAAATTTTACTGCAATTCACGTGAAGGAAGCTTAAAAGGCCATTAACTTGGTCTCTAAAAGAAGTCTCCACAGACCATGGGAAGAGAAAAATTTTAAAAAACAAAAAGACAATTAAATATATATAGTTTCAAAACATATCATAGAGAAATGAGAGGCAGAAATATAAAATATTTGAATGAAAGCTTATTCTGTAATATGGTAAGAAACAGTAGGAGCAACAAGTCGTCTATTCAATGACCTTGCGTCAATGGAGGTCAGAAAAAAGGATGAGAGATGAGGTAAAATGGCAATCCTCGCTAAGTGCTACAAATTATAAGAAGTTGTGGAGAGCTGTGATTGCCCACGTCCTAGAGGGGCATGGCACGTAAAAGAAGAAATTTCATATGTTTCATATTTTTATCCAAATGTTTGGCCTGATGTTTCTTCAGCCTTCCTGATTGTCTGAAATCTGTCATTATTCCAGGAATTATTTTGATTTCTATACTCGCACCCTCCCCCCCCCTCGCCCCGTAATCTCCAAAGTCTTGTTCAACTTGTATGGAACTCATTTGAGAATGTCACTTAATATCCAGGAATAACTACCAAGAATTCTTTTGAAAAGAGAAAATAGTCTTTTGTAAGTACAGACATTTTTGGTTGTCTATTGATTTTCTTCGTTCTTTTTATTAATATTATTTTTTTTTTTTTTTTGTTATTAATTCATCTCTACGCAGTTTTATCTTGCGCCCTGTGCTATTGTGACAGCAGACCTCCAGGAATAAGAATTATTTTCAGACACTGCATTTCAATTTTTCTGTCTGTCTGAGTCGAAGATTAATTTTTCACTGTCGCCTTCTCTTAGCCTGAATTTCACTCCTACAGAAATATATGGCGAAATATATTTTTGCAAAGAATAACAGTTCTTCGGAGGAAGAAAAAAAAAAAAAATAGAAAGACTCTCCAGAAAATTTATTAGGCTGCTCGGAATATAATGCCTGATTTTAGAACCAACATTTATTCCTGAATTAATTTATGTAAACAGTGTTTAAATCCGTCAAAATAGGAACGTGAACATCTATCCAGTTCTGCTGTCGACGGCTAATCGTGAAAGGTTTGAAATATTCCCAAGTGATCAACCATCTGACCAGGCTCAATGTTGCTTAACTTCGGTGATCGTACAGTAACCGCAATTTCAACGTGATACGGCCGTAAGCTTCCTTGTGTAAAACTACTCTGATGTGCCAAAAGCCATGTGATTGTATTATGTAGGACCTCCTTCGCACCAGTAGTTTGCATGGTACTTTGTTGACAACTGCAGTGTATAGCTTCATTGGTTTTGAATCTGAACCCTACCATCAGCCCGAAACAACTGGGACCATCACGCATTGCATCATGTCATAGGATGTGCATTAGTACATGCAGTGTTGAATGTAGATGTGATTTGAGGCAGTGTCATTTTTCTGTTACTACAAATAATTCTAGCCATATGCCTCTGGTCACGTTCATTAAGAACTTGTGAACAGTAATGTCTTCGACTAGGCATTCCTAGTACACACCCACACACGCTCAAGTCCCGTAGACACACTGATGAGCAGGACCACAGCTCTTAAAATGCTTTTATCTTAGACGTTTATTGCCAGCAACTTGATAGGGTAAACAAAGCGTTATGTTGAAAGTGTGCTACTCTGGTTAATAGAAAAAATGTTATTCTTCCGTATGACAAAACACTATGCAAAACAAAACCAAGAAAAATTAACCAGATTAAGCACCTGCAGAATTTGTATCTTCTATCAGCATGACTGAAGCTAACCTTCAAGATAGTGACTTCTTGTGGGTTTAACGTTCTCAGGCTAACATTTTACTGTGATATGAAAGTGGAGTGATTATATTGAATCATTTGCGTGGTCTGCTACTAGGAAAGTTGGTTTACTCGTGTTCGACGACATTTCACACCAAAATCTATCTTACACAATTTTGTAGTCATATGCAAAACTTCACTTGATAAATATTAGTTGACACAGCCGGAGGCTAAACAAACCCCAACCTTGAAGACGAATCAACTAGAGAAATTGTAGTGAATAGAATCTTGTAAACTATAATTACCAAATTTGACGGCATATAAGACGCACGGGTGTATAAGACGCACCCCAATTTCTGCAGGGCAAATCAAGAAAAAAATTAGTAATTAGTAAAATTACTACACCTACATATGGCATATAAAACGCAGGGGGGGGGCTTAAAAGATATTTTTAGTAAAAGAGAAGTGCGCCTAATATGCCGTCAAATACGCGAGTTAAAAGTATTCACTACTATTTCTCTAGTAGTTTTGTCTTCAATGTTAAGATTTGTTTAGTCTTCAGCTTTATCAACTGCTATTTATATGGTGGGGATTTGCATATGAATACAACCATCTTCCCCAATTTAAAAAAAAAAATTTAACAATTTAAATTTGGAATACTTTATTTCGGCAAAAGAAGAAAAGAAATGCGCTTTCCAAAAAAAAAAAAAAAAAAATTAACAGTAAAATTAAATTTGATCATATTTACAAATCTGTCAGCACACTGTAATTCTCTTTATTAAAAATATCTTTCATAAATAAATGTTTTTCTGTAACTTTATTTGAGGAAGATTAACTGATTTAAAGTTTAATTAATCTGATTTGAAACAAATATTTATTTATTGTTTAAAATATCACAGAAAAGCATTTTTAACATGGATGTGTGTGTGTGTTTTTATGTGGTGTTGACTCATTTATCAACAGCCTAATATTTGGGAAATTTAAATAAGAGATAACTGTAATAGAATTACATGACGAATACAACATAAACTCTTTTTTATATTAATTTTTTTAACTACCAAGTAATCTTTAAAAAAATTAATATTTTAAGCATTTCATAGTTTTCCTATTTGAATTTTCTGATAAATTTGAATTCTTAAATTTGTTGGAAACTATAATTAGTTAAAAGTATTCATTAGTATTTCTCTAGTATCATCTTCAAGGTTAGAATTAATTTAGCCCCCAGCTTTATCAACTGTTACTTATATGGTGGTGAATTGCATATGAATACAACAATCTTCCCCCTATTTTTTCCTACTTTTTTTGTTTAACAATTTAAATTTGGAATACTTTATTTCGGCAAAAGAAGAAAAGAAATGCACTTTAAAAAAAAAAAAATAAATTAACCAAATGAATTTTTTACTTTTTTTTTTTTTTTTTTTTTTTTTTAGTGTTCAATCGCGAAGTGTTTTGGTTCTTTAGTAATATGCTTAGAGTGTCTTAGAGAATTTTTGGTGGGTGGAGAATATCTTTGCATAACATTGCAAAGATATTCTCCATCCACCAAAAATTCTAGGGGAATTCTAGGGCTAGATGAGTTACAGATTCCTCCTGGTTCAGCCCCTTCAGTTGAATCATTGGACATTGATTCTGGTATTTTATTTCCACCCGAATCTATTTGAGACTATTGTAACTGATTAAGGTTCAGACATTTGTTTATTCCATCCTCAGAAAGAATGAGGTGACTTAGAGAAATAGTATTGTATAATTGCAAAATTAAATTCGAAGCTTTTAGCTTCCATTTTTGAAACATGGTTAGAACTGTGTAGCGAAAAAAAAATTTTAAATCAATTAATTTATAATATTAATGCTCTGTAAATTTACATTGAGCACTATTTTGTAAAAATAAAAATATCTATGAGAACACCGGATTATAATCCGGTGTTCTCATAGATATTTTTATTTTTATTGTTCTTTCTTTTTATTTATACATACATAAATACACATATATATATATATATTTATATATATAAATATATATATATATATATATATATATATATATATATATATATATATATATATATTGTATTGTAAAATAGTACAGTATTCACTACTATTTCTCTCGTAGTTTCGTCTTCAAGGTTAAGATTTATAATATTCACCAGGGTGCCTACGTCACATCCAGATGTGACACCAACTCGAGGTTTAAAGTGGGACTAACGGCCATACCTTGGAAAAATTTCCCAAGATCCCCCCCCTCGGAACTTCCATTTTTGGGAACGCTTCAGGAACTGAGCAATAATCTCAGTACCCACTCGGGGCAAAGGTACTGGCTGGGGGAAAAGTCCGTTGAGGCTTGGGCTAATATTCAACGAATACCCATCCTAGCCAAAAGTTAGGATTAGTTTAGCTTCCAGCTGTATCAACTGCTATTTATAAGGCAGAGATTTGCATATGAATGCAATACACAATTATAAATTTAACATTTGACCATGTATTGAACTGTTTTGGGGTGTATTTTTATAATACTATGTATTGTGGTTTTCATTTAGGAAATTTACATTGCCTACTGTTGAGATCTATATACGGTTTCAAGACATACTTATAAGTCTTTAGAAAATTTCATTGTCTGCTGTTTATGTATGTATACATTTTCAAGACATCTCTTTAAAAAATTTACATCTCCTGCTGTTGACATATATATATACATTTTATGAATTTATAATACATCTTTATAAAACTTACACTGCCTACTGTTGACACACACACACGCATATATATATATATATATATATATATATATATATATATATATATATATATATATACAGACACGTTTTCAACATATACTTATACATCTTTATAAAAGTTACATTGCCCGCTGTTGACATATATATACATTTTCAAGACATACCTCTTTACTAAACTTACATCACCTGTTGTTGACATATATATGCATTTTATGAATTTATATATACATCTTTATGACACCTTACACTGCCTACTGTTTACACACACCCACACACAGACGCATACACACACACACACACACACACATATATATATATATATATATATATATATAGAGAGAGAGAGAGAGAGAGAGAGAGGGTAACCCGGATATAAGAGAGTTGTCGGAACCGGAGAAGAATTCTCTTATAACCAGGTTTCTCTTATATCCGCGTTTGGTCTATTTTGTTTAGGTAAGTATGGCTCTAATTTGGGACCAGAGGAAATATCTCTTATATCCGGGTTTCTCTTATATCCTGGTCTCTTATATCCGGGTTACACTGTATATATATATATATATATATATATATATATATATATATATATATATATATATATATACACGTTTTCAACATGTACTTATACATCTTTATAAAAGTTTTATTGCCTGACCTATATATATATATACATTTTCTTGACATACTTATATGTCTTTACAAAATTTCATTGTCTGCTGTTGATGTATGTATACATTTTCAAGGTATACATCTTTATGAAGTGTATTTAAGATGCTGTCAAGATATACATATTCAAGATACTGTGAAATGTCATCCCTTAGAGCATTTGTGTTATAAACAAACATTTGGTGCTAATTCCAAACCAGCATAGACACAGAGTAGTGTGCCATACAGCCTGTTTTGTGATGTATTTTTATTAAATTGAGTATTGGGGATGTCATTTAGCTGTGATAGATATTGCAGAGTATTTGATCAATACCAAAATGACAGGATCCATGAGAATGATCATCACTGTTTTTATAGTTATTTATTTCCAGTAAGTAGCAATTTCTTATTTTTCCCAAAAATAGGCCAGCATCACCAGCATTCAGGTCTGTCAGGTCTTTCTACAATTGATGCGGGAGTGTGAGCTATCCATCAGATTTAGGCAAGTGGAAATTTTAAGGTGAGGTGCAACATGTACATAACAAACTCCACATTTTAAACCAAGTGTTTACATGTCATACTCCATCAAATTGGGACAATTATAGTTGTAGGGTTTCTGTTGTTTTTTCCTTCTCATAGGCAGGTAACCAATCTTTTTGTAGAGATCTACCATACTTGTTATTCCAACAGTATTACTGACATGATTGGTTTGAAGTTCAGGTCCTGGAATCTCCACAATGATTTACATATAATATTCAAGTTTTAATGAAAGTTCCTGCAATCTGTGATTTAAAACACGGATTAATATCAAAGAGGTAGGTGTGAACAAATCTCTCTAATATATTTATAAGTCTACCATTCCTCTATGCATTGAATATTGTTACAACATTTGGTCTGGTGCTTCTATGTGTTTAGAGATCATTGATAAAATCCAAAAAAGAATCTGCTATGTTATTGGTCCTGACCTGGTATCTCGCCTTCGGTCATTTTATCACCAATGTAATGTAGCTTCCTTGTGGCTTTTCTATAAATACTTTTATGCTAATTGTCCTGATGAATTTTCCTCTGTCGTATCTAGACTTTATGAATTATAAGCGCATTGTTTGATTGTCGGTTAGGTCTCATCATTTTACAGTTGAAAAGGCTAGATGTAACCGTAGGTTCTATGCTAACAGTTTCTTCTCTCTCATGGAACACTTTTCCGATTCTTGCTTTTCAGTTAACGGTTATCTTCAAAAATGTAAATGCAATGCCAATCGTTATCCTCTGTCTTTTTTAATACCTGTTCTTTTATCGTCCTCTCATTAGTAATGTCTTTCTTTTGTTATATTCTCTCACGCTCAGTAAGCCCTTGCATCTTAGTGGATTTATTGCCTTGCTTGGGGTGAAATGATAATTTTTTTTCGTTTCTTTCGATCATTAGAAGTCGCAGAACATTACTAAAGAAAGAAATTGACAATTCTGTTAATATAGAATTGTAAATCTGCCTTGGGATATGTATTGGTACATTCTGCATTGAATGTGGGTCTGCTAACACAAACAGTTATACTTATCTGCTAACACAAACAATTATATACCTATATACCTCTGATCACGATCATTAAAGTAGCGTTACGGTAGGCGCCAATATTTTACACCACTTATTCTAAGTAAACAGTAGATAAAGGGATGTTAAATGGACGTACTTTTTAAAAATGGAATATCCTGTGCGTCATGGCACCCACTATCATGCCTCGTTCGACTTCCAATCATTCAATTCTAACCAGGGTTCATACTGACCGACTAGATATCACTACAAACGATATAGGTTTAAATATCGTCCGGTTCACATTCCTCCCTGGACTTTTGGACAGGTGTATGTGTTCATTCCTTTTGTGTTTAGGATTGGGTTTCCGGTTTCTTCTATAGTCTTTTTCGTTCTCTTTCTCTCCCAGTAGCCCCTTCTATCATAGTGACATTATCTCCTTGCTTGGGGTACGATGCAACCAATAATGGCATCTCAAATTTTCAGGAAACGCTTTTAAACAGGCAGCTAATCTTTAGGAACCTATCTTTGCGGTAGCAGCCCTTAATAAACCTAGTACAAGAAGGAGGTATAAAACAACGCGAATCTTTAAATTAACTCTCTTCTCTTCCGGATTTTCCTCTTTCGAACTGGGTGATATGAACTTTTCACACTGAAGCAAAATCGGCTGTGAATGCTTCACATTAAAACACACCAACAGAGTAAGTCACACTCAAATATATTCCTTAACATTTCGTTGTGTATGCAATTTACTTTTAAGAGAAGAAAATCTTCCTTTTGTTATTAGGTTGGTGCAAAAATAATGACGTAATACTGTCGTTTTTTGACGTTAAAAAATACGTCAAAAAACGACATTATTACGTCATTATTTTTGAACCAACCTAATAATTGCGTTTAATAATTGTTATCTTGCATTGCAAATCAATTGATCCGTTATTTTGAGCTTGTACTCTTTTACCACCATTAATTCATGTATTGTAAAATATTCCTGTAAGAAACCTTACAACTTAATTATCGAAGCAGACAACACACCAAATTGCTTATTTCCTTTTCAATATGAGAATGGAAACAAATCAATTTATATTAGGTTGGTGCAAAAATAATGACGTAATAATGTCGTTTTTTGACGTTAAAAATACGTCAAAAAACGACATTATTACGTCATTATTTTTGCACCAACCTAATAATATCAAACACCATTAAACCATTTTGATAATTTAATATAAAACAGAAATTCTGTTCTCATCATGAGCATGATGCTTTTTGACTCTTTTTGACTTTTTGACATGTCATCTGATGTGTTATGGTCTCTTCACCACATTCGAACTGAATTCCTGCAATCCCAAAAATCCAATGGAAGACCGATCAAATTTATGACTAGAAGATTTGCCACACTTTTAACTTCATGGCGATTTCTTTTGTCATTACAGAAAATCCTTTTTCAGCTTCCGCAGAACTCCGCAATGATATTAATATATATATATATATATATATATATATATATATATATATATATATATATATATATATATATAATAAAATTACTTTAGTCATTCCTCTTAACAATAACAAACATTTTGACGATAAAACTTTGTTTTTATTAAGTTTGGGGCTTCTTTTTTTATTATCTTTTTGTTTCAGTTAATTTGTGGAGGCAGCTATATAAGGACAGGTAATCTTTAGGAACCTATTATGCTTATATTCTTTTCAATGGCGACAAATCACTTTATAGTATCAGAGACAATTAAACCATTTTGATAATTTAATATAAAATATTTAATTATTAAGAGATTTCCAGACTGAAATTCTGTTCTCCTCACATTTCTGTTCTCCTCACATTTCTGTTCAGGAGTCTGATGCTTTTTGATTCTAGTGTCATCTGATGTTTTATGGTCTCTTCGCAACATTCGAACTGAATTGCTGCAGTTCCAAAAATCCAATGGAAGACCGATCAAATTTATGACTAGAAGATTTGCCACATTTTTAACTTCAAGACGATTTCTTTTGTCATCACAGAAAATCCTTTTTCCGCCTCCGCAGAACTTATAGAAATGCTATTAATTATATTTTTAGTTCTTTGAGTACAACATCTATATGGTAATTTCTCGCTACGTTTTCAACGTAATCACAGAATTCATTAACAGAGATCTCGTGTGTGTCGTGTGTTGAGTGGAGCGTGTGTCTATTAGAGTTTCACTAGACGTGTGTCCGAGCGTAGCCCAACTAACATTTTATCTTGACCATCATATAAGTTCATTTTCGGTTCGTTAAGCTTTTAGAATTTTAAGAATCGGTTCGCCTGAACCGGTATGATGGCACCACTGCATTGTAACCCAGTACTAGCTTTGTCGAGTCATCTGCGACCCAAATCAATTCCCACACCCCAGGCCTTTCTGGTGAGAAGAATGGCTAGATACCCAGAAGGATTAAAACCAAGACCCGTGAAAGTGCGGGTAAACGTTCTTGTAGGGTTAACGGTCATCTAACATAATGGAGTAGACTGGGGCTCCATAGCTATGGATATAGCCAGTGCGGTGATGACACGGCAACGCTGGACGGAGGGCTTCCTAGACTGAAGTCAATGCTATTGAATAAACAGCCACGTATTCTTAAACAATGCTAGTCTTCAAGCTAGGGGACATCAGCCGTCGTTTGACTTGGAATAGAATGGACTCTTGTCACATTGAGTTTGCCCAACACATGATACGCATGAATGAATATCTCTCCGGCTTTCATCCCAGGAACTGGTTAGGTTTTAAGCTGAGTAGTGGCCCTACGACCACGCTCGGTCATAGAACTGATGATGATGATGATGACGATGATGACGATGATTTCCATGTCCCCACTGTAGAGTCGAGCCACCTACCATTATATACCTTTGCACAGTATCACATGGATTTTAGAACGTCAGTGTCAATGGCATTCGTTTGGAGATGATGAGTGTTGTGAGGAAATGTCATCGATTATTGGACGAGGCGAAGAATTTAACGGATATAGACGCGTCGAAAAAAAAAAAAAAAAGATTTTGAACGAGGCAGCCGGGTGTATTTTGGCTTCTTCTTAATACTCAGAATACGGTATAAAAATATGTCTGCGTCTCGAAGCAATGAAGAAATGGTAGGAAAAAAAGAAACCGTTTTTTCTGTTCATGAACTGATAGCTTTATTGAAGAATTCGTTTAAAGGTCAAAGTTCAAAATGAAAGAAGGGAATGGAAATAGAAAGAAAGAAAGAATGAAATGGAAATGAGAAAGAAAGAAAGAAAGAAAGAAAGAAAGAAAGAAAGAGAAAGAAAGAAATGGAAATGTGAAAGAAGAAAGAAAAAAGAAGGAAAGAAAGAATGAAATGGAAATGAGAAAGAAAGAAAGAAAGAAAGAAAGAAAGAAAGAGAAAGAAAGAAATGGAAATGTGAAAGAAGAAAGAAAAAAGAAGGAAAGAAAGAATGAAATGGAAATAGAATGAAAGAATGAAAAAGAAAAAAGAAGAAAGAAAGAATGAAATGGAAATGAGAAAGAAAGAAAGAAAGAAAGAATGAAATGGAAATGAGAAAGAAAGAAAGAAAGAAAAAGAAAGAAAGAAAAAAAAAGAAAGAAAGAAAGAAAGAAAGAAATGGAAATAGAATGAAAGAATGAAAAAGAAAAAAGAAGAAAGAAAGAATGAAATGGAAATGAGAAAGAAAGAAAGAAAGAAAGAACGAAAGAAAGAGAGAATGAAATGGAAATGAGAAAGAAAGAAAGAAAGAAAGAAAGAAAGAAAGAAAAAGAAAGAAAGAAAGAAAGAAAGAAAGAAAAAAGAAAGAAAGAAAGAAAAAGAAAGAAAGAAAGAAAGAAAGAAATGAAAATAGAATGAAAAAGAAAAAAAGAAGAAAGAAAGAATGAAATGGAAATGAGAAAGAAAGAAAGAACGAAAGAAAGAACGAAAGAATGAAATGGAAATGAGAAAGAAAGACAGAAAGAAAGAAAGAAAGAAAAAGAAAGAAAAAGAAAGAAAGAAAGAAATGGAAATAGAATGAAAGAATGAAAAAGAAAGAAGTGGAAATAAGAAAGAAAGAAAGAAATGGAAATAAAAGAAAGAACGAAATAAATAAATAATGACAAATAGAACAAAAGAAATAGAAATAAAAAGAAAGAAAGAAAGAAAATAATGGAAATAAAAAAGAAAGAAAGAAATTGCAATATAAGGAAAGAGTTTTATTCTAAGAAAACCTAGCGAATTTGATTTGCGAAAAAAAAGGCCTAAAGATATTTTAAGCTGAAAGTCAGATTAACAAAACGAAATAAGATTCAATGTATCCAATAATATTAACTATTAAAGTTGCTAGAGGGCGTGTCATTGACGGACTATAAAATGGCCACAGCTTACGATGACAATTCATTTTATGAAGCGACAGAGTAAATAGTGAATGGCGGACGGGCCAGCCGGCTCTAACTCAGATAGAGGATTAACAGGAAGTGCTATCTTGTTGATGTTGCATGCCCAAAGGATCAAAATCTTCTTATGAAAGCGGCTGAGAAACTCAGCAGATCACCACTTTGACATGGCAGATTTGTGGCCTATAGGTGCTACCATAGTCTCCTTTATCATTGGTGCATTAGGCTCCATCTGCTGGTCATTGAATTTAACCTAGAAATGCTTGGAATTAAGTGCTATGTTTTAACCCTGCAAAAATCGGTATTACTAGGAACATCCCGCTGAAGGTACTCTCTCTCTCTCTCTCTCTCTCTCAGGCCAAGGAGGCTAAGGAGGCTATTGGTTGGAGAACACCGATAATGTAACACTGGACAAAGTAAGGGATAGCAACAAAATAAAAAGCGCTTCTTATATTGTGCTCGATGACAGTTGACATTACAAAAGGTTTATCCACACTTTGTGAAGATATATATATCTGCTGAGTTTCTCAGTTGCTTTCATAACAAGATTCTAGTCCCCTGGGCATGCAACATCAATAAGATAGCATTTTCTATAAATCCTCTATTTGATATTGAGCCGGCTAGCTCGTCCGCCATTCGCCATGTACCCTGGCGCTTCATAAAATGAACTGTCATCGTGAATAGTGACGACTTTATACTCCGTCAATGGCACGCCCTCTAGTGGCTTTAATACTTAATATTATTTGATAAATTGCGATTTTTTTTTTTTTTTCGTTTTGATATTCTGACTTTCAGCTTTAAAATATCTTCAGGCCTTTTTTGAAAATCAAATTTGCTACATTTCTGCAACATTTGCTAGGTTTTCTTAGAATAAAACTTTCTTTCCTTTTATTTCCATTTCTTTCCCTCTTTCTTTTATTTCTGTTTCCTTCTTTCTTTCTTTCTTTTTTCTTTCTTTCTTTTATTTCCATTTCTTTCCTTCTTTCTTTCTTTCTTTTTTCTTTCTTCCTTTTATTTCCATTTCTTTTTTCTTTCTTATTTCCATTTCTTTCTTTTTATTTCTTTCCTTCTATTTCCCTTTCCTTCTTTCTTTTTATTTCAATTTCTTTCTTTCCTTCTTTCTTTTATTTCTGTTTCTTTCTTTCTTTCTTTCTTTCTTTTATTTCCATTTCATTCTTACTTTCGTTCCTTCTTTTATTATATAAAAATGTTGGAAATGTCCGTCGCATAGCCAAACAACTGTACCAAGCATTAGGATCTGTTAATTTGCAATCTCTGGAGGTTATAGGTTGAAGCTTGGAGGCATCTCGTAAAACATACAAGCAGATTCAAAGTATGTTAATAATAATAATAATAATAATAATAATAATAATTAATAAATAAATATAAATAATATGGGAAATAGATTAGCATTTGTTTGTCTCAGGTGATGATGAGGTTGCATTGAACAGAAAATGTTGGGCGATAGTTGTGCTGACCTCGAAGTGCTACGTAATCTGTTGCTTTCACTTTCGAACAAATGCCCTCCCTAAAATAGGGGGTTAAATATCAGGATAGACTGGCTTTTTTAGCTTTGAGTGGTAGTCAGTCTAAGAGAAGGACGACTCTGAATTAATATATATATATATATATATATATATATATATATATATATATATATATAAAAGTGAACATAGAAGTCAACACTTAGAGGCGACAGTCTGTTTCATGCTATATGCAATCGTCAGGCTACATATGCTGTTATTTTTCTCGGCTATTTATATAGATACGGGTTAGTGGTGCATTGTGGGTATTCTATTATGGCGGTTATTTTACCGGAAGTCGATACCAAAATCGATTAACCGCAGGCTCTCTGAAAATTCCTCCAATGAATCCCTATTTAACAAAGCTAAGAAAGACTATGAAACGGCCCTAAAAGATAGCGGATTCCCAGTAATACTCACATACTCACCACAGAATACAAAAAAAAAACCAACAGGAGAAGAAATATCATATGGTTCAACCCACCGTACAGCAAGAACGTAAAAACAAACGTAGGAAAAATATTCTTCAAACTCTTACACAAACACTTCCCAGAATCAAGCACCTTACACAAGATATTCAACAAAAACACAGTAAAAATCAGCTACAGCTGCACCGAGAGCATGGCACAAATAATAAAAATGCACAATAGGAAAATTATCAACAAACCACACGAACAAATTAAACCCACGTGCAACTGCAGAATAAAGAACGAATGTCCCTTAAACAGAAATTGTTTACAAAACAACGTAATATACCAAGCCACGATAAAATCACCAGATAATGAAGAAAAAGTATACATAGGAGTAACTGAAGGACCCTGGAAACAAAGAAATTATACACACAAAACATCTTTCACAAATAGTAAATATGCGAACAGTACAATGCTTTCTAAGTATATCTGGGAAATTAAAAACAAAACGCACATCACACCAAAAGTATCTTGGAAGATAAGGAAAAAATCATCAGCCTACAACAACCAATCAAAAACTTGCAAACTTTGCTTGGAGGAAAAAATAGCTATCATTACTTTCCCCGACTAAAATAAATTATTAAACAAAAGATCAGGGGCTCATCTCAAAATGCAGACATGAAAATAAATTTTTACTACGTAACCTAAAAAATGAAAAACGGAAAAATAAAATAAGAACAAATAAATATGCTAATAAACAAAATAACAATAAAAAAAAAAGAAATAAAACATAAATAAATACTATGTTACTTAAAAATCGAAAACCGAAAAGAGAAAATATACAAGTAAAATAAATTGACCTAAATTCATCCAAGTAAATAAATAAACAAACCAATATAAAGATAATCAATTAAAAACTGTTCCCGCCAAAATAATACTTAGAATGAACTACAACAATCAACCCCAAAATTGAACAAATAGCTTTAATTAAATTCCCAAAACAAAACTGTTAAATAAGTGATATAAACAATTTTTTACTACGTTAATAAATAAATAAATAAATAAAATAAGAAACAAAAAAATAAAAAATAAAAACAAGCAATATAATTTGACCCAAATAAATAAACAAACGACTTCCGGTAAAATAACCGCCATAATAGAATACCCACAATGCACCACTAACCCGTATATATATAAATAGCCGAGAAAAATAACAGCATATGTGGCCTGACGATTGGATATAGCATGAAACAGACTGTCGCCTCTAAGTGTTGACTTCTATGTTCACTTTTATATTTACACACGCTCTATCTCTGATATTGAGCACTTTATTCCATAAATATAGCACACCTTAAGACTATATATATATATATATATATATATATATATATATATATATATATATATATATATATATATAAGCACTTTTGATTGGTCGTGTATCTGAGTATTTAGAACGTTTGCTTTCTGACCATGAGACAAGGGTTTGAATCTCACCAACGTACTCTCTCTCTCTCTTTCAAACACACACACGCAAGCGGACACACACACGCACACACACACACACACATATATATATATATATATATATATATATATATATATATATGCCTGCGCACTTGAGATATTTTAGTGATAAAATACGTTTCTCGAGTGCGTAAGATGAAGGACAAAAATACACTGTTTAATAAATAAAAACGTGGCGTCTATTTCAAACACGAAGTGTCCACTATAATAACGTTCGAAGTAATAAAATTATGTCGGATTAAAATAAAGACATTAATTCTTTATATGTGTGTGTGTGTGTGTGTGTTTCGTTGAATGCAACCTTCAAAATGGCTAAAGTAGTTGCCGAAATTGCTTGGGACAATGGACAAAACGGACAATTTTTACACTACCATACTCCCAGCGAACAAAAAAAAAAATATAAGAATTCTGGAAAAACTGACTAAAAATTTCATCAAATCGTCCCTGTCCGTCATATTCAACGAAACATGTTTGAAAGAAATGTTGCTGCCCAAATATATATATATATAGAGAGAGAGATATATATATATTGATAGATAGATAGATAGATAGATAGATAGATAGATAGATAGATGTGTTTGGTAATCCGTAGTGATAATTCCCGGGAGGATATAATCCAGAGAGCTCAATATAAAAACAGTGCAAATATTCATTATATTAAAAAACAGACAACTTTAAGGATTCATGGTGAACCCTTAACGTTGTCCTTTTTTTAATATAGTTTATATATATATATATATATATATATATATATATATATATGAATTAAAGATCAAATGCAGATCAGAATCCGACAGGATAATAAGATAAAGATAAATATGAAACGTATATCAATCTAAAATGTTTCACTTTTACTAAAGCTTTGTGAAAGTTTAAGAGAAAACAGGCAAAAAGACAGAAACACTGGAATTTCAATTTTGTTTTGATTAGTTTTCATTGGTCAGTCACGTATCATGTTCATTAAAACCGTATATAATCCGATATGTATGTAAGATTCTAAAGATTCTTGTATATCTAAGCGGGCATCGGATGGTAATGTGCATTCGTAATTGTGTATCTGTGTTTGTTTAGTAGAAGGAGTTTTAATGTCTTCACTTTTGTTCGGTCAGCCGGCACAGCCTGGTGGCATTTCACTCTAAGCTGGGATTGATCTTTTAAAGCAGGTACTCTTTGCATTAGATAGATATGCTAGATTCTTTAAGAATGTATTCAAAGAAAGATGGTGATGTAAATGTTTTAGGCGTGTGTTTATAGTTGGTATAATGTTATTATTAAGCTTTCTAAGTATATATAAAATAAATTTTGAAATGTTTTTTTTAATTTTTCGTCTTTCGACTGGCTTTGATGTAAATTATAAATAAATAATTTAAATATTACAACCAGCAATAATAAAATGAACAAGTCTAAACACAATTAAATCGACACCAGGAGAACGCGAATTTCACATCGGCTAACGGCCAATGAGTATCCTGCACCTGATGATTGCGTATCCGCATGAAACTCCGAGTCGTGCAATCGACGTGGGATAATATGTATATTCAGTAATATATTTTCTGCTTATACGTTATTATTCATTCAGGCAAGTAAATGTAATAATTACTCTTTAATTAAAAAAAAAAAACAGTGTATTTACTTGAATAAATTATATCTATAAAAATAACGTATAATTTTTAACTAATATAATGACCCGCGTGCTTCGCCCATAAACTTTTAGAGTTTTTTATTAATTTATTTATGGGGGTGTAATATATATATATAAAAAAAATATTTTTATAATGACTTTAAAAAAAAAAACATATTTATAATAATTTCCATCATTCCTCAATAGTTTCTGAAGGTTTCATTAAAATCTGACAATTATTTCTATTTTTGCAAGATTTTCAAAATTAATATGTCTGATAAGAAAAAAAATGCACAAAAAATTCGCTATGTTATTTTTACGGGATTTCCGGTGATGACGAGAAACAAGTTTTTCAATCGAAAGTTAGAATGTTGTAATAAAGACAGAAAATTTTTTTAAAATAATTAAAAATTACTTTGTTCTTTACTCTTAATAGTAACATAAACATTTTGGCGATAAAATTTTGTTTTCAAGTTTGACGTCTTTTTCATCTGACTATGCGCTTTTTTTTCGCGATTTCGTGGAGGTACCTAGTATAAACAGAAAATATATTAAATAATTGTCGGACTTAATCCATTTTATTATATGTAGCCATTATTTAAGTTAAGATACGTTTCATGGGCAGAAATGATCGATCGAGAAAAATCGTCGAAGGTGTGTGTGTGTGTATAAACAATAATTCGGACTTTGCTAACCAGACGCCTCTCTGTGGCTGAATAATTAACAGCACGTCAGATCAAACATCAAAAGACGGTTCCAATTAGGGTTACAGGTTCGATTCCTGTCAGAGAGCGCATATTTTCTACGAAATTTCTCGAACATTCAGGCCAGTAAATGTAATTAATGCATTTAATTAAATAAATAAATAAATAAAGTTTACTAAATCTGAGAAATGAATTAGCTATTTTTGCAGTAAGTGCCATAAATATTACTTAAATAATATTTAAATATAAAAGTTTAAAAATCGTAATATACATATACTTGATATGGAAAAATAATTTTACTTACTATAAGTCATTCAAATACATTTCCTTCTATTATAAAGTAATATAGTCTATTAAAACTAACAATGAAAATATTTTAAAGTTGTAATTAAAATTGTAGTTAAATAAAATGAATTCTAACCTAAACTTCTTTTACTTAGTACTACACGCACTTAAAAGAATCCAATAAAACACCTACAGTAAAATAAAATTAATATGAAATGCCAGAAGGTGTAAGCCTTTGAATGACCCATGTCCTTTGTACTTACATGAGAAACAATATATTACTAGGTTTATATAAAAAATAAAAGTTTACTAAATCAGTGAAATTAAGTAACTATTTTTGCCGTCATTGTCATAAATTTTACTTAAATAATATTTAAATATAAATAAAAAATTTGTAACCTAATATACATACTTATACTTGATGTAAAAATAATTCTACATACTATAAGGGTTCTAATACATTTAATTGTTCTTAAAAAATATAGTATAATAAAAATTAAATATTAAAATATTTCAAATCGTGGTTAAATAAAACCTAAACACCCGCAAAAATCTTTAAATTTACAAATAGAAAAAAATGCCGTAAGAATTTTTTTGTCGTTAACAATAAATTTAAAAAAAAAATCCAGACGACATGCATTCAACGGATGTCAGATTTCATTGAAAAATACATCCCTACCCCTTACCAAAACGTAACGAATAACGGATACAATAATACAGACATAATGAACACCCTGACACCCCTTGTCCAGTTGAAGTAGATTTATCTGTAACCTTGGAAACGTGAATTATGATTTTAGCTGTGTCTTTAAAACCCAGTAATTTTAAAAGTTACTCCAAAATTCGCTTGAGGATGAAATGGAACTAATGTCATTAATTTAATTACAAAATTAAATACATAGCTTTTATTAGATTGGTGCGAAAATAATGACGTAATAATGTCGTTTTTTGACGTTAAAAAATACGTCAAAAGACGACATTATTACGTCATTATTTTTGCACCAACCTAATAGCTTCCATTTTTGAAACATGGTTAGAACTGTGTAGCGAAAAAAACATATTTTAAATAAATCAATTTATAATATTAATGCTTTGTAAATTTACATTGAGCACTATTTTGTAAAAATAAAAATATCTATAAGAACACCGGATTATATATCTTACTGTTCTTTCTTTTTATTTATATATAAATATATATATATATATATATATATATATATATGTGTGTGTGTGTGTGTGTGTGTGTGTGTGTGCGTGTGTGTGTGTGTGGAAATGGGTAGGAAAAACTATATATATATATATGAAAAATTTCTCAGGATTAACCTGTAGAAAAAAACAATATGTATAAAGGTAAAATTCCTAACAGAATTACTGCCCCTCCCAAGCCAGCATACACAACAACTATATCAAGTAATTAAAAGAAAATGGTTGAATCCGCCAACACAACAATAAAAACAATATTTCTACACATGAAAGTACTTGACGTAATTTTTAGTTGACAATATGAATACAATAGCGTTTTCTAAATTCTTCTAGGTGCTAAGGACATTTTGCTTGTTGTTAATAGTTACTTTGTTTTCAATAAATTCATTTCGGTTTGCCTTAGAAAAGTCCGCATTAGACGAAACGCGTCGGTTAATAATACAGATTTCCTATTGCCTTTTACCTTTATATATATATATATATATATATATATATATATATATAACATAATATTATTTTAAAATTTATTTAAATACGATTTTATATGTGTTTATTGTTATTTTAGTGTTTTGACATTTCTAATGTTTCTAACGGCCGACGTAAACTCGAGTAAAGCGACCGAAGCCGAGTTTTATTTTTCCATATAAGAAAAATCGACGTATCTTCGAAAATGACGTAACTCGAAACGACTTAAGCCGAATTATATGTATGTATATATGCATGTGCGTATGTATAGATGTGCGTGTGTTAAGCACTTTTGAATGTTCGTGTGAACGAGTGGTTAGAATGGACGCTTTCTGCTCATGAGACGCAGAGATGAGATCTGCCAGGGAGGCGACTTCTTGTTGGTATCGGCCTGGAGAGGTGACCCCAGCGTAGCCCAGGTACGTTCGGCATTGTCACAGTATAAACCTCGGTAAGTGCAATACAGCAGGGAATGACTGCCCTACCTCGAGTATCACTCGGTCATTTATTTATTTTATTGAATGACCGTAAAATAGTCAGTCATCAAGTGGAATATGAACGGTTGACAGCTGACTTCTTCTATTTTTGCGTTTCTGCTTTTGTTTTGTTTTTTTCTTTGACACTGTGGCATCTCAATTAAGAAACATATCCAATGTCGATCGTATGTCTAGAAAAATGCGCCACTAGAAAACTTTTTCCACTTTTTCATACATTCCCCTCCCCCCCCCCATATCATGTACAGTACATACGTAATTAGCAGGGCTGGATTAACCATTAAGCAAATTAAGCATGGGCATAGGGCTACAAGGGAAGAGGGCCCCCACTGAAACAGTAATGATATTGTTGTATATATCACATTTGAATCAGCGGGGTGCCATTATGAACGCGGAGACAACTAACCCGCAGTGAATCTTTATTGCCATTCTGATTGGTTAATAAGGAAATGAGCTAAGGGAGATAATGAGGTTTTTATTTAATCAATACATCACATCAGCTCTCTTGAATAAGTTAGTGCAGTGAAAACTCGGTTCACGAATTTAATTAGTTCCTGAAGGTTGTTCGTAACCTGAAATGTTACTAAAGTGAAACTATTTTTCCAATAGGAATCAATGTAATAAAAAAAAAAGACATAGTACAATAAAAATTGGAAAAGAAAAGTACACCAAAATACACGAATGTATACAACACTGCGGTCGACTCAGAAATTATTCGGGTTAACTCAGTTCGGCCATGTTGTTCGAGAACAGAACTTTTGTTCGATAACCGAGGCATTTTCATTTCGAATTTTCTGTTCGAAAACCGATTTGTTCGACATGTGAGCCGTTCGAGAACCGAGATTGTACTGTATTGCTAATTAACTTAATGGGATTTAATTTTTGTGAACAGGGTTAGACTACCTTCATCTTCGTTTGATATTATGCTAACCATATGTTTATGTGACACGCTGGTTTCACACGACCACTTCTGGCCCCAATTCTGTTAGAATCTGGTTGTGGGTCATGTGACAGTGGCTGCTCGACTGTGATTGGTTCTTTCTTGGTTGATGTAATTCTGGGTTGGAACTAAAGATCACCTTCTCTCGACGGTCATATGTGAATTAATTAGTTCCTTCTCTATTTATTTCCAGCTCGTGTTTCCACGTTGAAAGTTCTCAGTTGATATCCTTTATTTGCACTACTCAACAAGACTCCATACTAGCATATTTAACTCGCAGATGTATGGGGGCCTGAAAATCTTTTAAGTGCTTAGGGCCCCATATACGTCTTAATCCGGCCCTGGTAATTACACATATACATACGTGCACACAAATATTTTTTGAATAATGTATAGGTTTCAATGGATAAATTACGCAAAAATGAAAAATAACACTGACATCTCATTTTAACAGATATATTTACCAAAATTACATAAAAATACTTTGAAATACTAAAGAGTAAATTTATTCAATAAAATCGCCATTGGCTTCAACTGCGACCTCTGGACAACTTCGGATCTCTTGCAGCTCTTCTGGACGGTCTCCTTGTTTAAGTTGGTGAATGCTGCCAATAATCCTTGCCTTCAGCTCATCTTTGGTGTTACAAGGAGTTTCTCTCGCTCAACTGCACCTCAGTCATAATAAAGAGGGTTACAGTCTGGGGAGTTAGGTGGCCAGATGTAAGAGGGAGATGTGATCACAGAAATTGTCTGACAGCCATGAATTGGGTTCTCCTGCTTGTGTAGCATGGTACAGAGTCCTGTTGCTAGACATAGGGTCTTCCAGCAGCCACCCTCTTGAGCCATGGCAGTACTTGATGTATGCCTCCGTGTTGAGTCTGAGGTCCTGTGAGCAAGATGAATTGAGGCATAACGTTGTCATCACTAGTGATCAGTCCGAACACCGTAATCACCATCCATCTCTTTCCGAATCCTCTACACTTTCCTCAGATTGACACCCCAAACACTCTGAAATGTTCGTATTGGAGCTTCCGGTGTGAATGACCTACAGTATAACATCCCGTTTCCAAATTTCTGAGGAAGAGAATTGCGTCATGGTGCTCTTTTTCTTACAGACGATGTCCAATTGACCCTGCCGCACTGTACAGTCGACAAAATCAAAAACAAAAAAAAAGCGCATGCGCGAAATAAAAAAAATGACGACATTTTACTAATCACTGTATGATTAGGCAGATTCATCCAAACAATTTTGATTAAAAAGAACCAACAATGTCTGCCTGTTTCATTTTTTTTTATTTATTTTTCCAATTTTCGAATAAGGTGTTGAGTATTGTGATCAAAGTTGTGCGTAAAGTGTCCGAAGTTCATATTTTGTTATTTTTGTTCAAGTACTTTCGACTCTCGCTGTCATGATCAATATATATGCATACTGTATAGGCACCGTATGTATTAGCTCACACTCATTCATGCTCATACAGACTCACTAAAAAAAATACATATCTCATTCTCGAATTGCCCCACTTTAAAATCAAAACCTCCGTGTGGGGCGAGCGACCCACTTTGGGAACTTCTGGTCTAGAATGTAGAAAGAGAACAATTTGGATTCTCCACCGAAAAAAAAAAATATCTGAACACTATTTTGTTAACTATTTACACCATTTACATTGTTCGGGCTGTTGTTCTCATCTTAGTTGTCATATTCACGACGTTTAGGCCGTTGTACTCTCCGACCTTCTACAGGTGATTGGAATTTCGGATCGTACACTTTATTTCGTCCACCGGGATAGACTGTTCTAGTTCCACGTGCCATGCCTCTTCCGCATATCTCGGTATCAGTTTCAGTTATTTCCCTTTAGTAACTTAACTAAGCAAAGTTTTTGTTCACCTCCAAGTTTTTGATTCGGTTCGAAATTCCAGTCACCTGAAGATGGCTGGAGAGCACAACGGCCGAAATGTCGTGAATATAACAAGAAAGATGACGACAACTGTCAAGGACAATGTAAATAATGTAAATAGTTACAATACCTCATCTCAGAAATATAGACAGATCTCGAAGAAGGTCGGAGCGTATAGCGGCCGAGACGTCGTGAATATAGCAATAAAGATGAGGAGAACAGTCAGAATGATGTAAATAATGTAAATAGTTACAATACCTCATCTCAGAAATATAGACAGATACTATTCTCTTAAATCTGAAAACTGAAATTAGAATTACGAATCCCGTAATCCATGAAGTATTGCAGCTGTAACAGCAGTGGGTGTGTCTAGAGCAAGATAGCCTGATCGAGTACACACTTCTTTAGTTTTAAAATCAGAGTTGACCTTTAAAAATGATTGCCCTAACGAGGCCAAAGGACTCAAATAACCTTATTATTCAGGTGTAGGGAAGGGGATTAAATTCCGAGTACTCCTTCTTCTACGGGGATGCAATTTACAGGCCAGGCACACTAAAATCAAGCAGGTGCAGAAATTTAAATATCTGGGAAGTGTTCTGACAGAGGAAAGTGCGACACTGAAATCCGAAGATATACTGGGATGGCCGAAGAGGCATTCCAAAAGTTAGGCAGATTATTACGAGACAGGAGGGTTTCGTTGGTAACAAAGAAAAGAGTATTGAACTGCTACATGATATCTGTTTTACTTTACGGCAGCGAATGATGGACAATCTCCTCAAAGATGAAGAAGAGACTCAAAGCAACGGAGGTGTGGTTCTACAGAAGGATGGTAAGGATACCATGGACCAAACATGTGAGTAAAGGTTTGGGAGAGGATGCAAACAAAGAAGAAACTTATACTTAACATCGGGAAGAGCCAGCTGAAATTTCTGGGACACGTAATGAGAAAGAGGGGCTTGGAAAATCTGATATTCACAGAGCGAATGGAGAAGGGAAAGCAATGCGTGACATACTTAACGGGCTTAAGTGGATGACAGAACAGGGTCTGGGAGAAATAACAAAAAGACGAAACTTATTGAGAGCTACAAGGGGCAGAAAGAAGTCGAGAGCCATGATCGCTTACTTCCTGAAAGGACATGGCTCATAAAAAAAAGAAGTCCTATGTATCAGAGCGAACATCGAAGAGTTTTAGGCTAACTAAAATGGTTTTGTACTGCATTCGAAACGAATGTGGTGTTCTGACAAAAATACCAGTATTTCGAGTGGAACTTTTTATAGAACTGTGATTGGTTAGCTTATCTTGTAGAGTATTGCTGCTGTCTGGTAATCACATTATTGTGTCCTTGTGCCAAAGCTAAGATATGAATATATAGCAGATTGCAAAGATAAAGATTTGTAAGGGAAGTAATTAGGTCAATCTTAACCCAAGGGGAAGCAACTCTTAATTATTGCGGAGTAACTTCCCCTGATTTTCAAAACTTACTTTTTTAGTATTAGGTTGGTGCAAAAATAATATCGTTTTTTGACGTTAAAAAATACATCAAAAACCGATATTATTTTTGCACCAACCTAATATCAGCTGTTTTTTTACGGTTTAATCAACTGCGAGATTCAGACAGTAGTTATTAATGGACCTTAGGCCCCAGCTATGCTGATTCATTGTTATCCACATAACTATAGGAAGCTAAAGTGTTCAGCGTTCTAAATTTTTCCAGAAATTTAAGACTAAACAAATTGTCTTCCTGTCTTGTTTATTAACAATGACATTTTCCTTTTTTTTCTGAAACATTAACTTCTAAAACGGTTATTCAAGTTTTATAATGTGGAAAAAGTGTAGGTGTCATTCCAGAAAATAAGTCAAACAGAAAAAAATTGTCTATTTTTCTGAGATGCGCTATTGTGACTATTTAAACCATTTACATTGTTCGGAATGTTGTCCTCATTTTTATTGCCATATTCACGATGTTTCGGCCGTAGTACGCTTCGACCTTCTTCAGGATCTGTCTATATTTCTGAGATGAGCTATTGTAACTATTCATACTATTTACATTGTTCGGACTGTTGTCTTCATCTTTATTATTATATCCACGACGTTTCGATCATTGTTGGCTCCGGCCTTCTTCAGGATCTGTCTATATTTCTGAGATGAGCTTTTGTAACTATTCATACTATTTACATTGTTCGGAATGTTATCTTCATCTTTATTATTATATCCAGCTTCCGTCAGGTTTTCGGACCGAACACTATATTTCATCCACGGGGGTAGATTGTTCTAAATCCACGTGCCATACTTTTGGATATCTCAGTTTTAGTTAATTTCCATTAATAAATCAACACTCCATTTTTTCGTTCCCTTAACTCTCAACTCTTTGAGTCGAGTTACATTTTGGATCGGACGTTTCTATCAACATGGCTATAGGCGTCTAAGATGTTAAGCGCTTCAACATTTTCCAAAAACTTAGGACTAAACAAAAGAATTTGTCTTCCTGGTCGCAGTTTATTAACAACTAGCACTAGAGCCCAGCGTTGCCCGGGGATATAACAGTAAGAGATAGATCAAGTATCGACCATCATAAAGACTGAAAAATAAAATTGACAAAGATTATTGTTTAAGGTTGACGGACACGCATGTCTTAATTATTTTTTTTTGTTTTGTTTTGTTTTTTTTTTTTGTTTTTTTTACGAATTGGTCAAACCCAAACTTAGACAAAAACATTGTTTTGAATCGTTATGATTGAATAGAATTTTATTATAAACAATTGTCTTGTAAATGGAATTTTTAAAGCATTCTGAATGTAAAAATAAAGAAAAAAAGTGTGCAAGACAATAAGAAACACTACCTGCCAAAAAAAAGTGAAGTTTTGTTGAAATCGGTTGAAAAATGTAGGAAATCCGATTCCATATATAAACGAACACACACACACACACACAAACAACCTGAGTTTTATAATAAGTATAACTCGATATGAGTTGTTCCTCTTTCATTCTCGCGATGCTTTAATCGTATTTTCAAATTAATTTTGTGCAAAAACAATTGTGTTTTTCCAATTTTGGGCGCTGTCAGAACCACCGCAAGGTAATTTTACGTAGTCCTGTGAAGTTTTGTTGAAATCGGTTGAAAAATGTAGGAAATCCGATCCAATATATAAACGTACACACACACACACGCGCGCAACCTGGGTTTTATAATAAGTATGATGTCATTTTACGTGTCATTACCCACTGGCGGTACTGAAGGAAATCTGTTATCTCCACGGTCTTCGTTTTTTATGTTCAAGTTTTTCTTTATGAGGCGTATTTGTTTGTGCACGGACGAGCATGGCCGACACAAATTTTAACTTTCTCGATATACGACAATTCCGAGGTAAACCTTGCGTCTCAGTGGCTTTACTGCCTTACTTGGAGTGAACTCGAATAAAAAATAATGACGAACCTCCTCGTCATCAAAGTGCGCGCTTCTCAAAACCGGAACGTTTTTTCTTAGCTTATTGCTTCCTGAGTCTGACATCATCTTCACCTTATGTACACACATCCATTCTAAGAAAATCAATTGCAAGATATGCCGACGGATTTTAAGGTTCGGTATTTCCAGATTGGGGGGTTCATTATTTGCCCATAGCTGGGTCCCCTGGGGTGTTACCACCCCGGTTTAAGGTAGAGCTAGGAACAAGAGCAATTAAAGGGTGGTTGCAAACTCCTCTCTCCCTGTTGCCTTGGCAACAGCAACTGATAAAATATAGTAGTTCTGTATATATGTAAATAAATTATTTACCCATAGACAATATATTCTTTTTAATTTGATTCATCTTTGCCGAAGCAGAGAAGGGGTTAACCTCCACAACAATAGCAACAACAATGTCCTGTCTTCCAGGTTACCTATTTCCGCCTCCGTAACAAGCTAGAAGCGATCATATGCGAAATCTGGTGTTGTCATTTGGGTCAGCTACTCTTCCTATGCCAACGATATCTCCACGCTTGCAGCAAGCAATATCGAGATGAAGAAGTCCGGCACATAAATCAGGTTGTATTAAATGGTTACATGGGCCCAAATTAACCGAGATAATTTCGATTGGACTCGTGGGTATGTTGATTTTTCCCCGGTTCCTTTCGTTCGATGGATGGACTTTACAAAATACACGACGTCCGGTTCAAATCTCGCGGTTCAGCATATCCAGTTCGCCCTCGGAAAACGGCTTCGATCCTAGGTCAGACGTGAACATAAGATGGTTGGTAATGGTAAGACGCTAAGAAACTTTTTACAGAGCGCTCTTGGGTGACGGGGGGGGGGAAGCCACCCATTTGATCCTAAACGAGTCCCCCTTCGATTGTAAATGTTGACATGAATCGAAGGCATTATATCACTGTGAGGTCAGACGTGACCATAAGATGGTGGTAATGGTAAGACGCTAAGAAAGATTTACGGAGCGCTCTTCGGTGACGAGGAAGCCAACCGTTTGATCCTAAGAGAGTCCCCCTTCGAGTCTCGGGTAAAGATTGGCTTACCCGCCATCCGACCGTTTTTGAGATGAGAAAGGCATTATATCAGTGTGAGAACATTTGATCGATATCCTCGACCAGACAAACGATCAGTATCCCTCCCCGTAGCTTGGAGTGTCTTGATAACGACAAGGCACCTCTCACCCGGCTGGTAATTCAGGGCACACTTTGGGTCGGCAACTGATCCTTTACGGTGCGACTGGTGGCATCGCCAGAATGCGTCCATTGCAGTGATACGGACGAGTCTATTGACCACGACTTTTTTTTCACAGCGTGCCATAAGCTCGCTGTTCGGTCTTGTTGAAAGCTAAATAGTTCGCAGGCTTCGCGGAGAGTTTTCGCTGCGGAAACTAATTCTATTTGCAGCGACATCGATCCGTCGTCGTTTGACAAGAAGAAATAGGTTTGTATTTATTAAACATGGATGATGATCTGTGTAACGCGAATGAAGGAAGTCCACGGGGGATTTGTCGCTTTGTCAGGACCAACTAGTTGCATACTTTAAGGATCAGTATAAGGTTGTGATCAGGTCGGAGAAAGAGAGATTCTCTCCGTCGGGCTTTAGTGAAAGGTGGTGAATGTTAGTCAGTTGGTTCGTGTGAATTAAGCTAACTTTGAATGACATCTTGAAATTTAATAATTTAGCTTTTCTGGCCAGTTCAAATGACACACACACGCACACAGACACACATATATATATATATACAAGTATATGATTGGTGTATACGGAATAAATTCCGATAACCAACAATTACTATTCTTAAAAGAGTGCTCAATACAGAGTAGAGCGAATATAATTATTTATTTAAAAATTATAACATAAATATGTTATAAAACCACTACAAAAATAGCTATTTTGTTTCAACACCTCTGGTGTCTTATCAAGTGATGATGTTGAATGTAGATTGTTGAATAAAGGTTTTAAAAGGTTTAAATTAATAGGGGAAACACTGTAATATGAGCTGAAATGACCAATCAAAATACAAGTATAAGCTCATGTGACAGCGTTTCCCCTTACGAGGAGTGGTTAATTAATTTGAACCTTTTAAAAACTTTATTCTACAATCTACATTCAACATCATCACTTGATAAGACACCAGAGGTGTTGAAACAAAATGGCTATTTTTGTAGTGATTTTATAACATATTTATGTTATAAATTTTAAATCAATAATTATATATATATATGTGTGTGTGTGTGTGCGCGTGTGTGTGTGTAATTTCTATATATATAATTATATATGCGCGGTACTTATTGGAAAGTGCTCAATATCAGTGATAGAGCTAACATATTTAGTTGTATGGATGTAAGTTTGTTACTCTGGGTTTCACGCTTTTCCGATCATATCGCAAAAGCGTCAAACCCAGGGAATTGAATATATATATATATATATATATATATATATATATATATATATATATATATATATATATATATATAAATTACACAACAAAATCCAAAATTACCTTATATTGTGTGTGTGCGGGGGATAGATTTATATCACCCGACGAAAACTATCTAAGTCTTATTCAACCCTGGTGTATAGAGTGAGTTCGTGTCGGAATTAGAAATTTAACAGCCATCGAAAATCTGATACAGAATTTATCCATTTCGATGTTACAGTCAGACGAAATGCCCGAGGCGGTGGTTAGGTGATATATATATATATATATATATATATATATATATATATATATATATATATATATATATATATATATATGTATGTATGTATTGTAGTTAAAATGAGCTTAACTTATCTAGGGAATGTAAAGTCATTGGTCTCTTTTATTTGTTTTAATTTCCCGCATTTTTGTTTTTACTTCTCCCTTGTAAGATTTATTTACTTTTATATTTTCCCCACATCTTTTTCGATTGGTTAACGTTCTCTTTTCTATCATATTACATCGTACGAGTGTGCCACATTCGAGCGCATTTCTGTAAATAATTGGAGTAAATATTCAGTAGCCAAGGGTTCACGTATGCAGCGCATTTACTGCATGCCTCAAGATTTTTTCCAGGGTAAGCAATTTTTGTGTAATTAAAAATGAATTATTGATAATTTTTGCTTTCCCCCTTGTATTCGTGATACCTTTTAAAAATTACTAATTCTTTCATTTCCTAGAATAAATTGTGTACAAGCGACATTATTTGAGTAGTGTAAGCAGAGAAGGCCCTGCTTTTGTATATTACTCTCCCGTCATGCCAAGTACAGGTAAAGAGGAACGGAGTAGAAATGAGTATAAGAAATGCTAGAGGTTAAGTTCAGAAAAACAGTAAGGAAGAAAAAAAAAAAAAACAGTAGCATTAGATGCCTTCTTGTTGTTCTACCAATATCTTCTACTTTTGCGTCGGGGGATGAAGAAGTCGGTGAGTTCAGTTAGATGTAAAGATAAAAAAAATGGAAATGAGAGATCAAAGGCTGAAATCTAGGGTTTTGATACTTTCGGTCATCGTCAGGTTTTGTTCTGATGTTTGTTTTTTAACGATCAGCGATAGGGTTGCGCTTAAATTCAAAAAGTCTAGGTACCATAGCGAAAAGCTCATCCGAACAATGACCATGAAAGTATTTATAAAAAAAGGCACAGAAAGGCAACCATACAGCAGTGGAAATGGGAAAGTGACTAAAGCCGAGCTGCCAGGTCAGGACCGATAATATTCCTGATTCTTCTTTGGATTTTATCAAGGAGCTCAAGGTAAATAAAAGGGTTACCGGACCATATGTGACAGCAATATTCTAAGCATGGACGAAGCATAGACTTATAGATATGTAAGAAGAGGCACGGTGGAGTAATGGATAGCGGCTCGGATTGGGGAATCGGAGAACCGAGTTCGAATTCCAGTCGAATCTATTACATTCACTTACGTGTTAATATGAATCCTCTTCTCATCCCACCCCCACCAGCTATGGGTAAATATCAGGACAGACCGGGATGGTTGCCTTGGATGGCAACTGGTCTACCGCAGAAAGAAATGGCAACCTACTGCGGGAAAAATCTGCCTCGTCAGTCATGTATCGAAAGAGGCATGATTGTATCACGCATGGCATATAACTGACTGACTGACTTTCCAGTCGGATCCATTACATTCACTTACGTGCTAATACCCTTGGGAAAGATATGAATCCTCTTCTCTACCCCGCCGTTTATGGGTAAATAGCAGGACAGACCGGGTTCTATAGCCTTGGATGACAACTGGTCTACTGCAGAACGAAATGGCAACCTACTGCGGGAAAAAAATCTGCCTCGTCAGTCGTGTATCACGCATGGCACATAACTGGCTGATAAAATAGATGTTTACAACACTGAACCAACTTTCTTAGCAGCTTATCTAGCAATGAATTCAATATAGTCTTTCTACTCTACTTAATATCAGCTGACAACGTTGACCCGAGAAAGCGTAACGAGTCACTTTTCTTTAAACTGTAAAAGTAATAGGTTAGATAAAGTAAAACTGGCAGTTAATTTCGAAAATGAGATCCGATCAGTTGTTAACTGGTGCAAGAAATGGCTTTTTAATTTTAACGGCTCGAAAACAAAACAGCTACCATGATAGAGAACTATGTTTGCCTTGCATCAGTGAGCAACTCTTTTCGCCTTCTTCGTTTCACGTTTTCCACTGACACGAAGTGGAATAATTATATTGAAGATCGACTGCTCTTCACTGTGTGGTACCATATTTGGTCTGGTGTCCCTGCTATCTCGAGATCAAAAGAAGAGTGTGCTATGTTATCGGTCCTGACCTGGTATCTCGACTTCAGTCACTTTCCCACCATCGTGATAAAGCTTCCTTGTGTCTTTTCTATTCTATAAATATTTCAATAGCAATTTTTCATTCGCAATTTTTCAAATTATCCCTAGTACTTCGATTTTAAGCATACGACTAGATTAGCAGTTATCATTTAACCGTAAATTCTATTCTAATAGTTCATTTACTAGTACTTCTCGCCTGTGGAACTCCCTTCCGGCTTCTTGATTCCTTGCCATCTACGAACTTCAAAGATTTAAATGTAACGCCAATCGCCATCTTCTGCCTTCCTAGAAATCTGTTCTTTTATTGTCTTTTCTCCTCACGAACGTCTTCTCGTTCTCTTTTCCTCTCAGTAACCCCCTTGCGTCTTTGTGGCATTGTCGCCTTGCTTGGGGTGAAATGATTAAAAACAAAAATTCTCTAGAAAGTCACAGAGAATACGCGTGTTAAGAACAAAGGGAAGTAACTCTTGTAACTATGAAAGATAGTTTACGGAAGGACCAACAGACTATAATATCTGGCAGTGGGTACAACTTTCAAGAATAACAGGCTGGTTGGAATAAAATACCATAGATGAGAAACTGAAATATTCGTATAATACAAAAATGTCTGGAATGTTTAAATGTTTATTAAAGAGACAGTTAATAACAAAATATTGTTTTCGAAAAACAAAAAACCGTCCATAAATTTTCAAAAATTATTTATTTGTTCATTTTTTTCTTGAATATACTTTTTTCAATGCCATATCACTTCAGGGCTCTATACAGCTTCCTTTTTTAATATCTCTAAACTGAATATTGCTATGGTGATTTTCTAAGCATAGCTCAGATGTGGCACAAAGCCGAAAGATTTGTGGCATCTAGTGAAGATCGAACTCATTACTCAATAATCGTAATGGTCTTCTTAGCAAGACTAACTTGTTAAATATTGAGCCACATCAATTGATTCTTCAATGGTTTCCTATTGACTTCTCCTCAGGTTTTGGTTCAAAGCTTTCTTTCTTCTAAATAGGTTGCCTAAACAAGAAAAAAAAAAGAGTCTAATTTGCACAACTATGTTATCCATAGCTGATGTCACCGACTGAATTGTTTCGTTGAAGCCGGTTGGCATCATGGGAAGCAACTCTTAATAAGTTTGTAAGAGTTATCCCCCTTTAACCGTTTATTTCTTTTTCTGAGTAAACGCTTTTTGTAAATAAATAGGATTGGACTCGAGTTGACTACACAAATTCACAGGCTTCTTCTTCAATGTGCCGTGCCCCTTCAGTATTTTGGAGGTCATGGCTCTCCACAATTTCCTGTCCTTTGTAGCTCTTAGTAAATTTTGAATAGTAAATTCAAACTGTTATTTAATAAAAAACGAAAAAATAGGATGTCTACTCAAACACATGTATGATGTAACTGCTAGTGCTAACTAAAATAATGTTCAGACAATAATTTTTAGTTTGGTACAAGGCAACAACAACAGGGCGCTTAGTAATGATCAGACTCACTAGAACTTAGTTAATAACAAATTTCAAACTGGACGTATATCATTATCTGCATGTGTATATGGGTTCACGAATTTGATTCATTCCTGAAGGCCGTTCGTAAGCTGAGATATTCGTAAACCGAAACTATTTTTCCAGTAAATGGAGAGAATAAAAAAAGGGACAGTACAATGAAATTGGAAAAGAAAAGCACGACACAATACACGAACGTACACAACACACGGCGGTCGACTCAGAAATTATTCCGTTCGTGTTTAACTCAGTTCGGCAATGTTGTTCGAGAAGCGAAATTTTGTGCCAATAACCGAGGCATTTTCATCTCGAATTTTCTGTTCGAAAACCGATTTGTTCGACATATGAGACGTTTGAGAACCGAGGTTCCTCTGTATATATTTGTGTATTTAGGCAGCAAATTCTCTCTTAAGCATGCCTTTGTATATGAAAGGATTATGATAAAAATCAGCAGACATAATGCTTGTAAATTTATTCAAGCAGATATATTTGATAAGACACGAGTAGTGTTGAAAAAAAATGGCTATTTTTGTAGTGATGATATATATAGCATATTTATGTTAGAATTTTTAATAAGTATTATCTGCTCTTTTAATAAATATTATCTAGTGGTTTTGATTATCGGAATTTTATTCCATCTATAACAACCCTGTATTCGTATGTATATATATATATATATATATATATATATATATATATATATATAGAGAGAGAGAGAGAGAGAGAGAGAGAGAGAGAGAGATTTTTATGTTTATACGTCCTTTTTATAGATATAAATTTTTAAGTAAATGGTCTGTTTATAGCATTTACTTAAATATAATCCATGAAATAAATTTATAACCACTAAATGGATCTTTAAGGAATCCTTATTTATTATTATTATTATTATTATTATTATTATTATTATTATTATTATTATTATTATTATTATGTTGCTCTGTTTTTAAATTGAGATCTCTTTGGATTTATATTCTCCTTGAAATTATCCCTACTAAACATCATGGGATATATATATATATATATATATATATATATATATATATATATATATATATATATATATATATATATATATAGAGAGAGAGAGAGAGAGAGAGAGAGAGAGAGAGAGAGAAAAGACTCAAACACTAATATCACATGGTTATAATTTATTACATTGGAATCGTAATCACGATCCAATTCACCAGACCTACAAATTCAAAATTTTTGAATTTGTAGGTCTGATGAATTGGATGGTGATTACGATTCTAATGTAATAAATTATAACCATGGAATATTAGTGTTTGAGCCTTTTATATTATATTCTTACTCTGTCCTGGACATTGAGTTCTACCTGGATTCTATCATCTTGGGAATTTATATTTATATATTGATAATATTAGTGGTCAATAAATATATATTAGGTTGGTGGAAAAATAATATCGTTTTTTGACGTATTTTTTAACGTTAAAAAACGATATTATTTTTGCACCAACCTAATATATATATATATATATATATATATATATATATATATATATATATATATATTAATATTGATAATATTAGTGGTCAATAAATTTATATATATATATATATATATATATATATATATATATATAGATATAGATAATATTAGTGGTCATTATATATATATATATATATATATATATATATATATATATATATATATATATATATACTGTAAATTGCTGAGAACTCGTCGCCAGTTTAATAGTCTATGCGCGTTAGGGGTGAGCTCTTCCGAACAATTACAATGAAAATATTTAAAGAAAAGTCAAAGGGAGAAAACCTTACGTGATTGGGAAAGTGACTGAAATTGAAGGAGCAGATCAGGTTCAATATTGATGATTCTTCTTTGGAACTCTGGGTAAATAGCAGCGGCACTGGACCATATGTGGCGGTATAATTCTAAGCATGGACAAATGGTAGACTTGTAGATATGGAAGATAGATTCTAAAGAGATAAACTGTCTAGTACGACACAGTGAACCAACATTTTTAGCAGCTGACCGCGCAATGGATCGCTAAAAATAATAGATAATTCATGCCTATTAAACTTAAGGATCTTTTTTGTACGAATGTATGAATTTTCTTTCGCAAATGTGGTAGTTGCGTGTGGATAAATTAGCCAGCATTCATTTCGCATAGTCCCAAGCTTTCTACTATAGGTGTAAATGAGAAAAGAAAATTAAGTATAGTTGGCCACTTGTATTCGAGGATACTCGTCTACTAGGGCGGCTAGCCAATCCTCATTGCAGACGCTTGCTTGGGCGCATTTGTGTTTATTCAACCTGTAGCAAATATGCTGAGCAGATCTTAGTTACCATTTCTGGGAAAGAGCGTGTTATCTAGCATGATCAACAATTTGAGCAAGGCCAGCACATTCAAGTCCTCGGCCACGGTGACTTGTGACTTCATGCTAGCACAGCTATCGACGGCACCCAAGGTTTACGTCTACCCAATTTCACTCACAAGGCTGTGGTATGGTTTTTCAGGCACTTTCCAAAGGTGCCGCACGCTGGGACCCCTCCAGTCCGATAAGATAAGTGAGATTCGAACCCGGGTCTCGTGGTTAGAAGACGAACGTTCTAACCACTGGGCCACGGGCCCATAAAGAAGATTAAGTATGTAACACTAAATTATATTATAAATAACTACAAAAAAGACTAAAGATTATAGGAGCCATTTACATCCCTGAATAAAAATAGCAGGAAGAAAAAACATTTTTTGACACGCCATCAAAATTAGGATATCATGGGGAAGTTTTATTATCATTGCTGTTATTTTAACTGTCGGAGTTAGCTCCTCCTTAATTACCAAATTGTCACTAGGGGTCGTTCTCCCTATACTATAAATACTGGGCGACTTCTCGCCTCGTTCTTTTTTTCATTTCTTCATTTCAGCGACTACAATGTAGGCTCTCTTAAAAGATCCGCGTCTTCCCATTTGTGGCAGACACCATGAACATTATACACACATACACGTACGTACGAACATTCACCAAAGAACAGACATAAACGTTCACACACACACAAATATTATTGTCTATGTCCATTGTAAAATTGTTTTGTTTAATACATATATTTGTTTATATATATATATATATATATATATATATATATATATATATATATCAATCTTGTTTGCCATCTTTATCTTCAGTTGGACTTAATTCAAGTCCGGCCATTTTCTTGTAGTTGGACCTTTAATATTCTACCAGGAGTTACACACGTGTTTCTGATACAAACTCACATTAACCCACCGGGTCCACAACATAACTACCTTCACTCTTCGGCAATGTTTATTGTTTTATAAAAAGACTATTAGAATTGTAATAAAACCTAAACATACGATAAATTTATTCTCATCTTTATGCATCTTTGATTTATTAATAGAATAGTTTCATTGTCTATTTTAAATTCATTCAGACCAGAAGAATATCTTAACAGCGTGTGTGAATAGTTCCTCCTGTAAGTATGAAATGCTTATTGCCTTAGGCACTTTGGGAACACTCTCCAAAATACATGCGTGGACATCAAAAAGTGGGAATAATGCTAAACTGTTCTTTTTAGCCTTAGTCTGCTTGAAATTTATGCATTTTTTTGTTCTTGCGAATTTACAACAAAAATATTAATTACTATTTATTTATTAGATTGTCTATTTATAAGAATAATTTTATATTTCCAACATTCTAAAAACTAATATTAATATAATATAATGTCGTTTTTTCTCATAGTAACATATGTGAGAAAACGACATTATTTTTTGCACCAACCTAATACAATTGTATTAAGATTAATGCTATGCAATATTTACCATTTACCAATTTATAAAGAAATAAATATGAAAACAATTTTTTATTCATAAATTTATAAACATTTACTAAATTATTAAAAGATTTGAACCGAATTTAAGGAAATTCTCATTATTTAGCATTTTATTTTTATAAAATTTGAATTAACTGGCAATTAACCAAAGTTTTGCCAACAATTCCAATAAAAAATCTAATAAATAAATAGTGTTTATTATTTTTGTTGTCAATTCTCAAGAACAAAGAAAATGTATAGATACATTTTCATTTGGATCTTGTACAGTTTTTTTTTTTTTTTTTTTTTTATCACGAGTAAAGTGGTGAGCGAACTGCGGCGTTCTGGTCACGTGCGGCCCTCGGGTCGCGAGCGGCCCGCTTGACGTTTTTATGCGGACCCCGAGAGCGCATTAGAAACATAATTTTATACTTAAAAAAATTGGTGTTTTTATTATTTATTTATTTTATTTATTTTTTTATTTATTTATTTATTTTTCAGTGTTGCACAACAGCCAAAATGAGGACAATAGTTCGAACATAAATTAATAGTATAAATAACCATAACCCCTCGTCACAGAAAGTCAGACAGGATTGTTCGAAGCTGTAAAAAAAGAAAATCATCATTTTAATAAACCTCCAACTCCATCGACAATGGGTTTTAAAAATTGACGATTAGAATTTTAATAAAACCTAAAAAAATGAAAGTAAATTTATACATTTTCTTTACTAAATATTGTATTGCATTAGTCTTAATTCTGTTAGTTTTAGAATGTTGTAAATATAAAATTATTCTTGTAAATAAACAATCTAATATTTTTGTTGTAAATTCTCAAGAACAAAGAAAATGTATAGATTCTCTTTCATCATATGTTTAAGTTCTATTACAATTCTAATAATAGTTTTTTAAAACAATAAATATTGCTGAAGAGCAAAGGTTGTTAAAGTAGAAGTGGTATCATAGGAAAAAAAAAACATCTTTTGACACTGTCTCATTGCAGGCATGAAGGTCCATGTTTGCCAAACTACTTACTACTGAGAATTTTGTCTTTTACAAAATTAAAAAAAATAGTTATAACAATGTTTAATGAATTTTACTATGTACCTTTTGAAAAGACTAGTTAAAATTAGAATTTGAGTATTCCAGCCTGAAATGGAAAAAAGGGCCACTATCTAAACTTCTTGCGGGCCGGTGTACGTGTTGTGAAATAAACAAGCGTGTCACTTGAAATGCCCACAACAAACACGATAGACTCAGAATATGAATCCACCAAAAAAATGTGAATAAACAACAAGTACCGATCTATATGTACAAACAAAGGATAAATGTATTAACAAAAGGTTACAAGTTCCAATGACAATAATGTGTGTAACAAATGAATGTGGAAAGTTTTCGGTCCAAAGTATGTGAAGTGGGAGAATGTGCGTGTGTGTGTGTGTGTTTGTGTGTGTGTGTGTGTGTGCGTGCGTTCGTGCGTGCGTGTGTAATGTTCATGCGTGTCCCAAAAAGAGAACACGTTCTTCCGCTAGAAATTTACATGTTGACGTCTAAGCGGAGAAATGAGAAAAAGAGGGCGAGAAAATATATCGCCGAGTATTTATAGTAACAGAAAGCGTCCCCACGAAGCAGTTTCAAAACTTAGGATGAAATAACCCGACAAACTTACTCACCTGTTAAGGCCCTTGATATGATTGTTTTGGTTTTCTTCCTGGGTATAAATTATAAAATGACACTCTTCTCATTTTTGTTGTTGTTGTTGTTGCGAACAAGAAATTTCAAGTTTTCCAGAATAACTATTGTCTGACAAACCTCACTTGTGAATGCATATGAAACAATTATTACACATTATTACATCATGCTGTCACATTTAAAATTTAAATTCTTCTCAGAGAACGTAATGGCTTCTCCTGTTGCCAAAAGTTCAAAGTAGGTAACTTCTTATTATCGGGAAATGTAATTTTAGAGGACTCGAGAGAAAAAAAAAGGTGTGTGTGTGTGTGTGGGGGGGGAATTACTGGTTGTTTGGGACATTAATATAACATTGATAATATATTGTCTCCAAAAGACAAAATCAAAGAAGGACTTGATATTAATATCAGAATTTGACAGTTAATAGCTTTGGAAACAGACTGTAAAATGTTTTATCATCAATACTAAATGCAGGACCAGATTATCCTTTAAGCTAGTATAAGCTGAAGCTTAAGCTCCTCAAGCTTTTATAAAGCAGTGAATTTAATTTTCTAGATGTTATAACTTCTAAATAGTTTCATCAACTAAAATGATATCAAATGACAAATTAATATTTATTTGACTTTGCAAGATACAAAGCAAAGAAAAGAATCTTTTAGTTTTATGTCATTGTGTAGATAACATCTTTGAATTTAGTTCAGAATGTTTGAGGCTTTTTAAATGTTCATAAAGCAATGATTTTAATCTTCTAGTTTCATCAACTAAAATGATATCAAATGACAAACTCATATTTATTTTGATTCTTTTATTGTTATAATGCTGGTTATAAGAAATATGTTGTTTTTTTTACTACAGTTGTGTTGAAATATGTGCTAATTTTGTTTGCAATAATAAATAGTAAAATAATTGTATTTCTTAAAAAATATTTTTATTGACAAACAAAAAAATAGCTATTTTAGTTTATTTAAAGAACTTGCAATAATTTTACTTCAAGCTATGTAAATGTTGTTATAATATATCATGAGTTAAAAATATTCAAGACGGGTGCGAGTGAGTCACAGGGTGGCTCCCTCTGAGGGTGGGTACATAATTTTATTTAGTCTGTTGCAGGAATCGTCTCTTTGGTTGCGAGGTATGTGGATATTTCATGGTAAATATTGATGGGCTCCTGGAACATTTTTGGCAGACTCATGTGAGTTCGGGTAAAAATAATTACAAAAAAAAAAACATAGAATTTAAAACAAACGATAATCAATACATGTTATTAACAAAAGAAATTACATGTGTACACAATGGTGGAAATCAAAGGAAATGGAATTCAGAATGTGCTTGTTTTTGTGTGTGTGTGTGTTTTTTTTTTTTTTTGTGTGAAATAAACGTGTATGTGCGCTTGTATGGGCGTGTGTATGTGCGCGTGTGAGAGCGTTAAATCAAGAGAGGGCCAAAGAAGCAAACGAGCTCTGGAGTCACCATTCTTTATGTAGGTTCGACTCCATTTGGAAGTAAGAGGAAAATGAGAGAGGTGGGAGGGGGAGAGGGAGGGAGAGATAAAGGGAGGGAGGGAGAGAGAGAGAGAGGAGAGAGAGGGTAGAGAGAGAGGGAGGGAGGGAGAGAGAGAGAGAGAATATGCTTGTCTTTTTATGAACTTAAATAGTGCAACCTAAGAGGCGCTTTTGACGAAGTGAAGTGGAGTAGCCCACAAGCCAAAATGGCTAGATAGAAGAATAACATCCATAAACATTAAAAGAAATCCCGTAAAAACATTAATGAGCTTAGAAGACCTGCTGTATTTTCGTGAGTTTGTACAGGATTATTATTCAATGCAACGTTGCGGGGTACCATTTGCAGAGGATTAGCTACAATTTGTTGAGCGATTTTGGTTGCGTGTTCAAAATAACCTAAATCTTCAACACATTTCATTACTTCTTCAACGATTTACAGAGCAATAAACAAAACGAGAAATAGCACAAAACAATATTACATTACAAGAAATAAATTTTCATTTATATAGCATAAGAAAATACAACGAATTATGCTGCAATGAATTCAGATTGTAAATGAAATCTTGTGTGGTGTCTGTTTAAATCTTTGTATAAACACTTTTTAAGATGTTTAAAATATAGTCTGCGAGTTTAAGTGAAAGATTGTATGTTGAAGTTGTAATGAAAAGTTCACAAAGTCAGTGAAAGTATTAATCTGTTTATGTGGAATTTAAACAGTTTTGTGCAATGTAAATTTTAAATCTAGTTTGAAATGCATTTAGTTGTGATGAAAGTTATCTTCCTTTGACCGTTTTTTTTTTCAAGAAATAATGTTGAATTGTTTGAGCAAATTCAGAAAAGAACTAATGCTCTGTAATTGAGAACTTGAATTGATAAGCAATTCTCTGCCGTGTATTAAACAAAGTTGAATATAAAGATGAGTGAGTGATGTCTGAAGGTTTTGATTATGACGTGTATTTGTTTAACAATTGGTTTGTAGTCACGATGCTCACTAGCGAGATGAGTTTGCGTGATGAATTTATTTACTTGGGTGGACACGTGATAGGCTCCAGAAAATTAGCGCCAAAATATTTAATACGATCACGAAATGAAAAATAGATGTGTGTGGGTGGATGGCGACGCCCACTTGCTTGTTTACGATCCAATCAGCAAGCGAATTCTTGGAAGATATGGGTGGAGCTGGTTTTGTAGAAGAATATCATTGTGATCCACTTTTAGATGTTTTTTTACACAGACTTTAACAAAATCTCGTAGTGATCCACTTTTAAATGGTGTTTACGGAGAAGTGTAGAATTATGATTCTACAAGTTAGCATACGACACGGGGGTATGGAGAGGACTGATAAGAAATATTTACAAAGTTTCTGAAGATGAGAAATTGTTCTGATTTGCAGTGTGCTTTCAAGTTGAAACAACGTTTATGATCATGATGACTTTCATAAAGTAATACAGTGCAACCCGGATATAAGAGACCCTGATGTAAGAGAAACCCGGATATAAGAGAGATTTTTTCTGGTCCCAAATTAGAGCCTGTGTTAATGTATACAAAATAGACCAAACCCGGATATAAGAGAAACCCAGATATAAGATACTTCTTCCCCGGTCCCGACAACTCTCTTATATCCGGGTTACACTGTATTACAATCTACTTTTTAAAACATATGAAATAGTCCTTTCTCACTCGCACCACCTGAGGATGACCGATGCGAGTCGAAAGCTCGGATTGCACGAGATGAATGTTGACTAATCAATATACATAGGACAACTAAAATTTCGAAAGTATATTGCTTACGGCCAAATCACGTTTAAACACCGGTTCCTGTACAATCAACGAAGTTAAGCAACGTCAAGCCTATTCAGTACCTAGATGGTCAGTGACCGCTTGGAAATATTAAGTGCTGGTGTACAGTTGGTGTAATAGATAACGGCTCGGAATTTTTAATCGGGAGTGCTGAGTTCGAATTCGTCTTGTGTTCGTTATATTCGCTTACGAGCAAATACTCTTGGTAAATGTATTATGAATAAGGCAAGGTAACGTAACATTATTAAAGAAATTATTGGCTCTAACAATTTTTCGAATCATGAAAAAACACTAAAGATGATACGAAATCTGTTGACAAAAGGAAGAAATTATTCTTAGAAGCAAAGGTGTACCCACCTAATAGATAAAAAACGAAAAACAACTTACTTAGCCCACGAGAGTTTTGGGGAAGTTTATACGATATTCTGAAAGTTCTTTTGGTTTTCTTTCTGCTTGACTTCCATGTATTTCCTTGGCTTTTGCTTTTTATTATTCATAAGATTTTCTGGGACGGTTTTCTTTGTTTGCTTTCGATTGGCTTCCACGTATTTTTGTACCTTTAACGACCATTTTTTCTTTCTTTCTTTTTTTTTTTTTTTTTTTTTTGGTGCTTTTAACGATCTTTTTTTTAAATTCCTTTCTTTTTAAAGTGTCCTTTTCGTGGTCGGCCTAAACGTCCTCTTTGTTCTTCTTTTTCGCCGGCGTAGCTTTTAAGGATGACTAACAATGTTAATAAGTGTAATTGATTCATATTTGTTGTGGTGTCCTCCCTCTACAGAGTCTATGTTGGACTCTTCCGCCTACTATAAGATTAGTAGGAGAGAAGGCCTTGGGGGGGGGGACAGTCGAATAGATTGAACGCTGGGTTAACCGACACACATTCACTAGTCGTGTAATACTCTTCTGTTGTATTTACTGTTAATATATGATATATCTGCAACATTTGTTTTGTTATTTCTTTAACCAGTTGCAAGGTCACAACAATATTACTCAGAGAACGTATATGTAATAAGCGATATATAAAGCCAATTACGCCCCTTGACTTTTCCATTTGTTCAAAACACAAGCATCAATAAAAAGTTACAGACATTTTGAAAAGCTAAAAGCGGAACTGTTTAAAGTAAAGAGAGTAAAAGATCAGAGTCTGTCTATATTTCTGAGATGAGGTATTATGTACAGTATTTACATTATGCGGACCATTGTCCTCATCTTTGTCGCCATATTTGTTAGATCCAGTGACAAACCCAAAGAGTGTGAGTTCAATAACCGGTTAAGGCAGTGGAGAACTTTCAGAGGGAAAATTAGCAGGAGCTAACTGATAACTGACATCCATCAAACATGGCACGTGGAACTAGAACAGTCTACCCCAGGGATCGAAATAAAGGGTTCCGTTCGAAATTCCAACCACCTGAAGAAGGCCGGAGCGTACAACGGCCGAAACGTTGTGACAAATATGGCGACAAAGATGAGGACCAGAGTAAAAGATTTTTTCTTAAAACCCACTTGTCAGTAACAAAATTTTAATTTTGATATTTCTCTGTAAAAAATACATGCATTATAAATAATACATATAAATATTTGATGTTTTTTCCAAATCTTATTTTCTGTCTGTCTGTCTGTCTGTCTGTCTGTCTCTCTCTCTCTGTGTTTTTTAACATAAAAATATAGGTCCTTGCTAGATTAGATAATCGTTATATTTATTTTTTATATGTTTATATTTGATTTGTAACCTGTAGTCGATATTAATTTTGTCAAATTTTCTTAATTACACAGCGGCCCTTTTATAAATACCCTTCGGTTTTAGTTTCCCCCACCCCATCTCTCTCCCCCACCTCTTTTTCTTTTCCTCTCCCTCCCTCTTCTTCTGATCTTTAAGATTAGATCGTCTATTGTGTGTGTATGTCGATACGAAATGTATCCTTTTCGGTTACATCTTTAATGTATTAGACATCTGACAACATTCATATTTCTCTCACTTAAACCGTCTTCAACTCACCTCTCTAAAACTTCTCTCTGTTAAGGCTTTATCTCCCACCTTCTCTCATCTGTTACCCTTCTCTTTAGCTCTAACATTCATCTCACACTTTCATACTTACATTCTCTCTAAATTCTATTTTTATTTCCGGAGTTGTTTTTTCTGTTTTCTTTTTGAATTTGTTGGTCTGATGAATTGGATCGTATTTACGATTCCAATGGAATAAATTATGACCATGGAATATTAGTGTTTAAGCCTTTTTATTATATCCTTACTCTGTCCTGGACATTGAGTTCTACGTGGATTCTATCCTCTTGGAATTTTTTATTCAAAAAATATACATGTATGTGTATGTATATGTATGCACCTATGTGTATATATTTATATATTTTACATATGTATGTGTATATTTACCACTAATATCAGCTATATACATATATATATGTGTGTGTGTATGTGTGTGTGTGTGTGTGTGTGTGTTTGTGAAAAGTGTGGGTATATAAATATAAATATTTATATATTTATATATATATTTATATATGTGTGTGTGTGTGTGTGTGTTGGCGCGCGCAAGTATGCAGAAAAATAGGAAGGAACACGTCAGGTAAATAATCCGGAGTTCCTTAGTATTTTTGTTTTTATTTTTAAGAAGACAGTGCTCCATACAGAAGTAGAGCAGCCGTTTCCATAGTAATTAATGTTGCAATGGACCATATTTATAAACACGCGCAAACCACAAGATAGTCTATTCCTAAATTTTCGCTTGAGGATGAAACGGGACCCAACACCTTGAGTCAACTTAATTTTAATAATTATATTGATGGTTTCGGCTCTCGTTTTTGAAACATGAGAACTCTTATGTAGCGGAGGAATCATATTTTTAAAAAATATATTATAATATATATATATATATGTGTGTGTGTGCGGGTGTGTGTGTGTGTGTGTGTGTGTGTGTGTGTGTGTGTGTGTGTGTGTGTGTGTGTGTGAAAAATATGTAGAAAATAGGAAAGAACTCGTTAGGTAAATAATCCAAAGTTCTTTAGTATTTTTGTTATTATTTTTTTAAAAAAATAGTACTCGATACAAAAGTAGAGCATAAATATAATTATTTATTTAAAAATATGATTCCAACACGCTACATAAGAGTTCTCATGTTTCAAAACAAGAGCCGAAAACTTCAATATAATTATTTGAATTAAATTGAATTAAAGTACTAAGCTCTGTTCCATCTTCAAGCGAAATTTTTTTTCGAATAACTTATTTCTGAAATTTACGTGTTTTATAAGCATAATCATTATTAAAATCAGAATTTCTATGGTAACGGCTAGAGCAATTGTTTAAAGAAAAAGGGATGTAAATTGTTAATAATTTGTATCAATATCTTGGTTACATTCACAGATGTCAAGTCAGGGTAAGGTTGGGGTGTCTAAATTTAAAGCGGAAGAAGACATCGCCTAGTCTGGTTAAGCGTCTATGGAGATTTATTAATTTTTTTATTTTATTTTATTTTTTTTTTTTCTGAAAGGGTTTTGTGTATATAAAAACTGTCGTAAATCGCTAACATTTGTTTTTTGACGACTTCATAAAGGTTATCTTTTTTTGTAGGGCATTTAAACTATTTATTAGGACTATGGAATTTAAAAATTATTTTATTGTTTGTTTATGCTAATTATTCAATGCAAAATTTGATGATGTCGGCAAAAAACCGTTAAATCCAGTCTATTGTTTAATACATTTTTATTATTTAGAAATTTAATAATGTGCAGTTTTTTATGTAGGCATAAAGGGCATGGGTCATCCCAAGTTTTACAAGTTCTAGTTTTGTTTATAATTTTCCATTTTATTTTTGGTGTTTTATTCATTTCTTTCAAATGCCAAAAATATTTAGATAGAGATGTCTGATTTCTTTCATTTATATTGTTGAAAGAGCACTTATGCTGCCTCCATCTGGTTTTAAATTCATTCTTCGTAGACCCAATGTATATCATATTAGTATTAGGACTCTCAATGGATGAGATAGTACTTTGGTATACCACAGATTTTACGCGCCATTTATTTTCCAATGGGTAGTCTTCTGGGTTTCTACAATCACATAATTTTTCACTATTTTTGTCTAATTTAAGTGTAGGGTTTTTAGTAATATTATTCAAGCATGGGGGTTTGTTCAGGATTTTATTATTGTGTTTTTTTATTATACTTTCTAGATTTTCAGCGCAGCAGTAACTTTTTAGGGTGTTTTTATTAAATATTTTACTAAGTCTACAATTGGTAGGAAACTGTTTTTCAATTAAAGCTAGGAATTTCTGTCCTAGTTTAATACTAACCATTTGGTTGATCGGAGGGGTGTACCAAATGATTTTTCTTTTCCTGTTTTTTTTTTCTGGTTAGTACAGTTGTTTCTATAAATGATGTTAGCATTTTTGTATCCACTATTTTTTAGGCCTGCGTTATATATATATATATATATATATATATATATATATATATATATATATATATATATATATATATATATAATTATTTATATAGTATATGTGCCGTACTTATTAGAAAGCGTTCAATATCAGAGATAGAGCTAACATATTTGGTTGGATTGATGTGAGTTTGTGACCCTGGGTTTCACGCTTTTGCGATCGTCAGACAAACTGATTAATTTTTTTTTAATTTTGGGTATATGTAGATTGCGTGTATTGGTGTTATTATGGAAGTGGAGGGGGAATCGTCGTCGTGATGTCATTCATGCTAACGCAAACGATTCCCCCCCCCCACACTTCCATAATAACAACAATACACGCAATCTACATATACCCAAAAAATTTTAAAAATTAATCAGTTTGTCTGACGATCGCAAAAGCGTGAAACCCAGGGTCACAAACTCACATCAATCCAACCATATATATATATATATATATATATATATATATATATATTGATTTGTATGTATTAATG
>OZ010598.1:71758350-71760758 GCA_963932145.1 Acanthosepion lycidas
TCAAGTTTGGTTTGAAAATATTTGCCAAGTTTGGTAGAAAGGGTGCATTGGGCAAAAAAGGTTGACAGCATTTTTTAGTAAATACGGATGTCCATACAGGATATTATCAGAAAATAAGAGAATTAACTCTGGTAGATTTAAAAATAAAATATATTGTAAATTTTTAACATTTCCTCAACAAGCATCTTCGTAAGTTAGTCTATTAAGCCAAAGTATCTAAAATTCAATAAAATATTAGAATGTTTAAAATATTTAAAATTCTTAACATGACTGGCTAGTTAAAAACTTGCCGAAAAAAAGGCATTTAAGTTGTATTCGTCATGTAACTTTACTACAAGTGTTTCAACTTAACGTAAAGCTCGCAATAATCAGGTTATCGATAAATGTGCCAACATCTCATAAAATCACCCATCTCCGTGTTAAAAAAATGCTTTTCCGCGCTATTTTAAAGTGAATGTAACTAATATTTCTTTCAAATCTGGCTAATTATACTTTAAATCAGTTAATCTTCCTGAAATAAAATTTCAGAAAAGTATATTTTTCAAAAGATTTTTAATATGGAGAATTATGTTGTATTGACACATTTATTAATATGGCCGATTTTGGAGATTTCAAAAGAAAAGAAATCAACTGAGTTTAAATTCTGTTCGAAATACAGCAAAGTATTTTGCTTATTGGAAATCTTAAATTTAATCTATTATCTTGGAATTAAAAAAAAAATAAAAGCTTCAAGAAAGATTTTTCATTTTTAAACCTTACATGTCACTATTTTCTTTTTTTTTGGTGGGGGGGTACCTATATATAGCGATTTAGTAACCGCAGCTTACATGAAGCACAAAGTCGAAAGTATGGAATCCCCAAAGGGAATCGAAACCACTAGTCAGTCGTAAATGATCTAAGAAGACATGCTTTCTAACATTACACCACGTCGGAGTGCTCCCAGTACCCTCCTACATATATATATATATATATATATATATATATATATATATATATATATATATATATATATATATATATATATATATATATATATATATAATATTATAAATTAATTGATTTAAAATCAATTAATTTATAATATTAATGCTCTGTAAATTTACATTGAGCACTATTTTGTAAAAATAAAAACATCTATAAGAACACCGGATTATATATCTTACTGTTCTTTCTTTTTATTTATATATACATATATATATATATATATATATATATATATATAGAGAGAGAGAGAGACAGAGAGAGAGACAGAGAGACAGAGAGACACAGAGACACAGAGAGAGACACAGAGAGAGACAGACAGACAGGCAGAGAGGGAGAGAGATAGACGGAGAGACAGAGAGAGAGAGAGGGATACAATAGATATAGATAGAGAGAAAGCGAGAAAGTGAAAAAGAGAAAGTATTCTAATTAAAATTATACATACCGTATTGGTCGGCATATAAGACGCACTTTTTTACTAAAAATATCTTTTAAAATTCCCGTACGTCTGCCATATGTAGGTTTAAAATTCGTGATAGTCGACCGAAATTAGCTACCTAGCAACTCCTATTAGCTTAGACTTTAGAGTAACTTTCATATACCTGTTGTCATTATTTAAATAAAAGGCTATTAAGCAGATTAAAAGTGTCATCATTGATAATATTCATTATAGTAATTTCATTACGTTTAATATTAGTACTTTGTTTCACTAAAATTATATGCAATAAATTCAAATTATATATTTGTAAAATATATTTCTTTCATTAATATTTTTCTTGCGATAACTTCCGGTTGCATTGGTAGAAAACTAGAAATACAGTCAGAATTTTTATATCCTAATTATTCCAATAAGACGTTTACAAGACGCAGGTTGTACAGATCATATAAAGGAAAAATTTTGACTGAATTTAAATCGTAACTATTGTTTTGCTCAATTGTAATAATTACTTGATTTTTATTTTGTTTTCTTATCTTTGAATAAAGTTTTTAGAGGCTCTTGTCTTTTTTTTAATTTTAATTTTTGTTAATTGTAATCATGGCTTGTTTAACCAAAATAATACCTCATAAATATAGCCTCGGCTATACCATTTACTAATAATTTTACTAATTTTTTCTTGATTTGCCCTGCTGAAATTGGGGTGCGTCTTATAAACCCGTGCGTCTTATATACCGTCAAATACGGTATGAGTTGGTGCATAATTATCAAGCGTTTTTTAAACAATATTTATTATGAAAAAAGAAATATAACAATTCAAGAATACCATTTTAAAATGATTATTCCGGAGCGTATGATTATCGACACGCATTTTTATAATCTGAAAATAAAATATTTTCTATTAAAAAAATAAACAAAACAGCAATTTAAAACAAAACGCACAATTAATTATGCACCAACCCATATATATATATATATATATATATATATA
>OZ010598.1:71765958-71873458 GCA_963932145.1 Acanthosepion lycidas
TATAATAGTCTTAAATTAAGCTATTGCTGTGCTGATAACCTAGAAAAAATAATTAAAAAGCATAATAACTGAGTCATCAATAAGTATAAAAACTCAAAAACTTTTACTAATTGCAATGTTGCCGTGAGTAAGACTAAGTATAATGTCACTAATAATAACATATGTAATATAATCCCAATAATTGCCAACTACAGAATAATTCTTTAGCTAGTTCCCTAGTTTATCTCAGTACTATTTCTACACTTGAAAACCCCAATATTAAAAACATTTACATTGGAAGTACTATGAATACGTTGAAAAACCGTTGGTATCGACATGTACAATTTTTCAACAATAGTAATCATAAATACAAAACTTCGTTGTCCAAGTATTTTTGGAGTTTAAAAGAGAAAAACAAAACACCTAAATGGAAATTAATTAAGAGAGCTCGAGCATGTAATTCTCTATAAGCCTCCTGTTATCTATATCTTAATGAAAAATTGGAGATCATTAGATTTAAAAACAAGATCAATATCTTAAATCAAAGGAATGAACTCATTGTTAATTGTAAACATAGCTCACAATTTAACTTACAAAATGGGTAGTAATATTTTCAACGTCAGTGCATTGTTATTGTAAGTTTTGATTGTTATTACCTCTATTATTTACTAGTCCTCGTATCTATTTGTATTTATGTACATATATGTATGTATATATGTGTATATGTGTGTATAGTTGTTTATATATATATATATATATATATATATATATATATATATATATATATTTGATTTGTATATGTATTTTGTATGGGAGTGTTGCCAAGTGGTTATAACGTTCGCTTTCTGACCATGAGACTCGGCTTCGAATCTCACCATGATCGATTTGTCAGGAAGGAGACTTCCTGGTGCTATCGGTCTGGAGGTGGGGGACGATCCCGGCGTGCTGCACCTTTGGAAAGTGCCATACTACGGGCTGACCCAAGCGTTGTGAGTGAAATTGGGTAGATGGAACCCTTGGAACCAAGGGTTTGAGTGTGTTGGCCTTGTTGATCACGCTAGATAACACGCATAGCTGCAGTATAAACCACAGTTTAGCTCTGTGTGTGTTGAAAAAACACAAATGGTGCTTGAGCGCGCGTCTGCAATAGGGATTGGCTAGCCGCTCTATTAGACGGGTATCCTCGAATACGAGTGGCCAGCTATTATTTATTTATATGTATTTATATATTTGTGTATATATGTGTGTATGTATGTAATGTATGTGTATGTTTAGATGTATATGCACACACACACAAAAATATATATATATAAGTATTTTAAATGGTTTATCAGTGCTATAATCTACATTTGTTTGATAACGATTTAATTTAGAATAGCTTGATGACTTAATACTAAACAGTTGTGATTCGTTATACATTAATTTGGAATGGGCTCTGAATTTATCATAGTCATTTAGATCAGACTGTACGTACGTTTTTAGTATGCATGCATGTTTCTACTTCTGTTTATATGGGTGCATACACTTAGATACTTGTGTGTCTGAGTGTTGGTTTATTTGTGTGTTTTTATATGTAGGAGTGTGGGTTAATATGTTGTTTGTATTTATACCTATGTATACGTCTATATATGTTTATATATGTGTGTGTGTGTATGTGTATGCGTGTGTGTGTGTGAGAGAGAGAGAGACAAAGAGAGCAAATATATAGAAAAATAGGAAAGAACACGTTAGGTAAACAATCCGAAGTTCTTTAGTACTTTTGTTTTTATTTTAAATAAAACAGTGCTCAATACAAAAGTAGAGCCTAAATTATACTTACAATTATTTAAAAAAAATATGATTCCTTCGATACATAAAAGTTCTCATGTTTCAAAAGCAGGAGCCAAAAACTTCAATATAATTATTAACATTATATATATATATATATATATATATATATATATATATATATATATATGCTTGCATGTGTTTATGTATTTATTTATGTTTATATTTATATATTTGTCTCTGTGTATTTATTTATGGGTACTCATACATATATTAGTATATATCTGGGTACATCTATATATGTGTGTAAATGTGTTTTCATTTCTTTATATATGCTGGTTCTTATTTTCCATTTTGTATTTGGTTTGGGTATGCGAATTTGACTGTTAGATTTTTTATATGTATATACGTATATGTTGTGTCTGTTCATGTCTAAAGATGTTTAATTGTCTTTTTTCTTTGCTTTGTCCAATATTCACTTCCATATATTATAGAGGATAGAAGGCAGTGAATGTTGGACACAGATAAAGAGCAGACTTGAGGCATTCACTGCCATATTGGAGGATTGAGATTATGTAGCAGATCAACATACTTTTCTTTGTTCCTGTTGCCTCAAGTCTCCTGTTCATCTGTGAGGAAATTGTCCAATATTCACTGCCATATTGGAGGATTGAGATTACATAGCAGATCAACACACTTTTCTTTCATCCCTACTTTTTTCTAATTTTGTCTTCCATATATTTTGTGAGTGGCATATTCTCCAAGCTCTATTTCTTCATAATGTATCCTAGAAATTTAAACTTTTTTTTAACTGTTGTTTTTTTTTCAAATGTTGTTTTTTTGTTTTTTTTTCAACTGTCATATTCTTTTATTATTCTCGCTCCTTAATAGTGATTTTCTTTCTCATACTCAGTAACTCCTTGCATTTTAGTGGCTTTATTGCCTTGCTTGGGGCGAAATGATTAAAAAAAAGAAAAACTGTAGGTGGCCCACTGCCTCCCCTAGTCTATGTTCTGTGTGTGTCAAATTTTCAAGCACTCCTCCCTCATTATGTGTGGATGTGCGGGTGGTGTAACTGATAGCGACTCGTTGTGAGAACTCGGAGAGCCGGGTTCTAATTCCAGTTGAATTCGTTACATTCAACGAGGAAATACATTTGGGAAAATTATGAATCTATCTCTTCCCTCCAATTCTGGGTTAAACAGTAGGACTTGTTTTTAGAAAATATCATTGTTATCTCCAAAAATTGTTAATGCAACGTCCACTCGTAAAAGGAAAGAAAAAATTGTTCTCTACAACCCCAAAATAAAGCAACAGGTCGATAAGCCGTAAAAAAGACAAAGCAATTAATCAATAGATTCTTATGCCTTCAATAAATTTCAGCCGTCTCTTTCTGAATATGAGCTAGGCTAACTTTACGTTAATATTAAATTGCTTTATTAATTGCGAAAATACTTTGTGTTGGTCTGTAACACTCTTCCAGGTACGTAGGTCCTGCCTTCGTAAACAGTTTTTTTATTTGACTATTTTTGAAGACGCAACGACTTCAGCCAAGAGGCAAATCAAAAATTGCCGCTGTCATTATTTGAAGGTGCTTCATCCATTTATAGCATGTCTTTTCTGGTGACGACACGCTCAGTGAAATTAGCGCTTCAATCGATACAAAACTGGCACAACGAGAAAAAAATAAACAGCAGCGTCTGTGAATGGCCGCATTACATAGGCCAATAGTTAAACAGTTCAAATGCATGTCGAGTCTCGGTTTAAATAAAATCAGACTGCTTATGACTCAGCTGACGAGGAGTTTAGAGAAGGCGAGAGGAGATATCGGCTTTTGTATGGAGAAATCATCTTCCCAGTGACAATCGATGGCTGGCTACGTTGTGCCCGTTTCTGGTTGGCCGATTCTAAAATATCCACATCATATTATTTATACAGTGAAATCATAAAGCCGTTGCAATGAACACGAATCAATGGACGCTTTTCTTTTCGCCCAGCCTCGCTTATAACGCGTCCGTCAATAGATACCATCCTTCAATTACCTCCTTTATTATATCTCTCGAAACACAAGAAGATTATGCTGCGCCAGACTTCCTGCTTGAGTGATCTTGTATGTTTTACCCCAAGACGCAAGTGAGTGTCAGAGCCGGAGCGAGTGTCTCGTGCTCCCACCCCGGAATCTGATACGCCCACCAATCTACTAGATCTCAATAAGATACAAACTTTATCGTAACCAAAAATTGTATCCGAGGATACCTGTCTACTATGATCCCTGCTGCAGACGCCTACTCAGGCACATATGTGTTTGTTCAACAGTTTCTGCGTGATCAGCAGTCGGAACAAAGCCAGCACGCTCAAAAGCTCGATCACGCTGACTTGTGATTTCTTGCAAGCACAACCATCAAAGGGGTTCAAATTTCATTCACAAGGCCTGGGTCAACTTGTGGTATGGTTTTCAGGCACTTTCCCAGACCGATAACAACAAGAAGCCACGTTGCTGACAAATCGACCATGGTGAGATTCGAAGCCAGGGTTTCATGGTCAGAAAACCAACGTTCTAACCACTCGGCCACGTACCTAAATACAAATTAGAGACATATCATAATAAGCCATCTAAATTCAATTTCAATAAATCAACACTGTGTTGGGGTAATTTTTAAAATCAACTTGAGATTTTTCTTGTTCAAAAGTTAAATAATTTTAACAGATTCAATATTTTTATCCATGATAAAAATATTGAATTTTATAGTGTTTTTTTTCTTTGAGACTTAGCATGAGCAAATGAAATTCATAGTTATAGACGAAAAAAAAAACTCCCCCCCCCCACTAGAATGACGCCAAAATTTGCCAAATATTAGGTTGGTGCAAAAATAATGTCGTTTTTTGACGTTCAACTTCAAAAGAAAAACGACATTATTTTTGCACCAACATAATATTTTTCAGCCTTTAATAGTCAGTAAATTTGTAATAAATGCAGGTAGAAAAAATAGCAAATATTGATAAGATAGCGTTGGTCACAATTCCGAGACTCACAATCAGGCTCCCTACCCTGATCGGAGAGTTCGGGGATAGTACTCACCGGCCCTTCTGGAAGTGAATGAGAATGAGAAGACTTTAGAAGGAACCGGAAACCCAATCCTAAACAGGAAACAACCGATGAACCTCTACTCCTGTCAAAAAAAAAAAAAAAAAAAAAAAAAAAAAAAAAAAAAAGGGTGGAGTATGAACCGGATTATACGCAAACCTATCTACTCATATTGAGAAAAAAGTATTTAAATAAAATTTCTGAGTTTAGAGCCAAGTATTCACACCGTGAGGTGCATGCCTCAACCGTGGGGCATGATAATATTTTGGTGAGTATACGTAGGATGTGCACCCTTCGGCTTACTATACAACGTGAGCTCAAATTTCATTTTGCATTATTGAGACTTGAGGCTTAAGCTGACTAAATTGGTGCCTAATATAAAATCTATCTGTAGCAGGCATGACGCATAAGGATCTCATTAACAGCCATTTTGTAATGAGCTCAAATTTCATTTTGCATTATTATTTCATGATTAAAATGATCAAAGTATATTACAGAATAAGCTTTCATTCAAATATTTTATATTTCTGCCTTTCAGTTCTTTATTATGTTTTAAAACTATTTATATTTAACTGTCTTCGTTTTTTTTTAATTTTTCTCTTTCATGGACGCCATGGTCTTTGGAGGCTTGTTTAGAGACTAAATTAATGGCCTTTTAAGCTTCCTTCTCGTGAATTGCAGTAAAATTTTGAACATGTAAAAATTAAATATTACATGGCGGGGGTGGACAGCAGAATTTTAGAAATACCGAAGTGGGGCATGACCCAAAATCTGTTGGGAACCATTGGTTTAGGTGGGGGTGTTATAAGTATAAAGTTAAAATAGACATTAGTAGGAACCAGAAACCCAATTCTAAAGAGGAAACAAGGTATAAGTCTCAACTTCTTTTCAGTAGACGTGATAAAGTGTGTGAATCGGGCAATGGGTATAGCTATCTACTCCTATTAAAAAAAAATAAGAAAAAATAAGAGAAAAATAAGTAAGAAAATAAAGAGTAAAAATTTCACAAACATTAGAAGTAGAGTTACGCTAAGATTACATCAGATTCCTATTCAAGTGCATCCATTCAGGTTGGGGCAGTTAATTATGTAATTGCTGTTCCTTGAAGAATTTTAACTACCGTGTCTTCCGGCTTACAAGACGCTGCAGCTTGGAAGACGCACCCTAATATTGGAAAGATATTTCTAAGGAAAAAAAAGTCATTCTCATACATCAACACATTCACCATGCGTCCCTGTCACCACGTATTGTTTACATTAATCACTCGTCCGATTTTGTTTGTATGGCAATGACATACTAGTCAAGAGCAGAAGGGCTCTCGCCGCTGCTAGTAAACAGAGCATGTTTAAGCTTGTGGCTCGGCTCCAGGAAGGTTTATAATCTTGGAAATACTTGTAACAGCTAAGTACTGAGGTTACATCATATAAAAGACTGAATTAGATAGATAGCTAAAATTATAGTGTAAAGACTCAACATACAACTCCACGTCCCTATCAGTCAAGCCAATTAGATGACCGCCAAAGCTTACTTGAGCCTTGCATTCGTCTTGGAGGACGCACACGTATTTTTCAGGACATTTTTTATGAAAAAAAAAAGTGCGTCTTGTAAGCCGCAAAATACGGTACTTATTTAGATTTTAACATAGTTGAATTGTCTCCTAAAAAATCTATCGTTGTCTATCCTCCTTATCCTCATGGTATACATTTTATTCTACCTACTCTTAATTCATATCGCACAACATTGCTGGAGCTGCTGTTGCTGGTCTTGATAAATCTTAAAAGCGTCTATGCTGCCTTGTAAGTGATTAATTATTTCCCACCCTGCAACCCCTTTACCCACAGACGAAAGGATGCGAATCTCTCGCTACTCTGCCGCTATTTCCATTACAAATGTTCTGACGAGCTACACTCTTTGGTCCCACTAGACCTGAACTTTGCAGCTGGGACCCCCATGTAACATACACAAGAGTGAATCATCCCCACTCCTTTCGTATTCCAGTAGTAAGGATGAAGTTCCCCTCGTCAGCTTCTTCTCCAGAACAACTCACCAGCCTTCTGAACACCGCCGACTCAACACCGCTGACTCAACACCTACCTACTCAGCTCCGTACAACTCAACTCCAGGACAACTCATTGCCAGCCTACTCAGAGTGAAGACAATGACATACAAACTATGAAATGTTTTCGTCAACTTTTTAAAAACAAATAAAAGTAATTTGTTAAAGCTCATTTTTATTGAAAACTGTATGCAATTCTCCTAAAATATCCAGTTAGAGATCGTTGTGAAAAAGACGATACAGTCTGCAAAATTCTTTCATCTGCCTTCATATACTTCTTCAATTTTAGCGGGAGATGATAACCTCCAATTAATTGCTTGAAAAAAAAATGCATCTTGATTTCTTTGCACTTTTTGCAGCCCCGTAATGATTCTCCATATTGTGGAATCCTCCATCCCCAGCTCTGTATGCAATCTTCTATTTGCTTCAGCATAATTATTTGTTCGATCTTGAAAATGAAACACCAGTCAGTCAAATTGGTTGTTGTAACTAATAAATCCCTAAGACAAAAAGTCAAACATTGAAAGTCTCTAAGAAAATCCCCATTTAAGAGATGTACACACTATGACAGCCAACACCGGTCTAAAGTCATAAATCCGATGTTAGTGTTGAGTTGTTCTCGCGCTGAGTAGCTTGTTGGTGTGTTGTCCTGGAGTTGAGTTGTCCGCTATTGAGTCGGCGGTGGTAAAATGACCCATCCCGTAATTTGGGAAATACTGAAAAAAGACAAAAATGTAGATGACCTAAACATTGATAGGAACAGATCACTTAGGAAAACCTGCAAATCTGCCCTATATATTAATACACCATTTCAAACTTAAAGCCTTTTTCTTTTGCACACATTGAAGCACTATAAACTATAACGAAATTTCATGAAAACTATTTTAAATCTGGAATTGCTCAAAAAAAATTTCATATTAATTAATAATGTTTTCTTTATTTATATTAACTTACGAATTTTTTTTTTTTAGAAATGCATTACTTTCGAAGACATGAGATAAAATCTGTATAACATTATAAGAATTATTATATCAAAAATACTAGAATTTCAGCATACTTCCCGAAGATCGACACAGAGTTTCGCGATGATCAACTTCGAGTTTCGCATAAATATACTGTTCTTTTAATATTTTAATACAATAACTATAGCTCTGGATAACTACAGAGCACACTGTTGCTAAAAATTCTGTTCGCCTTAACATACGTTAATTTTACGTATATCAATAAGTCTTATTTTTTCTTTGATTTCTGTTGTATATTAATTTCTTTTCAGGTCCCAACCAGAAACCTAAGGTCAGAAATGGCTTCATGATATTTTCCACTATTTTTGTAAAAAAAAACAACAAAAAGAGTAAAAAAACTAAGATCACACACATTTTACATAGATAAAGCTTTTCGTAATGTGTGAGCTGTATTTGTGAGTACAATATTTTGTATTTCTTTAAGAAATCCCTTCAATAAGTCTATAGGATCTTTTTCCAATCAACCTGGGGGCTCCAGTTATAACTGGAAATATTGATGTCCTCATGTGCCTCATTTTTAAGATTTCCATTTCACGATCCATATATTTTGATAGTTTTTTTAAGATCTTCAAAGATACATTACAATCTGCAGAGATTGCCATGTTAATAAGAAAGCATATTCTATTCTTGCGGATTTTGATCACAATGTCTGGACGATTAGCTTTGGTTGTTATGTCCGTGTTGTTCTTGTTGCTGTTGTTGTTGCTGTTCTTCTTCTTCTTCGTCTTCTTCTTCTTCTTCTTCTTCTTCTTCTTATTATTATTATTATTATTATTATTATTATTATTATGTTTAGCATTTTAAGAAAAAAATGATCTCAAATCTGTAATGGAGCTATTGGAACTGACGTAAGTTGCAACTTGTTGAGCAAAGCGTCAATTAGAACAGATCAAGCAGGTATGGACAAGCTGAAGTTTGTCGTGTAAAGAAGCAATGGAATCAGATCAAGAAGGAATTGGTGGATAGTAAGGATGATCAGTCGGACAAAATGGCAGCGGATACCCAAAACGACCTCAAGTCCGTCGTTAACTGGGACAAAAAGTGATTTGTTAATTTTAACGCCTCCAAAACTAAACTTATCTCCATTAATCATCTTAGAGACCCTTCTCTGCCTTCCATCAGTATGACTGATGCTAACCTCCAGGAAAGAAACTCATTGCGTCTCCTCCGGCTAACGTTCTCAGCTGACATGAAGTAGAAAGATTATACTGAGTCCATTGCTAGGTCAGATGCTAAGAAAGTTGGTTCACTGTATCGTGCGAGACAATTGTTCTCTCTAAAATCTATCTTACATATCTATAAATCTACCATTCGTCCATGCTTAGAATATTGCTGCCACATATGGTCCGGTGACCCTGCTATTTACCTTGAGCTCTTTGATAAAAAAAAAAGAAGAAAAACCTGCAATATTATTGGTCCTGATCTGGCGGTTCGGCTTCAGTCACTTTCCCACCGCAGTAAGAATTGCTTTTCTGGGTCTTTTCTATAAATACTTTCATAGTAATTGTTCGGGTCAGTTCTTTGTTATTGTACCTAGACGTTATGAAGTAAAACTCAGTACTGGACTGGCGTCAAGATCTCATCAATTTATAGCTGAGTAGACTAGATGTAACCGTAAGTTCTCGACTAACAGTTTCTTTTCTCGCACTTCTCACTTGTGGAACTCCTTTCCGGCTCCATGCTTTCCAGCCAACTTTAATCTGGAAAATTTGGATGCAATATCAATCACTCTCTATTGTCCTTCTGGTTACTTTTTCCTCTTCCGGCTCATTATTAATGTTACTGTTCCTAATTCTTCTACACCCTGTAACCCCTTGTGTCTTAGTGACTTTACTGCCTTGCATGGGATAATACCGATTCAAAAAAAAAAAAGAAGATCTATGGTTTCGTGTGCAAAGTGACAATTAGAGCGGTTCAAGAAAGAATTCGTTTAGCTTAGGATCTGGCATACAGTGTGGCAATGAGAGCGGATTAAATAAGAATTGGTTGAGCTGAGATTTACGATGCAGAGCATGAACATGTGCGGATCAAATATGGGCAAAATAGCAACAAGCGTAAATCAAATAGAAATTGATTAAACTGAGGTCTGGCGTTATAGCCAAAGATGAGAGCTGATAAGAAGGATCTTAATAACTGTATGTTGTCGGGATGTTTCTTAGTATGCGGTAAACGGAGATAGTCTGAATAAGAACAGGGTCGGAAAATCATTTAACACCGCGTTAATCCCATAGGGTGTTTTGGTACGCCCAAATTTGTAAAGGACTCGTAATTCCTAGTTGACAACTATTTTTGTTTTGCACCATCCGACTACTCTCCTGACTCAGGGACGGTTTTGTAGCACGCGGTGTGGCGCAGTTGTAGCTTAGTTTTCATGAGAAGTAAACATTGCTTTGTCTTCTTCGAGGTGTCCTGTCAATACACCTGAATAACAAAGTTAAGTTTTCATTATATATATATATATATATATATATATATATATATTAGGTTGGTGCAAAAATAATGACGTAATAATGTCGTTTTTTGAAGTTCAAAAATACGTCAAAAAACGACATTATTACGTCATTATTTTTGCACCAACTTAATATATAAAGAAGAAGAAGAAAGTATTAAAGATTCATTTCGGTTATAATTTTTTTCGCGAATATCTATATATTCATCTTTTAGTAAAAATCGATTTCGATCTGAAGAGTTGAATATATAGATATTCACGAAATAAATTATAATCGAGTTTTTCTATGTGATTATGATTATTTTCATGCACTGTAGTTTACATTGAGCTCTTCCTGGATTAATATCCTCCTTAGAATTATCCCAACCAGTCACAAATTAATATACATACATACATACATATATATATATATATATATATATATATATATATATATATATATATATATATATATATATATATATATACATATTATTATTATTATTATTATTATTATTATTATTTCAGTCACGTAATTATGAGAATAGGTAATGTAATATATTTCTATCCATGGAAATATATTGACATTTTTAATGAATAAAACTTTTCTCTATTATTTTATTGGTGTGTTTCACCTCCAATTTACAACATATGTTTATGCAACAAATTTATGATAATTTTCTTTTCATTTCAATTAATAACTATATCTTCAGTTCAAGTTTTTTTTTTAAGGTATATCCTAACGAAGATCGCCCGTTATATTATTTTTTTTTTTTTATTTATTTTTTTTTTTTTCAGCAGTACTGACAATATTTTACATAACTGTAACACTATTAGTCATTTCTGTATTGGATAGTGTTTGTTTATACAATACTGGAAAAAAGTTTTATTCATCAAAAATGTGCCTTCTCTCTCTTTCTCTCCAAACCTGTTTTCTGCGATTACTATTATTAAAGGGAGCAACCGAGATGAATATCACTTGTTACTTTCGGGCAGTATGACCATGTGTCTTTGTTTGAATGTAGATGAAGCAATTACCTTTAAAAACTTTAGCTAATAAAAGAATAACATTAGCAACAATTAATTTGTTGCTGAAATTTATTATTATATTATATTATATATAATTTATTACTATATTATATTATATTATATATAATTTATTATTATATTATATTATATTATATATAATTTATTATTATATTATATTATATTATATATAATTTATTATTATATTATATTATATTATATTATATATAATTTATTATTATATTATATTATATATAATTTATTATTATATTATATTATATTATATTATATATAATTTATTATTATATTATATTATATATAATTTATTATTATATTATATTATATTATATTATATATAATTTATTATTATATTATATTATATTATATTATATATAATTTATTATTATATTATATTATATTATATATAATTTATTATTATATTATATTATATATAATTTATTATTATATTATATTATATTATATATAATTTATTATTATATTATATTATATTATATATAATTTATTATTATATTATATTATATATAATTTATTATTATATTATATTATATTATATATAATTTATTATTATATTATATTATATTATATATAATTTATTATTATATTATATTATATATAATTTATTATTATATTATATTATATTATATATAATTTATTATTATATTATATTATATTATATATAATTTATTATTATATTATATTATATTATATATAATTTATTATTATATTATATTATATTATATATAATTTATTATTATATTATATTATATATAATTTATTATTATATTATATTATATTATATATAATTTATTATTATATTATATTATATTATATATAATTTATTATTATATTATATTATATTATATTATATATAATTTATTATTATATTATATTATATATAATTTATTATTATATTATATTATATTATATATAATTTATTATCACATTATATTATATTATTATAATATTTATTATATTATAACTAATTTAAAAAATACAAAATTATTTCAAGGAATAAATAGTGTCAGCTGTGGAATTAATTTTCTATGCATTAACAGAACTACTATCATAATTTGTCTCTGATCGTAGCACAGTTGATTGATTCATTGATTTTTTTACGGATTATCAACTTTTTGCTGGTTATTTAAAGCCAGAAAATAATTTTAGAGTGTAAGAATTTGGGGGTGATAATAATGATTTAGTGATACAAGTCTTACTAATTAACCCATAGCTCGGGGGAGAAGAGGTGGATTCATACCTTTCCCAAAAGTATTTGAGCGTAAGGGAATATAACGAACCCGACTGGAATTGGAACTCGGCTCTCCAATTTACAATTCCGAGACGTTATCCACTATACCACCTTCACATCCATGTTTACAGCACCTGGTACTCCCAAGCGGTCACCCATCTAGGTAATGACCCGACTCAACATTGCTTAACTTTGGTGATCGTGTGAGAGCCGGTGTTTCAACGTGATGTAGCTGTAAGCCATACCACCAAGGTCATATCAAGTGGTCACGCATCTATTCGACATTTCCTTAACTTCGATGATCGTCTGTGAAGTATAGTAGAACGAGTATTCTAGTATCAAAATAGGGTGCATTAAAAAAATCGAACCAACTATAATAATGCCTGTTTCCGGTTTGAAACCAGGGGCAGTGGTGCAAAATTAAATTCAGATTTTGAAATTAAACTCTGTAGGGGATGTTAGGCACCTGAGAATAAGGTTCCTTCTAAAGTCTATTTCAACGTTATACTTCTAACGTCTCCACTTAAATTTTGAAGTTTTCTCAACTATTCATTTTTTTTTTCTCATTAGCAGTAGATGGGTTGGCCTATCATCCGGTTCACACTCCTCCCTGGTCTTTTGAACAAGTGTGGAGGTTTATACATTGTTTCTTGGTTAGAATTGGGTTTCCGGTTCCTTCTAAAGTCCACTTCAACTCTATGCTTCTAACGTCTCAGCTTGTACTCTGACCCTTCTAAAGTGTATTTCTATATAATAAATGCGAATATCAGTGTGACACAGTGTCACACTTTTTCATCTTTACTCCTAGATGCCGTAGCCGAACATATCATACCATTTTGGAATCAGACCATCTCCGTAAGCAAATTAAACATTCGGGTCGGATCCGGGCCCGCTATTCTGAAATTTTGGATTACTGCGATTGTTTTCGGTGATATTTTACATGACGAAACTTTTTGTACGATAAAAATTTTTATAATTTGGAAATAAATGTGAAAATAATCAAAATTAATTGCAAAATCCAGCGAAAGTTACCCCCAAAATAAAATAATTGTTTGCACGGAAAGTAAGGACCTACATACATCAAATTGTCTTTAAATTAAGTGGCGGCAGAAGAATTATCGTTGAACATTTAAAAGGTAAACTTAAATATTAATGCAATAATTAAATGCAGCGATCAATTTTGAATTCGTCTGTAGTTTATTGTTGCCTATCGCATCTACTCTTTCCTACCTATTGTGATGAAGGCCGAAGGAAGATCCTTCCGCAGGAGTTTGCTTAAATGCCGCCTGATAGGGCAGCTTTTAAGCTAGTCAACTCTATATTTCTAACGTCTCTTCCTGAAATCTTGCCATAATGTCTAACTTCGACATTATACTTCTAAAGTCTCCGCCTGATCTCTGAAATTTTAATCTTGATCTCTTCAAGTTTAGAATTTGCTGATATCTTTCCTGCATAGCCCCAAGAAATTCATATCGTTCCTTTCCTTGCGTAAATACAACTCCACACAGTAACCCTCTACCTTGAGTGCCCCTTAGGCTTTGTAATTAGCATCAGTAAAAAAAAATGTCATAATTCCAGTCTTAGTTGATTTCAAATTATTAAATTGATTCAAAAGCCCCCAACGTTCTCTTCTGCACGCACTGAGATTTCATTTTAAAAACGTTCTTGAAGTTAATTTAATTCTTTATTGTTAATATAATCAGTCAGTTGGTATGTGTCATTTCAATGTTACTTGCTTAGAAAATACGCAGACGGAACGCTAATCATTTCTCTAACATTTCGTGTTCAAATCTTTTATTCATATAAATTCATAGCATCAGTCATAAAAGTGTTTCCTCTGAATTTTTATAACATTACGTCATTTTTGGGCTGTGGAGAGTTTGGTTGGGTAATTTAATGATATATCCATGCTTGTTGGCAATTCAATGTCGAATAGGGCAAAATGACAAAGGACAAAATGTCACATAAGACGAAAATCACATAGGACCAAATCTCAATGTCACATAGAACTAAATCACATTATACAAAATGACAATGTCACATCGAACAAAATCCCATTATACAAAATGACAATGTCACATAGGACGACATGACAATGTCACATCGAACAAAATCCCATTATACAAAATGACAATGTCACATAGGACGACATGACAATGTCACATCGAACAAAATCCCAATGACACACAGGAAAAAATCACATTGGAAAAATTTATTTATTTATTATTTTTACATTAAGCTTCACCCTGTACAAGTCCCGGGGACCCCTCGAGGTAGAGTGTTACAGAGTAAGAGACACTGTTTATGCTGATAAGTGGGGAGGATAACGTTTAAGCCTAGATTTGAAATGGTTAAGATTGTAGTGATCGAGGAAACATCCTCTTGGGAGTCGGTTCCACAGAGCAGTGGATCACGGGAAGAAACTTCTCGAGTGAAACTTACTTCTTACCAGCGGAGGGAACGAGAGTAGTGCGCTACAATGTGAGTGACATGGCGGGTCCTGGTTGTGAAGGTTAGAACTTGTGGAACCAATGAATGCACTTCGTTCGAGCACTTTTCATGGAAATAGCGATAGACTAGTGAGAGACTTGCTACATCCCGTCTGTGAGAGAGAGGTTGCAGGGTGGAGAATAATTTGTCACCGACAAGGACGCAGAGACGCTTTTGGACTCTTATCGAGAATGGAAAGTGAGGAGTGGGCAGCTCCTGTCCAAATATGACAGCAGTACACCATTTTAGACCTGATCATATAAAGGTAGAAAACAGCAGGAGGAGCGTCACAGGAAACTGACCCTTTTTCCAGAATCTTTAGCGATAGGTAGTATGTACGAGTTCCACTTGAGATCTGGGCTGAATATGAGGCTTAATAGTTGATCAAGACACGGGCCCTACACGAGGGGGACATCCATTCATCGATGACAATTTTTAGAACATTTTTAAAATGAAATCTCAATGCATACAGTAGAGAACGTTGGGGACTTTTGTATCAATTTAAGAATTTGAAATAAACTAAGACTGGAAATATGACGTTTTTTTTTACTAATGTTCACCCATTACAAGGCCTAAGGGGCCCTCAAGGTAGAGGGTTACTGTGTTGAGTTGTATTTGCGTAAGAAAGGGAAAGAAATGATTTTCTTGGAATGCAGGAACGATAACAGCAAATTCTAAACTTAAAGAGATCAAGATTAAAATTTCAGTGATCAGTCGTTAGAAGTATAATGTCGAAGTAAACTTTAGAAGGGCAAGATTTCAGGAGGAGACGTTAGAAATATAGAGTTGGCTAGCTTAAAAGCTGCCCCATCAGGTGGTATTTAGGCTGACTGAAGCTTCATCGCAATAGTTAGGGAAGAGTAGATACAATAGGCAACAATAACTCAAATAACAGAACTCAAAATTAATCACTGCATTTAAGTTTTGCGTTAATATTTAAACTTACCTTTTAAAAGTTCAACGATTCTGTCGCCACTTTATTTAAAGACAATTTGATGTACGTAGGTCCTTACTTTCCGTACAAACAATTATTTTTATTTCATGGGGGTGGAGTGCTTTCGTTGGATTTCGTAATTAATTTTGATTATTGGCAATGAAAAACTGGCAATGACAAATTGATTTATTTCGAGAATCGAAAAAGAGAGAAAAGAAAATTAAACAAGATCCAAGGTGCCGTTTAACTATTGTTGCGTTTTCATCAGACTATCGCACTCCAATGCGTCTTCATAGACTGTATCAACGAAAGACGATTTCTTTCTCTTATTTGTTTTATTGTACAAGAGGGACAGACGTGGTAGCATCGATTCTAGGAGGCAGCGAGAGGAAAGAACTTCAGGATCACGATTGCCCAATCGTTGGCATGGCATCTTGCCACGTGACGTCTTGGCCTGTCTATCAAATTTGAATGTGGAAAGCGTAATGTCGCTTCGAAATTCCCTGTAACTACTTTCCTCTGTTTTGGGCTTATATTCAAAACTTAGACAAGGACAATTCATCACTGTCAGAATATCACGCCCACGAGATATTCATTCTGCCAAATCCCTGGTTATTTTGGCCCTGACTCCATATTTTATAACGCAATTTAACTTCACTGGAATTGTCTGAAGATGGAATCGCCTGAGGGTGAAATATATTCTCTGTACTTGATAAAATTTAAAAAATAAATAAATAACTATTTATTACAAATTTCTGACAGATTATTACGACACGGGGAGCAACTGGCTCATTTAAATGACGCATTGTAAGAGAAAAGACTTTTCTAGTTAAAGATATTGACTGTTAAACACTAAATCTGACGATATTTTTTTTTCAGCGAGGATCACCCTATATAATGCGGGGGTGGGGAACAGGAGGTAGATGGTTACGTTTGGAGACCATTTATATGTACAGGAGTGGACAATAACGGTTAACCCTAAACTTGAACAGGTTAGGATTGTGATGATCAGTGAAACATTCTGTTGGGAGTCTGTTCCACAGGGCAGTGGCTGGCAGGAAGAAGCTGTTTGAGTGGAACTTACTTCTCACCGATGGGATACATGTATGTGATTGCTACTATGTAAATTACATGGCGTATTCTTGCTGTGAAAGTTTGCCTCCTCGGCGGGACCGGGGAATGTAGTTCGTCCGAGAACTTTCCGTGAAAGTAACGATAGAGCAGCGAGAGGCTTGCCACATCCCGCCTGTGGGAGAGAGGTTGAAGGGTGGAGAATAGTTCGTCACCAGCAAGGACTTGGAAACGCTTTCGAATTCTATCAAGGCTGGAGAGTGAAGTCTGGGCAGCTCCCGCTCAAATATCACGACAGTACTCCACTTTTTGGCCTGATCTGAATATTACAAAGAGCCGACCATTTTACCAGCATCCTTAGCAATGGATCGTCTGTACAATTTCCACTTGAGGTCAGGTGTGAGTTTGAGGCCCAACAGTCTTTCAAGGCACTGTGCTTCCCCGAGAGAATCTCCGTTTATTCAGATTGGTAGTAGTTCGGGATCAGATCGGAGTTGATGGAATGTAACTAGTTTGCTCTTCATTTGACTTAGTTTGTAATGATCTTGATTTAAAATTATGGGGATTTTATCTTGTCTAGAAAACATCCAATGAGGTAAATTTAACTCATTTTAACCGGTATATTCGTCAGCTTTCTTAATGTTTCCCAGATTTAAACCCAATCAACAATCTGTGGCGTTATTTGAAAATTCAAATTCAATCTCTAACAAACATCCCGGATCTGAAGACCATATGCGAAGAAGAATGGAACAAAATACCAACTAAAATTTGCTAATCATTAATTGAGAACTACAAGAAGAGGTTGGTTGCTGTAGAAGTGAATAATGGCTATTCTAAAAAGTATTAAATGAAGATTATGTATTCTTTTTTGTATTGTACGAATACTTTTTTCAGCCATTAAAATAGGATTTATTTCTATTAAATCAAAGTTTTTTTTCTGTTTTCTATGCAAATTTAGTTATTATGCATCTGTGTATCTTATATGAAAAGTATGTATATTCATTAGTTGGAAATACAATAAATTAAAAAATTTGTATGTGTCGAATATTTGTCCCCCAACCCACAGTATATGAGTAAAGTTGGATGAGAACCCGACGAAATGGTCAATGTTATATAATGTATATAATATATATATATATATATATATATATATATATATATATATATATATATATATATATATATATATAATACATAATTATTATATACAGATTGAGAATTCTTTATTCAAAATTATTAGGACTGGAAGTGCTTTGGTTTGGGAATACAGGCTATTTAATTTGTATATAGCATCTATAAGCAACTTAGGAATGTGACCCAAGCATAAACATGATATCGCTTTACATTTGATAACACAGCTTCTACATATACACTGAAAGTAGTTTTATATAAAATTTAATTAATTTTGTGTACATACAAATAAGGGTAATGACAGTAGTCATGTAATACTCACACATATTTTTAAGTGGTGAAATTAAGATTCACATAAAAATAATGTATTATACTTTCTGTACGTATACAAAAAACGTGATTACTACTTACAAAAAATATATAAATGCGGGACTTTTTGATATTTTGAATAATATCTTTACTGAGCACGTAACACCTGGTAAGTAATCCACAAACGAAGGTATTGCTGTGACAATCGCTAACAAAAAAAAAAAACTGGTATTAATATAGGCTATGTAGCTGGGCTAGGGAACGCCCACCCAGGGCATATGAGGTCACACCCAACAGCTGCACATCACGTAGGGGCCTTCCCAGTGCTTTCTGAAATTTTCCATTTGTGGCAAGTCATATCAGCATCTGAAAAAACCTTCGGATTTTGGAGGTTTTCGAATTTCAGATAAAGGATACTCAACCTGTAAATATGTATATAATATATAAGACAATATCTATTTGAAAAAAATAATTATATAGAAAATAAGTCAATAAAAATAAAACCCGGACTGAAATTAGTCAAACTCTAATTTCTATAACGATACAGTTACAGCCCGACCTCTTTAACCATTAACATTCTGGAGGTGATTTTGTTTGCAAAGCAAAAATTGTATTCTGCCACTGCAAGTGATTAAGATGAAGGAATGACAGCTTGTTTGAATTTTGCAGTTGTGTTGTCATATCCTGCTATGGCAACAGAAAAGGACCATGACTGAAATTAAGTAGTGTAGTAGAGGAACCTTAAAAAACAATGCACTGGAAAGGAAAGTAGTAAATAATTGTTGTGGGGCTCTCCCCATTTTACATAAGATGGACTCGTCCAAAGTATACTTATACTGACAGTGAGAATACCTGCTGATGAGAAACGTCGAGATACAGTCTCGACGTCTGTCGAACTCTCTGCTTTGTCAGAGAGGAACTCGGACGAAGCTTTGCCGAAGGGCAAGGTTTCGTCCGGGGAGGTAGACATGCCCTGAACCCGTCTAGGCGGGTTCAAAGGGTATATTTTTGGCCAAGCCTACGGGCTCGGAGAAACCCACTTTAAACTCGGCCTTGTGCCATATATTCCTCGTGGATGGGATATTAAATACCGAGATACGTGGAGATACGTTGAGATACGTTGAGACAGGTTGAGAGATACGGAGACAGAAACAGGGTGTTCTCAGAGAGTTATACAAGAGTCCAGAGAGAGAGAGAGAGAGAGATGATTACGGCTTTACTTACAGAGACTTGTACATATACTTTTCTACTAACCCGCATTCTTGGACTACTAATCTTCACTTCAAGTCTGTATTCTTACGTTTAATACACTTATTTTTCTATCTCAATTACTGGCGTTGTTTATTTATTTGTGCAGGATTCCATTCACGGAATCCACAATAATAATGCAGTGTGTTAATCAGCAACCCCCATGCCCTGGTACTTTTTTTAATCAGCTACCGTTAGGTTGTTGAGTAATTATGAGAGCAACGCTATAAGTTGTTTACAACTTTCCTTAGCAGCCGACAACAACAGAGTGTTTTGGTGATACGGTTTTGCTGATTTCTTATATATTCCTGCATATTTACCCATAATTGATACAATTTATATTGCATGAAACAATAAAAACCTTGTTTGGAAACATTAATCATTTTACAGTACACACACTGTTATTTTCTCTTTAGTGTTACATGTTCCCTACAGGTTAACTACAGTACAATAAGTACCGTAATTTCTCGAAAATAATATGCACCTATAAATAATACACACTCCAAATGATCCAAAAATTAAGAAATATATCTATCCCCATGTATAATACGCATCTATAAATTTTGTCAAAAAAAAAAAAAATAATAATTACAAAGACATTTTGTCGACCTTGACATTATGAATAGAATGGAAAGTAAACGGTTAAAATAATGTTGAAAATTACCAGCGGTTTTAGCGATAAATATAACATTTTATTTTACCGCCAAAATGTCGACAAAACGTGCGTATTATAGTGCAAATTTGAAACAAAAAGTAAAAGAATTAGCAGAAAGAATAGGAAACAGAGTTGCAGTTACGGAATATGAGGCTAGCATATGTTTATGGAGAAAGAATAAAAATGAACTAAAATGTGTAAATCAAGTGTCAAAGCTATAGGTAGAGGAAGAAAAGCTCAATATCCAGATATGGAACAAAGTTTTAGTTGAATTTGTGAAAGAAAGACGATCAAGTGATTGTTCCATAATTTCTTTGAAATTGGCCTTTTTATAGATTTTTTTTTATTTTTTCGCCAAATAAAAAATGCAGTTACTGATAAACATAAATTTATTGACAAAAAATGTTACAATTATTATTGTTGGATTTAAAATGAAAATTGGGATAATATCTATTTTATTTTAGAACAAAAAGTACGTATTCATTATTATAAATCAATAACGAAAAAAATATTTTTTGTTTATATTTACGCACCACAGTAATTACAGTAAAAAAAAAAAAAAAAAAAAATGGGTGTTATTTTCGAGAAATTACGGTAAATATTTTGTTTTGTTTTTTGTTCTGGGCTTCTTTTTTTTATCATTCATATTTCCCAATTTCTATATTAAAATTCTTTTCTATATTTGATAAGAATTTAAATGAATATTTTATGACAAACTTTGGAACCTAGGCAAACTGTTACTGCACCAACGCTACAGTGAACAAATGTCTCGTTTGAAGAATGCGATGTGTTCATTAGATAATAAACGTTAAAAAAAATCACTCGTGAACGCGCTCTTATAATTATTATAAAACTTTTAATTTATTTGTTTTAGCTATGAAATTTTTTTTTTTTTTTTTTTTTGCAAAACAAGCGTCCCAATATAAGGGAGCTAACCACAAATTGGCATTAAATATTTATTAAATGTACTTCAACACGTTCTTACTACACTCGTAATAAATTTTGTTGTATGTTGGTTGCTTGCTTTTGATAGAGGGTCTCGAGAATTTGAAGCTTTTGTTTATTATTTTCGTGGTGTACTATATTGGTGTTGTCAACAAGTATTTCCCTGTATTGTTGCTTGTAGGTTTTAAAAATCGCTATCACAACAATTACAGTTAAATTTGTCTTTGTAATTCATCCCGGGGGATTTTCTCAGAGAACATGATAAGTGCTTGGGCAGAAAAAAACAAAAAATCACGGCGCCTTCCTTGATGAATCTTAACATCAAGAAACTGATTAGAGAACTAGAAGGGATTATTATAAAAATAGACATAATATGTCTATATTATTCAATGAAACATATATATATATATATATATATATATATATATATATATATATATATATATATATATATATATATATATATATATATATATATATAAACCTTATATATGATTAAAAATATAGTATTATATATACAGTAGGAGCTCACTATGCGCGGAATCTTCAGCCGCGAAAACCCCACCATCCGCGTATCGACGACATGACTTCAAGAATCCGCGGTTGAATCAATCCGTAAGACATTCGAACTAAAATTTTATTAATATTTTATTTAATAAAAACTCCTTTGCGAAATTTATTTCCAAGGAGGAAAATATGAAAAGAATAAAAATAAAAAAGACAAGCGTATCATCAATAATAATATTTCAAAAATATTTTTTTTTAATCAATTTATATTTTAAATAAAAGCCATCAATTTCGGAGTCATCAAATCTTGATTGGGAATAAAATAAATAAAATTAAAAAAAATTTAATTGACAAATAGAATATTTTTGTCTGTTTCATTTACGCTTGAAAGTTCATTTACTACGCAAGTAAAACACTTTTCTTGGTGGAGGAGATACATCCCCCTCTGTTATCCAATGGGCACACGCTGTTTAGCAAAATCGAACACAACACGAAGTTAATGAAACAAAAAAAAGAAAAAAATTGTTTCGTTGATTAACTAATGTATTAATTTGTCTATTTCATTTATTTTTGCAATCAAGTTTCCATGATTTCTTAGCATTAATAATAATAATAATAATAATAATAATAATAATAATAATTCTCCTCAAGACGCGGAATATCACAGATTTGCACAACTTCCTGTCATTGCTGTTGACCTTTTGACCCTTTTACAATACCGCTTTGTTCTTGTTTTGTCATACATTCACTCAAATTCATTAAGTAGGTCATTTGTTGTCACCCCCTACTTTTAATGAAAAAAAATTATATATATATATCCACATATACCAATTCTATACTTGTATATATATATATATATATATATATATATATATATATATATATATATACTTGGATATATATATAATATATATATATATATATATATATATATATATATATACTTGGATACATATATATAGAAATAGTTGGATATATATACATACATATATATATATATATATATATATATATATATATATATATATATATATATATATATATATATATATACACACACACACACACTTGGATATATACAAGTATACGATATGTGTATACGGAATAAATTTCAATAAGCAAAAATACTATTCTTAAAAGAGTGCTCCATACAGAAAAATTATAACATAAATATATATAATCACTACAAAAATAGCCATTTTGTTTCAACACTTCTGATGTCTTATCAAATGATGATGTTGAATGTAGAATAAAAAGTTTTAAAAGGTTCAAAATCAAATCAACCAAACACCCCTCGATAGGAGAAACGCTGTTAATGTTACAGCTTTCGTTTATTTCAAATTCACTTCTTGCATCAAGTCATGAAAATAAAATTTTTGAAAAGCTCGTTCAAGTCATTTACACTGACTGGCATCTGAATTAACTTGACGTGAATTACGAACACTGGTTTAATATCCAATGCATGTTATGATGAAAGTTATGGATTCAAATTTGGATTTTAAAACGGACACAACGAATGTCAATCAAGTTCATAAATCATCGTCATAAACAAACGTTGTTAAATGACTGAGCAGAAGGTATTTTTAAGATGCGCCCTGAATTATCTCCCCTTTATTTTTAGTCACTGCATTGTAGAAGTGTCTTTCATTTTTGTATTAAATAAAGATTATTTACAAATTAGAATCTATAGAAATATATATATTTTAGCATTTTCTGGCGCTGTCACAGATTCAGCTAATTTTCTGTGTGCTCGTAAATCAAATGAGAAATTATTTTTGACAAAATTATTTGAATAGATAGAACAGTAACGAAAATTTTAATAAATCAGCAGCTGTTAAGCTCGGAGAAGTATTTTACGATGCTTGGATAAATACATCCAGAAAAAAAAATCGCATAAGGAAGATTGTATTGCTCCAAACGAAAAGTTAAACTATAATAATTATTTTTTAAAAGTGTGTATGAAAAATGACAATAAAACTTTGTATAAAAAATCTTTCCTAAACAAAGCTTTTAAATATATATTTTATTAAATATAAATTTTGTTAAATATATATTTTATTAAATAGAGCATTTTAAAGCTATGTTCTATATTCTGCTAAAAACGGATCACCAATAACTTGTAAGGAAACGGGAACCAAATATTTACTCCCAATACTAACGGTAAAAACCATTTGTATCGATATTTTTCTTCCGTGCAAAATCTGTCCTAAAAGAGGTACAAAAAAAAAAAAAAAAAAAAGACAAAAGAAACAACTCAATTTAAATTTTGTAAAACTCAACCGGATTGGTTAATAATTCCTTCGTGTGCCCCAAAATTATTCTCCTGGGAAAATTTGAGCGCAAGTTTCTGGAAAACTATATTTTTCCCTTAAATTCGACCCATTTAATGCTATTACCAGCAGAATTAGATAGGATACCGACCGGACAGAACGTTTCGGTGCAACAAGAGGTCAACCATCTTAAGAAGTACGGCTGAATTTTATTTATTGAGGGTGTCTCTTCACAAAAATGCCGCGAAGATGGCCACAATTTTCGACAACCTATCTCACTGTTCAGCTTTTTCGACAACAATTCCTTCATTGATATTCAGAAGCACAATTTGAGAAAAACAGCAGAATTTTCTTTTTTCTAGATATTTCTGGGAAGCTTCTAAGATAGAAACAGTTCAAGAAATCCTTGTTAATGACCAACGCACGTACGGAGGACAATTTGTGCAAATTTTCTTTTTTATGCCACTTTCCTCTAGGCCATAGGCGATCGTGACTGCTCTATTATGTGTGAATTTCCATACATTCTTTCGGAAAATAGTGGTATCCCGTTGCATTTTCTCCGGTTTAGAAATTAAAGATTTTTATTCTCTTAGGTTGGTTGCCGCACAACGGTAGAAACACCAGTCTATCCTGCTATGTTAAATAACAGAATAGAGTGGGTTCCCTAGCTAGAAGGAGAAAAGAGGGATTCGAAACAAATAGCTTCAGACAAGACTTGAACTCACATCCCGCAGTTTGGGAGATCGTTACATTATGTGAAGGTGCATTTAAGTCATTTTAAAGTAAATTTGAAAGGATATGGCATTTAAAAAAAAGAATAATGGCTCTCCGCGTATTCTTTTTCTCTATTATATATGAATTTCCATGCATTCTATTGAAAGACAAATGAATGGCCTTTCGGTCGCCTTCTCCACCGTTTGGAATTTAAAGTTTAATTTCTCTTCGACTGGTTGCTGCCCAAGGCTAAAGGTCCCATTCAGAAAATACAGATTCATTTCTTCGAAAGTAAACGCAACAGACTAACCCGGTATTTGAACTCAAATCTCCAATTCTACTTTCCGCACTGCTATGCTATTCCCGCAATCTTTAGATAAAATTTTAAAAATATGATAATCCCATAAACCCCTAAAATTCCTCATTAACTCCTAAGGGATGACTCGGTGAGTCTCTCTCGATCTTTGAACTCCAATTCCATTCACTATTTTACCTCCGTAGTGACACAAAAGGCGATTATCTCCCTTTGGTGGAGATGAAGTCACGTGGGTCAGGTTACGGCCGTTTAGTGACGTCACTGTGTAGTGACGAAAGTGGCAGTCAGTCAGTCCCACGGTCAGTCAGTTTCCAGGAGTCAAAATGAGCAGGACGGAGGCTAAATCTGTCTCCCCGACCGGCTGCCACATGATGCAGCTTGCAAGCCTATGGTGCTGTTTTCTTATAAGAGAGCTCTCAGTAAGTTTTGTCCCTACTAACTCCAGACCATGTCCTGTCATCCACTTGCTGAAGCCTGCTAGGTATGCGTTGCTTTCCCTCTATTCCACCTGTGAGTAACAGATTCTCCAAGCCTCCCTTTCCCATTACGTGCGCCAGAAATTTCAGCTGCCTCTTCCTGATGTATAAGCTTCCTTCTTGTTTGCATCCTCTCCAAAACCTCATTGTTGCTCACACGCTCGGTTCGTGATATCCTTAGCATCCTAAATTTCCATGTTGCAATCCAGATCTGTGACGAGTTCAGCGTTAAAGTCTGGTTCGTCGATTTTAATGGTTGTACATATTGGAAACTTGTGGGAATGCAACCATGCCTGAGATGATTATGATTAACACCATCCAATATCCTGATAATGTCGATCCCCTGGATCAGGTTGAATCCCAACAATTTGTTGTCCACAACTAGGACTGTGACTTTAACTGGGTTCATGTTATCTGTCTTCATCCCTATTGTATCAATTTCGCGAATCTTAAGGAACTGTTTATTGGTCGTCAGTACACGTATGTTCTCTTTACTCCGGTCAAAATATTCTGAGTTGTTCATAAGAGAGCAGAAACAAGCCGAATCTACCAATGTCGTACACAGCTTCCTACTTATGTACACTTTCATCACCGGGAGCGATACAATCAAATATTTCTTTTGACACACCGCAAAATAACTTTGCCCTTGCCATTAAAAAACCGTACTTCTTGAAGAGCTTTTCGTACATTGCTGATAGTCTTGCATGTAACTTCATATTGGCAAGGATTCCAGATTCGAGCGGGCCGGATTTATCCGCTATTTCCCTAGCGAGGACATATTCCGCAAACGCTAAAACGGCGAGTTTTGGTTCTTTCCCAACGTGAGGACTGCGAGCTGGAAAGAGTTTCTTTCTATATCTGAGGAGCTATCCATTGGCCGTCAGTAAACTTATGTTCTCTTTACTCCGGGCAAAACATTCCGAGCTATTTATAAGAGAGCAGGAACAACCCGAATCTACCAATGCCGTACATATCTTTCTACTTACGTAACAATTTTATCACCAGGGGCGCTACAATTAATTACATCTTTTGTAGGAAAGGCACGGGCACAAAACCTAAGAGCCACTCAAAGTAGACGGTTACAATGTAAGAAGTAAGATGCATAGTGTGTCTGTGGATATGTGGGGAAGATAACGGTTAACCCTGGACTTGATCAGGTTAAGATTGTAGTAATCGGGGAAGCATCATCTTGGGAGTCGGTCCCACAAAGTAATGGTTTGTGGGAAGATGCTGTTCGAGTGGAACATAATCTTGTCAATGGAATATGAAGGTAATGAGGGTGATTCGCTTCAATTGGCGTGGCATGGTATGTCTTAGCCGTGAAGGTTAGAACTGGTGGCACTAAGTAATGTAGTTCGCCTAAAAATTTTCAATGAAAATAGCGATAGAGTAGCAGGTGGCTTGCAACGTTTTGTCTGCGTGGAAAGTAGTTGTAGGGTGGAAAATAATTAATCGCCGACAAGGCCACGCATGCGCTTTTGGACTCTATCGAAACTGGAAAGTGAAGGCTGGACATCACCAACACATATCGCAGCCGTACTTCGGCCTGATATTTATTCTATACTTGATGTGTGCATAGTGTTGTGGTTATCGACGCGAGAAGTGGAATTGGTGTGTCGAATTCAATATTCCGATTATGGAATATTTATATTTTTTCCTTTAACTCGCTTTTCCAAGCTCCCAAATTTTCTCCTTCGTGCGCTCTTTTTTTCTGTTTTTTTTATTTCTTTAACTCTTCTCCGACGATTCTCCCAATCCCTTTGCGTATATTAATATATAATAGAAAGACCTGTGAAAAATTCAGTTTTCCTATTCAAAATTTCTGATGAATCTTAATTCTTAACTCCTAAGTTAATGAATGAACAAGTTCATGGCGAGTTTTACGACAATAAAATATCTGTAGAAATTCCCCTATCGCATTGTTAAAAATTTGAGCTTAACAAGTTTAACAAAATATTTATTAACATTGGCAATCATAAATAAATCTGAATCCTAGTCGTTATTTTAAAAAGTGGGTAGAAATTAAAAGATTTGAAACTGACAACTTTTTCATTTCACTGAAACAGCCGTTAACACTTCTTTTTTTCTCTCTTTCTCTCTTTCTTCTCTCTCTCTCTCTCTCTCTCTCTCTCTCTCTCTCTCTCTCTCTCTCTGAAATCATGTAGCGTCTTTCCCCTCTTTCCACCTGATCAAAACGGAATAGTCCATAAGAGTGTAACCTCGGTTCACGAATTTAATTCGTTCCTGAAGGCCGTTCGTAACCCGAAATGTTCGTAAACCGAAACTATTTTTCCAAAAGGAATCAATGTAGAGAAAAAAAGTCACAGTACAATAAAATTGGAAAATAAAAGCACGCTAAAACACAAGAATGTATACAAAACGGCGGTCGACTCAGAAATTATTCCGTTCGTGTTAACTCGGTTCGGCAATGTTGTTCGAGAACCGAAATTTCGTTCGATAACCGAGGCATTTTCATCTCGAATTTTCTGTTCGAAAACCGATTCGTTCGACATTTGAGACATTCGAGAACCGAGGTTGCTCTGTAACTTATTAGCAGGTGACGTTAAACAATTTTAGCGCCCTTTATTTCTTTCTTTCTAGCCAAATCCCCGTCTTACGAATATTTTGTCTTACAAAACACTCTTACGAATATTACGAATATTTAATTTTAAGATAATTCAGAAGGCGAAGTTATATTATTCAATTTATGATAATTGTCGTTTGCGATTGCCTTACGTGATTTCCGTTTTTCGATACTGTGCGTCTGAAAAATTGCGCTTGTTATCGCGTTCGTCATCGATTCTCGGCCTTTTGGCCCAGAGAGGTTTAATGTAAGCCCAAGCCCGAGGCGGGGGGGATTCTCTCCAGGCAGTACCCCTCCTTCGGGAGAGGAGTGGGTTTACTGACCGGCGCCTGAAGCGTCCCCAAAAGGGGAAGTGCCGAGGGAGTTTGGGCAATTTTTCCGTGGTATTACCGTTAAACGCACTTTAAACTGACCATGTGCCATTCGGTAGCGACGTGGGCGCACTGAAAAATAACTGCTTCTCGGTCTTTTGGCGGAGTTAATAGTGTATCATTTGTTCTTATCAGCTGAATCTGATTCTCTCTCCGCATTTCTATCTTCCCTTCTGTCATCTCGCCGTCTTTTATTTTCTCATTGAAACCAAGTAGTGTCTTTTCTTCTCTTTCCACGCCATCCATTATTTATTAAGTATTGGCAGGACGTAACGGAAGTGCTAACTAACGAAGCGGGTTACAAGCACAGTTATAACAGGACTGTTACTCTATCAGAAAGCAAACTGTTTCTGGCTCAGAAGGACAGGGGATTGAACACAGGTACTAGACTTTGATCTTAGGCCGAAAAGGTTCGCACATATAAGCAAGCAGAAGAACGAAGTACAATATAGTGATTTTCCAAGCGTAGCTTAGATGTGGCACAAGGCCGATAGTATGGAGCACCTAGTAAGGATGTTCTATGTTCTAGCGAGACAAGCTTGCTAATCATTACACCGCCTCGAGGTGCCTAAACGTATTACAATATGTAGGTTGCGTTATAAGTGATATACTGTATAGTATATACATTCGGACATTTAGTTAGCAAGCTTGTCTCACTAGAACAATTAGTAGTGAGTTCAATCCTCACTGGGTACCCCTTACTTTCGGCCTTGTGCCGCATCCAAGCTACGCTTGGGAAATCACTCGGGTATATTGCGCGTTTTTTGTCCGTTTTTTACGCAAAAAAACAGGGGTTAAAAATCATGCATCTTCGATGATCGGTTACACTATACACGGGTAAAGATTTGGGGGTGGGGGGTTTAAAATTCGTACAAGAAAATTCAATGGTGGCGCTATACAAGAAATCGGCTTATATACGAGTATATACGGCATATAAAATATTATATTGGATAAGACGATTAATGACAATGAATACGAGCAAGTATTTGTAAAGTAGTTCAAATTACAAATGTCAAGTTGGTTCTTTCTGATAACAAAATAACAATTGAATATATCTATGATATATTTTAAATAGCCGGGTTAAAAATAAAAGCGGACACTTAAATGTCTCTATTTGTTTTGTGAAAACAAGCAAACAAAAGAAAAAAAAAAAAAAAAAAAGAAACGAAAAAGAAAGAACATTCTCGAATCATCAACTTTAATTTGGGTTATATATTGGAACTTGTACAATAATTCAGTTGCTTAATTTGGTATGATACATGTAAAAAAATAATTTTAAAACAAAGATGAACGCCTCTATAACAGTGGTAAAATAATTTTAAAACAGAGATGAACGTCTCTATAAGAGTGGTAAAATAATTTTAAAACAGAGATGAACGCCTCTATAAGAGTGGTAAAATAATTTTAAAACAGAGATGAACGCCTCTATAAGAGTGGTAAAATAATTTTAAAACAGAGATGAACGCCTCTATAACAGTTGTAAATTTGCTTAATGTAAGAAACAGTTACGATAAAATTCAGATCTGTTGTGTTGTCAGATTTATCAATAAGTGATGGACTGGGCGTAAAAATATCGATTATCAATAGACAAAGGAATCCCACTAACAGCTACAATGCTATCATTTTATTTTTATATTCACAATGAATAAATAAAATTTAAAAAAAATATATAGAGAAAAAAGGGTACAATCAAAATAGACACCTCCTAAAAAAAAGAAGCAATACTTGTTTTAAAATGGATTTTAAAAATGAAAAATCATTCTTCATGCTTTTATTTTAGTTTTATTTTAAAGCTAATAAATTAAATTTCATCTTTCCAGTAAGCAAAATACTTTGCTGTATTTCAAAGCAAATTTAAATTTTCATTTTTTTTTAAAATAACTAAAATCGTTAAAATCGGCCATATTGACAAATCTGTCAACACAACATAATTCTCATTATTAAAAAAAAATAAAAACATACTTCTTTGAAAGTTTATTTGAGGAAGATTAACTGATTTAAATTTTAATTAATTTGATTTAAAAGTAATGTTACTTACTTTTAGTTTAAGATATCGCAGAATTTTTTTAAACATGGAGATGGGTATTTTTACGAAGTATCGATAGCTTAATTTTTGGCATTGTTAAGTGGCGATTCTACGGGGGGGGGGCAGAAGGAGCCAATACCCTCTTTCGAATTTTACCTGGCCTCGCGGTTGCTCCCCCACTTTTCCAGGTTTTGTAGAGGAAAAAAATCAGAGCAGACAAATTACAAATTCTGCTAGTATTGACGTTAGTATTAACCCTTTGATTTTGTTTTGAAGTTAACCCCTCTCTTGTGGTCCAACAGTTTGAGAGTGGAAAAGAAGGCAAGAATAGATTAGAACCCCACTACTATGAATGAAAAGTTATTCTGTTTAATTTAGTGAAGTAACATACTTACACTCATACCTAAGTTGTGTATACGATAGTGGTGTACTATGAAAATAAAGACGCTGCTTGAATTTGCCCCCCTCCTCCGAAAGAAAAAACTCGGCCAACAAGTGCCCCCCTTTTAAGAGTTTAAGAATCGCCACTGTTAATATTTTACTGAATTTTACGTACTTTGGCTTTATAGTCTAACTTACAAAGACGATTGTTGAGGAAAAGTTCGAAAATTACCAATAAATTTTTATTTTTATATAGTTACCGCTCTTATTTTTTGATAATGTGCTGTATGGACGTCCGTATTTACAAAAGTCTGTAAGTTTGTGCACTCAAAATAAATTAAAAATTATTTTTTAAAATAATGGGGATCGCTGAATTGTAGTAACCTTTTCAATTTATGATTAGTAAATATAGTTTTGTACTTAATAACAATACCACCAAACCGCTACAAATTAATACAAAATTTTAAAAGATTTAAAACTTTATAAATCATTAATTTTTTTTTTAAATTGAAAATAAAAGCACGCCACAACACATGAATGTACACAACACGGCGGTTGACTCAGAAATTATTCCATTCGGGTTAACTCGGTTCGGCTATGTAGTTCGAGAACCGAAATTTCGTTCGATAACTGAGGCATTTTCATCAGGAATTTTCTGTTCGAAAACCGATTTGTTCGACATATGAGACGTTCAAGAACCAAGGTTGCACTGTAGCCATGTTATTCTATCGCCATATTTAGCCTTTCTCCAGATATGAAATATAAAAATAAACTATTGCTGATGAAAAAGAAATGAGTTACTGAGAAAAGAGTTGAAAAAATTATCTTAAAAGCCAATGTGAAGTTAACAATAGATTATAATCAAAAGCAACAACCAGTTTTGGCACTAATTTTCCTCCTCAATACTAATAACAATTAGTACACTTGTCGGAGTTAACTCCTCCTTTAGTTCGTTAACCCCTTTCACCAGGGGTCTCTCTTCCCTGGCTATAAATAATCGCTGACCCTTCGCCTCTTTCTCTCTTTTTCCTCAGGGCTTTTCAGCCTTACCACATCGCAGATGTAAACGCTCACAGAGATAGCGTTTCCCAAATGCTGGGAACACGCTAAGCACAATACACGTACGTACGAACACTCACTACACACACACACACACACACACACGCATATAATATTCACACACGCACTCTGTCCATAGTAACTGTCCATGTAACCTTTCTTGTCATTAATACACATATTTGTATACATATATTTATCGGTCTTGTGTTTGTTTTTCTTTTGCCTTCTTTGGACTTAATTAAAGTCCAACTTTCTCACGTAGTTGGACTGGCTAGCAGGAAAATCTTAACCCCGCATGTGTTCTTCCACTTCTATCAACAACATCACAGCCACGGTCCACTACACACTTTAGATAACAGTCAGTCAGTTATGTGCCATACGTGATCCATGCTTAGGCGATCATGACTAACAAGGCAGATTTGTTACCGCAGTAGGTTGCCATTTCTTTCTGCGGTAGACCAGTTGCCATCCAATAGCTATAGAACCCGGTCTGTCCTACTGTTTACCCATTGCTGGTTGGAAGAAGAAGACGTAAGTGGATGTAATGGATTCGACTGGAATTCGAACTCGGCTCTCCGATTCTTCAATCCGAGCCACTATCTATTATTCCAGTAGCTTATTAGTTAGTAAAACATAAGCCGAGTGGGCTTTTTCCTTTTTTTAACCAAATTCACCCCATGCAATGCAGTAACAGGGCCGGCGCTAGGGTCTCGCCACCACCCTTTTGAAACGAGTCCCCCCTCTCTACTAAATGTCGATTTCAATACTTCCTAACCTGGGAGCCACCAACCCGCGAAGGAAAATTGAAGGGGGGGTAGGGCGTTTTTAAATTACCAAAAATCGGGAAATTATCCAATTTAAATGAACATTTCAGTACGTATTCATTATTTACTTTTATACTGAATAGGTTTTTTTATCTTTTAAAATCTGAGAAAATGTTATTCTTTTTGTAATAACCGCCATATTTTCATGACTAAATTTTAATCGAAAAAAATGTTCCAGTTGCATTTTTACATTTCCATAAAGATTAATCATCGACGCATCTCCGCCGAAAAAAAAGTTTTAAGATTCCAACACAACACAAATGGGATTGTCTTAAAAATTTGTTTTAAAAAAAGTATTTCAGTTTTCTGAAAAATATTGCATGTTGAAATTTTCAAACATTTTTATTTCTTAAGCGATCATTTTCTCGGTTGTATCTTTATAGAAATGTAAAAATAGGGACTAAAAAATGTATTCTAATTACTAGACATGGACTTCTGGTTAGTATTATTATATTAATAAAAAAATCACATCCTCCTTAGTGGATGATTTTATTAGGTTGTTGCAAAAATAATGACGTAATAATGTCGTTTTTTGACGTTAAAAAATACGTCAAAAAACATTATTACGTCATTATTTTTGCACCAACCTAATAAAAAATGATTTTACCGATTTGCCCTCTGAATTAATTTAAAAGAACTATTCAGAAAGAAAATTACAATTAAAAAAATAAACGCTACTGAAATTAGTACTTCTGTCCTCCAGACCCCAGTAGGCATGCGGGCTTTCACGCGGTTGAGGGGTTCAGGCCCTGTCGATTATTATAGTTGATGATTGACAATACAACTTAGGTAGAGAAAAATAAAAAATACAAAAAGCAAAAAAAAAAAAAACGCTTCTGAATCTAGCCACCCTTTTGGGGCTCCAAACTCGTCAGGGCTTCCTGCGTAGTACGCATCTCACCGGCCATATACGATGTATATTATTAGTCGATGACTGACAATGTAACGTCAGTTTAAAAACAATTTTTTTTTAAATGGCGGATGGCTATTAAACAGTGCTGAAAAAAAAATGGCAGTAAAGCCACTGTCGAAGCAATGGCTGTATCTACTGCAAGGAAAGATAGACCACCGTGTCATTCTAGAAATTTTTTCACGTCAGAACCCACCTTGGACAAACCTACCATTTGCCTGTGAATTGAATATTGTTGCCATATCAGGTCTGCCGCTTTTGCTGTGCACCTCGATATTCTTGAGAAAATCCAAAGAAGGATCTGTCATGTAATCGATCCTGAGCAAGCATCTCGACTTCAGTCACTTTCTCACAGACGTGACGTGGCTTCCCTCTGTCTTTTCTACAAATATTTTCAAAGCAACTGCTCTGACGAGCTTTTTTCCCTGGTGTCCCGACTACACGAATATAAGCGTACTATTAGATTAGCAACTAGGTCTCACCATTTTACTGCTGAAATAGTTAAATGCAACCGCTAATTCTACTTTGACGGTTTTTTATCTCGCACTTCCCACCTGTGGAACTCCCTTCCGTTTTCTTGCTTCCCTGATAACTACAATCCTCAAAAATGTGAATGCAAGGTTAATCACCATCTTCTGTCTTCTTGAACCCCGTTCCTTTTCGGTCCTTTCCTCAATCCTCTCTATTCCCACTTCCTATTCACTCTCTGTAACCCCCTCCCCTGCATCCCCCATTACCATTAGAGAAGAACAGATACATTTTGATCCCAGTTTGATGGCTATGGATTGAAGAAAAGTTTAAGTCAAGTTGTACCGGCTGTCAATGATTGTCTAATGTTTCCTAATATAAATCTACCATTCGCCGGTGCATTGAATATTGTTGCCATATCAGGTCTGTTGCTCCTGCTGTGCACCTCGAGATTCTTGAGAAAATCCAATGAAGGATCTGTCATGTAATCGATCCTGACCAAGCATCTCGACTTCAGTCATTTTCTCACAGACGTGACGTGGCTTCCCTCTGTCTTTTTTCACCAATAACACTGATTTATTTACTGCTGACTTTGATCCATCTTAATGAAACACCCTTTATAAGCAAAGATGCATACCAAAAGCTATAAGAAACAGAAAAAGACTTGGTTATAAACTGAACTGTTATGTGATATCTATCCTCCTATATGACAGTGAATACTGGACAACATCAAAAAAGATGAAGAAGCGACTTGAAACAACAAAAATGTGGTTCTACAGAAGGATGTTGAGGATACCATGAATTGAATATGTGAGCAACAAAAGTTTTTTTAGAGAAAATGGAAACAAAAAGGAAACTTAGACTTAACATCAGGAAAATATAGTTGAAATTTCTAGGGCACATAATAAGAAAAGAGGGCTTGGAAAATCTGATACTCACAAGACGATGGAAGCCAAGAGGGAGAGATGAAAACAACACATAACAGTGAGATTGAGTAAATGGATGACAGAACAAGGTTTAGGAAAAATAACAAAAAGACAAAATGTATTAAACGCTACAAAAGACAGGAAATTGTGGAGAGCCATGATTGCCAATGTCCTGAAGGGATATTGCACATAGTAGAAGAAGAGAATACAAATAAAAAGATTTTAAATTTACAAGGTTTTCCATTTCACTAATTAATTGATTTTGTTTTTACGGCTTATCAGGTTATTTAAAGCCAGAAAATATTTTTAGATTGCAAGAAAATTTTGAAGGTAATAATGATTTACTGATACAAATCCTACTAATTAACCCATAGCTAGGGAGAAGAAATGGATTCATACCTATAAGTGAATATAACAAACCCTGGCGAGCTTCTCCCCTCTCCCCGTTGCCCCGACTACACGAATTTAAGCGTGCTACTAGATTGGTTTCTAGGTCCCACCTTTTTACTGTTGAAATAGCTAATTGCAACCACCACTTCTACTCCAACAGTTTCCTTTCTCGCACTCCCGTCCTGTTGAACTCTCTTCCGTTTACTTGATTCCCTGATAACTACAATCTACAAAAATTTAAGTGCAACAACAATCGCCATCTTTTATCTTCTTGTATCTCGTTCATCTTTTGTCCTTTCCTCAGTCTTCCTTATTCTCAGTCTTCTCTTTCACTTTCACTCCCTGTAACCCCCTGCGCACGAGTGGCATTCCCGCCTTGCTTGGGGTGAAATGACTGAAAAAAAACAAGGGGTTACTGAGAGTGAAAGAATTAGAAAACAGAAACATTATTAAAGAGTGAGAACAATAGAAGTGTAATCAAAAAGACAGTAGATAACGATTGAAATTGAATTTAAATGTTTCAAGATCAAAGTTGCCTGGAAAGCAAGCAGTGGGAAGAGAGTTCTACAGTCGAGAAGTGCGAGAAAAGAAACTGTTAGCAAAATGTCTAAAAGGAAGGATAAACCGTTTGAAATCCTCGCTATTTACCCGAAACCTCCCCACAAGGCGGGATGTGGCATAAGGCCGGTTTTTATAGTCAGGCTTTCACAGCCCGTAGGCTCGGGCAAAAATTGCCCGTATACCCTGTATGCACGGAGTCGGGTAGCTGTCTTCCTGCCCAAACAAGATCCTTACCCTTCGGCATAGCCTCACCTGAGTTCCGCTCCGAACGGAGGTAGAGAGTCGACAAGCAGAGTTAACTGTTATCGTTAACACCTCTTCCCAGTTTGAAATCCTCCCCCTCCCTTTGTTCTTTATATTTCCCTTTTATAATATTCCAGTCATTAATTGCTTAACCAAGGTGGATCCATTTTTTAGTGGTGGTGTACGTTGTGCTAAGAGTGCCAAATTGGTATCTTTCTTGTGATTTATGGTCTTTTTAACAGATTCTTTTTATGGTTTACATATTTCTTTCGACCATGTCATTAGATTGAGGTGTAATGGTTAACAAGCTTGTCACCCTAGATCAATTGCGACGGAGTAATGAATTCACTGGGTGCTCCACACTTTCGGCCTGGTGCCTCATCTCAGCTCGGCTTAAAAAATCATTGTGCGCCTCGGCGTGGTGTCATCGTTAACAAGTTTGCCTCGCTTGAACAATTATGACGGAGCAGTGAGTTCGATCCTTTCGGCCTTGTGCCACATCTAAGCTACGCCTAGAAAATCGCCGTGCTATTAGATTGTGGGTTATTTGCTCTTGCATTAATGTGTTTGAAGTCCCATTCTTTGAAAAAAATTCAAATTCCATTCTTTTGTGTTGTTGCCAATCTGTTTGGCTACGGATACTGATGTCACAACAGAACGTGGTACAAAGTCGGAGTTTAATGTACAAAAACTGCTCCAGTTCATTCGGCATTTCCCCTTTTATAGACGTCCCGGCGCCGGTTAAAGATCCCAGCCCCGCTCCCAAAGGCTTGACCTGATGTTAACTTCAGCAGCTCCTGAATTAATTGGAATAGATGCTAAGAACTTCCCTACGGAAATCCTAGAGAGGCATGTTGGGATATCTTCCTAATCAATATAAATGAACAAATTCTCGATTTAATTCCCAATATTTTTTGTTCTTTTCTGTCTTGAAGTCAGAGCACTATAACCACTTGACTGTATGCCTTTTGCGTGAGTGGCGACTCTTGGTCATCAATCTCTAACAAAATGGTGGACTCTCTCATCGTATTCGATTTATGCGGATGAAGCAGATCAGTTCGTAGGAACCGACAACCAGACACCAGCACATATGATTTGATTATAGTGGGAAAGGCTTTGTACACGAACCAACCACACATTTTGAAGGAACGAATACAGAGACGTGGTGCACTACGAGCCACAATGTCCCCAAATGACACTCCACAGGTTTTGAATTCAGAGTTGTCCTTCTCCTAGACCATTTGCCATCTAAGGCAATCTGTCCTGCTATTAACCCGTAGCTGGAGGTAGAAGAGGAGGATTAATACCTTTTCCAGGGGTATTGGCAAGCAAGTGAATGTAATGGATTCGACTGTAATTCGAACTCAGCTCTCCAATTCCTCAATCCGAGCTGCTGTCCTCAAATGCTAAAATGATTCTTTTACACGAACTAAAATATATAATTTTTAAAAATATGTTGTTTTTGTTTTTTTACAAAAATAACGTGTGCATCTATCTCGAGCGTGTGTTTGTATATATGCCAATGCATTAGTGTGTTTATGTATCTCTCTGTGAATTTTTAGTTAAGTCATTGTAAGTTTGTGATCAGTATTGCTGACTGATATCATATTTCCTCGACGCTACCCCAGTCACACTCCTTACCCAACCCTCCAGTCGACGAGTTAAGTCATCCACTTTCTTTGATTTTCGCCGAGTTTAAGTAGGGCTAAATTTAATTTGCCCTTTCTCAAAATACACATTCCGCTAAAAAAAAACTTATACTTTACGGAATAAATATTTAAAATGGACATGTATTTCGGTCAACATTTTGAGGCACGGAGTTAAAACAATTAATTTTGGATCCGGCTGAAGTAAAGAATGAAAACAACGCATCAGAAAAGATATTTGTTGGTTTGAAATAGATATACTTGAATGTTGACTAACTCGGGCTAAGCCCGTCAAGCCCGAACCCCGGAGTCACCACTGACATATATATATATATATATATAAATATATATAATGGTCGCTAGTATCCGAGTATACCTATATTCTAGGGCTAGCCAATCCTTGTTGCAGACACCTGCTTAGACACATTTGTGTTTGTTCAACGATCACAGAGCAGACTTATAGTTCATACTGCAACTGATGAGCAGATCAAAGTTAAAATTTCTGGAAGAGAGCGCATCTCCTGACATGATCCCACCGGCACCTTTGGAGAGTGACTAAAAACCATACAATGGGTTGACCCAATTCTTTTGAGTGAAATTAGGTAGACGGAACTGTTCGTCAATGGTTGTGCTAGCATGGTACCACAAGTCATCGTCACCGAGGATGTGAGCCTTGTTCGAACTGTGCTACCGGTGACGATATATATATATATATATATATATATATATATATATATATATATATATATATCACTGCCATAAACAGACAAAAATTAGTTTTATTATTACCACTCATGATAATAAAAAGTAAAAATGAAAAACGGGCTAGCTAACCGGTTTCGTACCTCGCTCAACAGAGCTAAATCAAGGTAAATAAAGTAAATTATATAAAACGAACAATGGAGAAAGTGTATTTGCGTAGACAAGGCTTTAATGATAGAATATAGATGGCCTCCAACACTTTTAGGTGGCAATTTGAGTGGGACTTGCTAAGGATGGTAAAAGCGTCCACACTAAAACTAACGGCACAATTATGGCTATTATATTATATATTAATGCTATATATATATATAACATTAATACAAATAAATAAAATGTTGCTTTGCTGATTGATGTTATTTTCAGCATCTCGACACTATATTTAGATAAACTCTCCAGCAATCGCTCCGTCTACTCATCAGGAGATATTAGCAATTCAGTGTTTATTTTCTCATTGTTCGTCACTTTTATATTGAGTTAAAAAATAATTTATGCATTGCTTACTTGGTACAAGGTTGACTTCTTTCTTCTTCTCTTATAGTGTAGGTGTACGCGAGCGCATGTCCGTGTGCATTTGTGTATGTGCGTACGTGTAGAATGTCTTGCTTATTTCTCATTTGCGTCGCTATACTTGGTGTGTACACGTGTTGCTATTCCCGTTTTAGTTCTGATATAATCGAATATGCGTACACCTGTGTTCCTCCTGATTGGAATATGATTGGCTGGTGTCCGTCATAAATACAGACGGACGTGTAGGTACGAGAGTCAAAGCCTTAGTCAGTCGCTCAACTCTTGAGCGACTGTGCGGTTGAACTCTTTGCCGTCGGGCGGGAGGAACCCGAAGGAGGCTACGCCGAAGGGCGGAGTCTCTTTCGGGGAGGTAGACCGGCCCTGAACCCGTTTATACGGGTTCAATGGGCTATTTTTTGGCCGAGACCACGGGCTCTGAGTGCCCACGTTAAAAAGGCCTTGTGCCACATGGCACCCTCGTGGGGGTGACTGAATATCGTCAGAGCCTTAGTCTGAGAGCTAAGTCTATAACGACGCCCATTGGACTCCGACATTGATCTACACTTCTTACCTGCGACTACGACGTGTACCAGTCGATTACTGCTACCGTATTCTACTTGGTTATAGTAGCCAAAACCACTTAGCTACTTCGTTCAAATATATCCCTTTCCGGGACATATCAGTTTGGATCTCATTCTCGTCGCCAACTGATATGTCCCGGAAAGGGATATATTTGAACGAAGTAGCTAAGTGGTTTTAGATACTATAACCAAGTAGAATACGGTAGCAGTAATCGACTGGAACGCGTCGTAGTCGCAGGTAAGAAGTGTAGATCAATGGCGGAGTCCAATGGGCGTCCTTATAGACTTAGCTCTCAGTCTAAGGCTCTTGACTGTCGTACCTACACGTCCTTCAGTATTCATGACGGACGTCAGCCAATCACACTCCAGTGAGGGGGAACACAGGTGTATGCATATTCCATTATATCAAGTTTTTTTTTTTGTTTTTTTTTCCTTAACAATGAAATTAATGATAAATTATCTAAATTGAGAAATCTTTCTAAAGAAATCAAACCTGCGTCCTTTTTTTTACACCAGGGAAAGCACTTTTTCAGTCAAAGTGTGCCTCTACCAGTTCAGCCATGGAACCAGGTTTGAATAAAAACAGAGCAAGGTTTGAATAAAAAAAAACTATTAACGAAAGGCCCTTTTTCTAGTCGGCACTTCTACGAATTTATATCTGCTAGCGTTAGTTTCATACACGAAAAACCCTTTAAAAAATTACAATAATTTTGGTAAGTGTTTGCAGGGTGGGTCACCTGCAGTGGCCTCCCTGTAAACATTTCGTTTTTCATCACACATCGGATATCATTTTATAATTTAATTTACTGTTTTAGGAAAGTCTCAGACGAAATGGAAAAAATATTTCGTGTTACGGGTTTCGTCATTTATGACTTCATCGGACGAAAGTGATGTTTACGTTGATGTCGTTACACATGCGCATGATGAAGAGACGACGCTGAAATTTTAAATTTAATATATATTTTTAAATATTTATTTAAATATATAGCCTAGCTGTTAATTTCTTTTTGTCTTTGTTTAGGTATATTCGATGCTTTGCTAAAAAAAAGAGCATATACTGATGAAAAAAAGCTTCAAAGTTGATTAAGCAATTTTTATTGTCCAAATGTTTATGTTATTAGTAAGAGGAAAGATTAAAGTATTTTTTGAAAATATTTTTTTTAATTTCCTGATCCTTTCTAGCACGTCCGAAATTTTAGTTAAAAGTCTTGTTTTTTTTCTTTCAGTCATCAAAATTTACATGAAATCAATCGTATCAGCCGTTTTAGACAATTTTGTAAAGAAAAGTGAAATTCTCCGCTTAAAAATTTTGTAAAATTCAATTATACTTTCTTCAAAAGTTATTTTAGGAAAATTTAAAGAAAAACAAAATTTTTAGAAAATTTTAAGTTTATTAATGTAATTGGAAACAAACATTACTTAATTTTTTAGCAGAAAAAAATTTAGTTGAAAATAAGAGAAACATGTCTAACCGTGGTGATTGGTTTTGGCGGTGTGAATTGACGTTTACGTCAATGTATCGACAGGTAACGGCTGGGCAATTTATCGGACGGAAGGACAGAAGTGACATTATTTTCGAATTTTAAGTGAACCAGCTTATTTAAGTATAAAGTAATTCTTAAAAATTAAATACTTTCAAAAGTCTAATATTCTATTGATTTTTTTAGGTACTTTTTTAACGAAGATATATCCAAAGCCTGCACTGTTTCCGTCCCTAAAATTGAATCTAAAAAAAGAAAAAATTAATAATTGCAGTATGTGTCTAACTGAAGAAGAAAAAAATGATTATATTTAAGAAATGAAAAGAAAATATTTAGTGAAATATGTAAAAAAAAATTTAATTTTGAACATGCGATGACGATGGTCAGTGAGTCATTTTTTGGCATATTAAAAAATTATTGTAAAAATAGAAACGCTTCGCAGACTATAATAAGCTTTCAAATTTATGATCTGTAAAAATAGATCTTTTAATAAGAGCCTTTCAAGAGATGCGCATATTCAAACAATCTTAAAATATTTAACAAGTTTTATCACATTTTGCATTTAATGTTGAAAAAAAAAAAAAAACAATTCTTGTAAAAATTCATTTTTCATCGAAAAAATATTTTGGCTTCAGACTTTTTGTCTGAAGCCAAAATATTTTTTTCGATGTCCTTAATATATATATTATTCATGAAAGCCATTAAAACCATTTTAAATTAAATAATGTTTTAGCTTTATTGGTTTTTGTATTTTGTAGAGCTAAAGTTTGGGGAGAAGCGGTCCTCGATTTGCAAAAGAAATCGATGATTCATATTCTTCAAAGTCTTTAAAAATTACAGAGATGCGCATATTCGACTTTTCAAGTTTTCATAAAATTAAGTAAGGAGAGTGTAACATGTTAAAAAAAAATATTTTTACCATGACTTTCTAAAAAGCAAACATTTCTAAAATAATTTCATTCATTTTTTAATAAGTTTTGAAAGTTTCATTAAAATCAAGAATAATTATTTGATTTTTGCAAGAATTTCGAAATTAATGTGTTTTCCAACTTAAAAAAGCGCTAAAAATTAATGCTAAATATTACGTAAAACAAACAAGATTTTTTAAACAAAATATCAAGCGTTCTAGAAAGAAAGAAAATTTTAAAAGATAATTTAAAAATAATTTGGTGTTTCCTCTTATTATAACAAACTTTTTCGCGATAAAATTTTGTTTTTATTAAGTTTGGGGCATTTTTTTCATTATGACATGTTGTTTTTCGGCGAATTATTGAATATACCTATATCTTTGTTTTTATCGCTTATCTTATTAAATATCCCACATTGTGATAATACGCGTAAAGTTACTGTGGATGGTCTAACGTTTAAAGCATTTTCTATCCACTTTCGTATCAGTAAATTTCATTCTCTGTCAAACTAGCATTTCTTAAATAAAAAATATGGTCAAATGCATTATGGAGAACAGCTAATACCTTGGTGTGTTGTTTTGTTCTTAGTCTTTTTTGAAAAACAAGATTTTAAGAATTTTTTTAAATGGATGCTAATCTTTCTAAAAATGCTTGGAAGATCAGCCAACAATTTATTGTCAGCCAAGTGCAGATTAATGAAGAAATCTTAACTGAAGATTGGACACTCTTTCTTTCTATTTGCCGTGTCAGGACGTAGATGATCATGGCTCCACCTCCCTCTATCCCTTGCATCTCTCAACAAGTTCCTTTCCTCTGCCAGTCTCTTGCATTTCACCATCCCAATATATCTACGGAAGTTAGTGTCGCATTTAGCGCCCTCTGTCAGGCCCATTGAATAAAGCAATTGGCGAAGCTGGCGTATTGTGTTCTTTGCAATGTTTGTCAAAGTAACTGAGAATTGCCAATCGATTTGAACTTTATAAAATGGTAAATAATAAACATTTCAATATAATTTGTTCACATATTTTTATAATTTAGCAAATGTTTATAAATTTATGAATAAAAAATGTTTTCATATTTATTTATTTAGATGATAAATATTGCATTGCATTATTAGTCTTAATAAAATTTCATTCTTTTTCAGAATGTTGTAAATATAAAACTTTTTTTTTGTAAATAAACAATGTAATAAATTAGAAGTGTTTAATATCTTTGTTGTCAATTCTCAAGAATAAAGAAAATGCATAAAATCACTTTCATATGTTTGGGTTTTATTAAAATTCTAAACATCGTTTGTAAAACAATAATGATTGCCGAGTGAGCGAAGGTAGTATAAAATGATAACGGTGTCAAGGGAAAATCATCCGTTTGATACACCGTTTTTTGCGGGCACGAGGGTTAAACTTTTCCAAAGTTTTATATGAGGAAAAATAACAAAAATCAGTCTAACACGGTATCTTAAAAAAAATGACGTCAAACTGAAGCCAGTCGATTTATATATATATATATATATATATGTGTGTGTGTGTGTGTGTGTGTGTGTGTGTGTGTGTGTGTGTGTGTGTGTGTGTGTGTGTGTGTGTGCAGGTATGTAGAAAAATAAGAAAGAATACGTTAGGTAAATAATCCAGGGTTCTTTAGTATTTTTGTTTTTATTTTAAATTTTCGCTTGAGGATGAAACAGGGCTTGTTACTTTAATTCAATCTAATTTTTAATAATTATATTGATGGTTTTGAAACATGAGAACTCTTATGTTGCGAAGGAATCAATTTTTTTTTTAATTATAATATATATATATATATTTATAAATATATATACACATTCATATATATATATATATATATATATAGAATATGAAATAAATGAATAAAAATTTATTTGCAAAATTGAAGCTCAAATTTGATGTTGTTAACAAGTTGCCAAATTAAAATTTGCAAAACAGCGCAGTTTAATTAAATAGTAAGTACCGCCATTAATTCGCTGAAAAAACAGCATAGCAGCATGATGAAAAAAAGGCCTTAAACTTAATAAAAACAAAGTTTTATCGTCAAAATGTTTGTTATTATTAAGAGTAAAAGAACAAAGTAACTTTCAATTATTTTATTAAATTTTTTAAAAATTAAAAAAAAAATTAATTAAAAAAAAATGTGAATCGACTCCTGTCAATATAATTTCTATTTGAAATATGCTACAGAATATTGTTCTTACTAGAAATAGTAAATTTAATCCTTTAGCTTTAAATTAAAGCTAAAATGAAAGCTTCAAGAAAGCTTTTTAATTTTAAAAATTCATTTTAACCCTTAAGTATCGCGAATTATTGGAGGTTCCTATTAAATAGCTATATTTTCGAATTTTGAACCAAAGAGGATTAAAATTACAAGCCACCAAATGAGTTGGCTTTTTAAATTCTGTTCGGAGCCACTAACTCGGTCAGTTATGTCCCATGTAACGATCATGTATTACGAACTCGGCTCTCCGATTCCTCAATCCGAGCATGCTATCCATTACTCCACCGTCCACTAACTCGCTATAAAATAAAAAGAGAATTGTCTGCCAAGGCAGAATGTCAGGCGTATAGACTGTTAAAGAAGAAGAAAAGGAAAAATTTTCAGAATTTGAGCATTTTATCTCATACCTGCGAAATTTTGTCTAAAAGCAACGCCAGAAATAGGTATTCCTTCCTCACCCTCGAACTTGAATACTTACGATTTAAGTAAAATTATTTTATTGTTTCTGAAAGAAAAGAGAAAATTGATTTAAATAAACCATTGTTTTCTAAAAGAAAACAGAAATTTAAGCTTATATAAGATCTGTTATTCTGCCTTGTCTATTTTGAGGCGCACAAGGGAAATTTTGTGCAATGTCCATTATGTATTTTCTACAATTTGATGTGAAAATACATTTTGTTATTTTAAAAAATCTTCTTTTCTTTTCAATTTTTCACTTTGATTAAGAGTCTCATTCTTTTTCATTATCACCCCTGAAAAACCCTTTACAAAAATAAGATTATTCGAATATAATCTTTTCTTTTTATGCAGGAAGTGTTTGAATTTATTCTTCTATTTTTGCAATGCCCCTGATACATTTTACTGATTGTGGTCCATATTCCGAGCCTGCCCACTCTCTCCATCTATCTATCTATCTATCTATCTATCTCTTTCTATATATATATATATATATATATATATATATATATATATATATATATATATATATATATATACTAGCAGCATGGCCCGGCGTTGCCCGTAATTGATTCAAAAATTGTACGACTCATACAGCAATCGCTATCACTTGACTTAAAATATTTTTGCCCTTCCTTGCCTTTAAAGGAATGCCCTTTGCCGTGCTGATGTTGCTACATGCCTTACTTCTTGCCTATCTCACACTGCAAATTTTTTCTAAGCTCTATACTAAACATTAAATCTGTTACGAAAAAAGAACTAAACAAAATGAACACAAAACGATCAGCTTTAAAAAAGGACTCGTAACTGGAAAAACCGAATGAAAAAAGAATGTTAACAACAAATACTTTTTCACACCCACCTCAGTTCTGCGGAATCAGAATCAACGTTGAGTTTAAGCAAGCGAATGAGCCAATTGGAGTAACGTGCCATGCAGATTTAAAATTTTCCCACTTGTGACGAATGCAGCAATCGATTTTTTTTTTTGCATGCTAGTTAACATTCGTGTCAGTCAGCTGTTGGCTCTCACACTGGTCAATAGAATCTTCCTGCCTATTCGTGGCAGCCAGCTATAGGCTATCACTCTGGCCAGTAGAAAATGGCCGCTAACTACATGATAACTGCCGTAGAAGCATGAAAAAGTTGATTATTTCCACTATCGATGGGAGTTGGGAAATGCAAAGTCGGTCTTGGCCTTCCCGCTAACTTGGAACATGTGCATGTAAATTTTGGTGCAAATCCGTCGAAAATTCCGGCCGTGCATTCTTTACACACATCCCGCCTTTTATATATATATATATATATATATATATATATATATACCTCACCCTATGTCGTTAGTTGGTTCCAAAGGTCACCACTTATGTCGAAAAACGACTTGTCGAAATAAGCACACTATAAACCGCAAATAAGCACTTCCCCATTGCATCTTAAAGTATTTATGATACGTATATACAGAAATGAAAGAACGGTCTGGCAATTTTCCCAATATAATCCAGTTTCGTCAACGTTAAAAATCTGTTCAGGAAGAAACCCGATTTCTTCGATGATCTTAGCCAATGCTTTAAGAAAATCGGCTGTTGCTTGTTCGTCAGCTGATGCACTTTCACCTTGCTTCTTAATAGAATGATAACTTCTTCGTTCTTTAAATTTCATAAACCATCCTTGACTTGCTTTAAACTCTACATCTTTCTCATCTGGGTATTTTATGTTCAGGTCCTCAAACAAAGACAACGCTTTCACTTGAATGATTTATTGACAAATTGCAACATCCTGATGATTCAACCTATCAATCCAAAGAGAAAGAAGTTGTTTCATCTCTTCAAAGATTTTTCCTCTTTTCTTATTGATAACAATATTCTTCATCCTTGGGGCAACAGATTTGATATGTGCTAAAATCTTACCTTTATTGTGAACAATCGTTGATGCAGTTGTCCAAAAGATTGAGCAACCGATATAAACTTTTCACATTTTTCATAGCGTTTGATCATAGTAAATTTATCGTTCAGCGTTATAGCATGATGCTTTGCACTTGCATGAGGAATTTTCTTAGGAGCCATTGGGACAAAATATAAAGTCACAAATGAATAACAATGAGAGAGTAGGCGATAAGCAGACGTATACCGTGTGTATTCCTAAACCAGATTTCAATTTTGCGGGAATCACGAGTGGCTGACAACAATGCCAAACGGAAGATATTGTAACTACCATCGAAAACACAAATATTGAGCTCTTAAAGACTTCTAAATAAAACAACACAGAGTCACAGATGTTTTCATATTTCGTTCACTAGGATTTATGATGATTATATTAACATTTACTGTAAATGTTTCTATTTTAATATGATTTTTATATACTTTTATTCTTATTTATTGTACAGTAACATGATTTTATGTGCTTTTAACGCTTTTCTAGTGATATTACGACTTCAATATTTGTGGCGGATTGACGTAAAGTCGAATAAAATAACTTAAACTTCATTTTTATTTTTCCATATATTTTTTAACAAACGACGTATAATCGAGAACGACGTAACCTGAAGTATATCTATATATATATATATATATATATATATATTGAGTTTGAGTGAGCCAGTTTCTTGCTGCTGTTACAATGTAAACATGGTCGCTCTGCTAACAGTGTGCCCCAAAGAGGAACAAAGGAAATGTTTACTTTGATGCAACTACACCTGTGCACGAGAGAAAAGGAAGACTAAGAAATTTGAATTTAAATGCATTTATTTCTTTAAAAATACATGTGTTTGAGTACATAGTCAAGTCTATTTCATTTAGGATTAAATCTTTTTTCTTTATGTTTGCATCACTTTTGTTTTTAATTATCGCACATTGAGATAACAGAAGATCTGCCAAGAAAGGAAAATGTTCTTAGAACCTGGACGTAAATTTACAGTGGATGATCTGGTAATTAAAGCACTTTCTATAGATTTACATAAATTTCTCTTTTTAAACATAAATTTATATATCGCCCCCATACATACATATATATATATATATATATATACATATATATATATATATATATATATATATATATATATATATATATATATATATTGTAAATACTCGTGTAACACGCGATCTTGCGTATCGTATAACTCCCAAATTTTCACTTAGAATGTATGATTTTATAATGTATCCCGTGTATCATGCCAGTTCCTTTTTCGAGAGACCAAATTATAATAGACTAACCTCTTTTCGTCTATCTCTTTATTCCATCTTCTAGTTAAATAAGTTTAAAAAATAAAAGAAATGATAAAAGTATCGTTAGTACCGCTATATTCATTGCGTAAACGCGTACAGCCATAAACAACCGGACGAGAAACAGCTAAACATCTTATAAACGTAAACAATGGAAAAAATGCATATGTGTTATATTTGTATTAGGTTGGTGCAAAAATAATGACCTAATAATGTCGTTTTTTGACGTTACAAAAATACGTCAAAAAACGACATTGTTACGTCATTATTTTTGCACCAACCTAATATTTCATAATACGATATATTAATATGTGAATATTACGTACATTATTACTGAATAGAGTTAAGTAAAATATCAGTTTTATTAAAATCATGTCTATTTTAAATACAGCTATACTTTTTGATTCCAATAAGTGGATACAGTTTAACCCGGATATAAGAGAGTTGTCGGGAAGTGAGAAGAAATCTCTTATATCCGGGTTTGGTCTAATTTATATACATTAACACAGGCTCTAATTTGGGACCAGAGGAAATCTCTCTTATATCAGGGTTTCTCTTATATCCCGGTCTCTTATATCCGGGTTACACTGTATATAGTTTGGTCAACGGCGTAGCCAGTGCCAGCTGTATATACACTAATTTTATATTTCGTAGTGTGGTGTTACGACCCCCATAAAATTAACTTCAAAATTAGGCTTTCAAAAGTCACATGATGCGCAAGTATATACGGTATATATATGTGTGTGTGTGTGTGTGTGTGTGTGTGTATGAGAGAGTGAGTGAGTGAGTGTGTGTGCGTGTATGTGTGTTTGTGAGCGTGAGTGTGAAAATCGCATCAAGGTTTGTAACTGAGTTATCATCCAGTGTTGATTCTTGGTTCCACACTTTATCTACAAACGTTCTAGCTTTGATAGTGAGACACTCTTACCCAATAAATATACTAATTTTTAAACAAAAAAATTAATCAATTAATACAAAAATTGTGAAGATTTCGTTTACGGTTTTTTATAGTAATAAAAATTATTCAAGGGGAGATAAATCTTGAATTCTGTAAACAACCAAAATAACTGTTCATTAAGTGTCTTGGTTCTTGTGCCGTATCCCTTCAGGACGTGAGCGGTCATGGCTCTCCACACCTGCATGTTCTTTGTAGCTCTTAGCAATGTCTTTTTATCCTTCCCATTACTGTTGTTCAGCCATCCGTTTACACAAGTTTATTACGTAGGCCATTAGGTCGGTTCTTCTCTGTTCCCTCTTGCTATCAAATGCCTTGATTACAAACAAAAATATTTTAGCTTAGAATGGCACGATGCCAAATGGATAGATAGGAAGATTGTGTTACGCCAAACATCGTAACATGGGGACATCAGCCTGCCTTGATATTTATCTGCTCTGGGCATCGGATACCAGAAGTTTATTGGGGTCATCAGGAGAGAATGCACTCCGTTTCGAACCTGCGTCCGCCGGGTATGGGGAAACCGTTCTTAGATCCAACGTGCCTTAACCAACTCAGCCATGAAACTTTTCCCATCAAGCAAGCTTGATTAAGGCACGTCGGGTGTAACGACAGTTCGAATCCTGCCGGAGAGCGCATATTTTTCTTTTCGATTTTGCGTTTATAACACACACACACATTCTACAAACTACAATCTTGCTAACCGAACGCTCCTCTGTGGCCCAATTGGTTAAAGGCACGTCAGGCTATATGACGGTTCCGTATAGGATACAGGTTCGATTCCTGTCGGAGGATGAATATTTTCTATGAATATTTCTCGAATATTCAAGCCGGTAAATATTGTTTAATACTGTTTATTATAAACAGGGCATTTACTTAAATATTTGTATCTATAAAAAGAATGTATAAACATAAAAATGTCTTAAAATAATTATTGGACTTTGTCCATTTCATAATATATATATATATATATATATATATATATATATATATATATATATTATAATGGAAACTTCGTATTGGAAATATAGGTATACCTCACCCTACGTTGTTAATTGGTTCCAGAGGCCACAAGTTAGGTCGAAAAACGACTTAAGACGAAATAACCGCACTACGAACCACAAATAAGCACTCCCCATTGTCCATTGCTGTATTTATGATATGTATGGACAGTATTTTGAATAAAATAATTCATTTCCACCTTATCTTCGCATTAGCACTTGCACTGGGACTTTTCTTCGGAACCATGAGCAAAAATATATTCTAAATCACGACTGAAATGTAACTCAAAGAACGTCAACTGCAGAGCACAGATGTAAACAAGTCTGAATTCAAAATCAGTGTTGGAGCGGAAAACAACGCACGAGTGCCGCCTATCGGCAGGAATTTTAAATTACAACATCTGCTGAACATATATTATTATGCTAATTTTTTGTTTTTGATGATTTATATATATATATATATATATATATATATAGATAGATAGATAGATAGATAGATAGATAGATAGATAGATAGATAGATATTACTATTGTTAGTACTGCAAAGATCTTCCGTGAATTGAGCCCTATCGGTCATTGGGGTATTTATTCGAAGAATAGGTACGTAAAAATTCACCTCACTTTCAACTGGGCGCTGATAGTACGGGGGGTAGAATCTCCGACTGATGCCAAAGTAGTCGGCTTTCGATACCGACTTGAGGCAATGTCTAGCCACACTGATGAGCTGTGATACAGCGAAACAGTCAGTGGATGACAATGTATAAACTCGAGTAAAACGACCTAAGTTTTATTCTTCCAAATAATATTTAAGAAAAACTGACGTATCTTCGAAAACGACTTAACTCGAAACGACTTAAGCCGAGGTATCACTGTATTATAATGACGCCTGAAGTAATAAAAATAAATCCAGTAATTCTTTAGAAATTATTTTGTTTACCTTTCGGTTATTATGGACTTTCGATAAAGATAATCTGGGTGAAGAAAGTCCGCTTTCCTTAAAAATGGAAAATAGAACCATGCCTACTGTGGCGTTCTTCATGGGCGAGCGATAAAGCACGCCAGATAAAAAGGTTGGCTTCACCCACAAAGGAGAGTGCGGGCTCGATGCATATCTCGAAGATGCAGGCCGCTAAACGTAATATACACTGTTTAATAAATAAAAAGAGGCGTTTATTTCAAATACGAAGTGTCAGCTATAATAACGTTTGAAGTATATAACTTGCATATTCCTTTTCTTATGTAGATAAGAAATAGACATAGTGAACTCAAAACAGAAAACTATGAAATTATACAAATATATTTTATAGTAAAAATACTAGCAACACATTTTTATATAAGAAATGACCAACAATACACATTTAGAGATAAGATCGCGTTCAAAATATTTATATTTCGACATTAAATAACCCATAGAGATGTTGATATGCCACTAAGCAAAATCAACCAAAATCAATTGGACAAACTTAAAAAAGAGTGGTAGAGTAAAATAGCACCCAAGGATAACGAACGCCCATTTTGAAAATATATATATAAATTATAATTTTACTATAAAATATATTTGTATAATTTCATAGTTTTCTGTCTTTAGTTCACAATGTCTATTTCAATACATATAATATTTCAACAACCAGAGACAAGAGTCTGTTTCATGCTAAACGCCATCGGCAGGGCCGTTTTCAATGTTCACTTTTATATTTACATACGCTCTGTTACCTGATATTGAGCATAAATATGGCATACCTTAAAACTATATTTTATCAAACACACACACACACACACACACATATATATATATATATATATATATATATATATATATATATTAAAACCTCAATGAATTTGAATAAAAGATTTTATGAACACAAAAGAGACATTTTACATAACACTGATTGTATTGGTTGATATCGTAACAAGTCTGACCACAATTTTGATATAAAAATACTACCATGATCAAAAGAGAAAACAATTCACTAAGACGAAAATCTTTAGACGGTGCTCAGATCGCCAAGATCCACAGTAAATTTGCCCTGATCGCCATGATCCACAGTAAATTTGCCCTGATCGCCAAGATCCACAGTAAATTTGCCCTGATCGCCATGATCCACAGTAAATTTGCCCTGATCGCCAAGATCCACAGTAAATTTGCCCTGATCGCCATGATCCACAGTAAATTTGCCCTGATCGCCAAGATCCACAGTAAATTTGCTCTGATCGCCGTGATCCACAGAAAATTTGCACCCAGTCTCTTGCATTTCACCATTCCTGGCAGATCTTCTGTTATCACAGTCTTTCTTTCCTTTTTATGTGCCGTGTTTTTTCAGGACGTAGGCGATCATGGCTCTCCACCTCCCTCTATCCCTTGCAGCTCTCAGTAAGTTCCTTCCCTCTGCCACCTCCCCAGACCACGTTCTGTCATCCACTTGCTTAAGGCCGCTAGGTACGTCATGCGCTGTTTTCCCTTGTCTCTCTTTCCCTCTATTCGACCCGTGAGTATCAGATTCTCCAAGCCCTCCTGCCTCATTATGTCTCCCAGAAACTTCAGCTGCCTCTTCCTGATATTAAGTATAAGCCTCCTCCTTGTTTGCATCCTCTCTAAGACCTCGTCTTTGCTCATACGCTCGGTCCATGATATCTTCAGCGTCCTTCTGTAGAACCACATCTCTGTCGCCTCGAGTCTCTTCTTCATCTTTGAGGAAATCGTCGAACATTCGCTAACGTAAAGAAGGACAGATGTCGCGTAAAAGTTCAGTATTCTTTTCTTTGTTACTAAAGAAATCCTCCTGTCAAGCAATACCCTACCCAGCTTTTGGAATGCGTCCTTGGCCATCCCAATACGTCTACGGATCTCAGTGTCGCATTTACCATCCTCTATCAAAACGCTTCCAAAATATTTAAACTTCCGTGTCTGCTTCATTCTAGTGTTCCCGACCTACAAATCGCATTTCGAGCTCGTCCTTTTACTGATGACCATGCAAAGGAAAAAAATCTAAATGAAATCGGCTAGATTATATAGACAAAACATATATGTAAAAAAAAATACGGAAAATAATTCAAAATTAAAATTCTCAGCACCTCTCAATCGTGCGCATGTGCAATCTCACCAATATAAACAAAATCAGCCGGATGAAGTCATCACACGAAAACTTTTTTCCACTTTGTCATGTATTAGGTTGGTGTAAAAATAATGTCGTTTTCTCACATATTAACATATGTGAGAAAACGACATTATTTTTGCACCAACCTAATATCTTTTCCCCAACATTGTCCTTGATATATAAAAATTTATATATCGTTATCCCCGACACACACACACACACACACACACACACACACACACACACACACACACACACACACACACACATATATATATATATATGTACATACTAGCAGTATAACCCGTCCTTGACTGGGTCTTTCATTACTGGGAATTTTTGGCGTTGAATTGGAGCAGTTGAAATTTAAAGTCAGCCCACCCGAAAATCAATATTAGTAACAACATTTGGCTGCAACTGAGGCACGTCCCCAAATAGGGGGTTAACAACTTGAAAGGAGGTGGCCCTGAAAAGGGAACTGTATAATAATAAATAATATTATTGTAATAATTTAAACTGATTATTTTTATTGAAGTTTTTATGAAAGATATATATCCAAGAACAGATAGTAAATAGTAAAACGTTGATGAGAGTTATAATGGACAGGAAGTAGTGGAGAGACATTGTCGCCAACAATTTGGACCCAAAAGCGGTACTAAAGAATTATCTATCAAACAAAAAAATTTCATCAAAATTGGATGAAAACTGTGGAAATGCATAAACAAAATCCGATTACACACATTTTGAGAATTATATATATATATATCAGCTACAAAACAGTATTTTACCAGTATTATCAGTATTTTAATAGTGGTTCTAGGATTCATTCAATAGTAGTTTTGTTTTTCATTACTGTGTACCTACGGTTTGGTATGATTTGGTTTAGTTTGGTTTACGGCATATCAACCTTAATGTGTTATTTAAAACCGACAAGATTTTTATTGCTGGTAATATTTTTTTTAAAAGTGTATTGCTGGCAATAATTTTTTACAAAAATGTTTTGCTTGTATTAAAACCTATTTTTACACGTTTTAAGCCCAGTTTGGGGGTTAATTATTGGTCCGTAGCTGAGACACTAACAGGTGCTACCACCCCGTGTCAGGGTGGATCTGCAATTAAATGGTGGTTCCACGCTCCTCAAAACTTCCTGGTCAGAGACCTTGCTGTCAGATGTAGTTTATCGTCATACCCAGGACGCGGATGTAGTTTATCCCCTTACCCAGAATGCGGATGTAGTTTATCGCCTTACCCAAGACGCGGATGTAATTTATCGCCTTACTCAGGACGGTGTGTACCTATTTTCATCGCCATGTATATATACTTCCATTCGTAATTAAAAATAATGCTATTACTAATGGGAGTATAGATTAAAATAGTCTAATGAAGTTACAAGGGTGTGCTGAAAAGTTTTCTTCCTCTTCCTAAAATTTTGACCATACAAGCAAACATCAGTATTTGGGTCTGGCCAAGAGAGTTTCAGCCCAAACTTACCATGGGTTGGTGAAACTTTCACACTCCATAAGCGTTTTTTGTCTTGAAAAATATACAAATCTTGTAATCGTATCCATTCTTGTAAAATATTTGTGTTTAGCATTTTACCTAAAAACAAAATGAGCATTACTTCCCTTGGCTTAAACCATTGATACTTGCAGTCACATTTTGGGGACAGTGGGTATTAATTAATACATTGACTGTCAGAGGTCAGTTACGATATCTGAGTTCAAATGTCAACTTTATAATATCCATTTAAAACAATAACGAGTTTGTGCAAAAAAACAAAATACGGCGAGAAATACGGTGTCATTTGTGAAAACGACCCTCTCTCTACATTGTTAAATGTTAATTGTTTCAAAAAATCACAATTCGAACACCTAGTTTGGATATTGCGAACACTTCTCAGGGTCGTGGCAGAGACAATTTTTTGTGGTGGGTGCAGAACAATTAAGAATTTAGCCTTAAGTTATCAAAGGCCGCCAACATGGTTAACGGCAAGAACATTTAAAATTTCCAGTACCTCTAGACTGGCAGAAATCATCTTTGAAATAATAGAGAGCCGTCTGTGCTACAAATGAAAGAATTTTTTCATCTTTTTTTTCTAAGTCTACAGGGAAAATATACAGGATGATTGAAAAGTAATTCCCTATTTTACTTATGATGGACTCTCCCGTCTAATTATAATTTTTACAAGACGGAAGAGTCTATCATACATAAAATAGGGAAATATTTTTCTGTCACCCTGTAGATTCATTAATGAAGGATTTTTTATTACTTCTTTTTTATTTGGGTTTGAAAAAAATTAAACCACTACAAGGACATTTTAAGCTATTGTCCCGTCTGTATTCCAATACTCAATACTGTGTGTAGTATTTTGGGGAAGGTCAAAGGGAAATTACCATCGTCGTACGCCTTTAAAGAATTCTTTCATCGGGGCTTTACCAAAGTCGTTCTTCCTCCCTTTGATAATTTTTTTTTCTTGTATTTCTTTCTTTATTGTATTTTATTAAAATAAAATAAAATTTTATTAAAATAAAACTCTGTAAAAAATACTACAATTGCTAAAAATTTTGGGGGAAAACCAAGGTCAATCCGCCATCTCGCCCAACCCTCAGTTGCTACGGCCCTGCTTCTGTTAATTTTCAAATGATTCGTTTATGTATTATATTTTCAATAAATTTTACCTGTAAAAAAATTGGTTTCAGTTACCTTTCGTTCACGATTTTTCCTTCCTGCCTTAGACGTCAGGTATTTGCGTTTAAAACAACAAAAGAACTCGTGGCTTGATGGTATAGAGCTTAACCTCTATATGCCAGTGGATCAGAACCAATTACTGAGTGCACTACATCCTCATTGGACAAGAAATGCTAAAAACATTTCTAATTAACATTTTCATGTTAGTTATAGATTTTTGTGCAAGCTAAACACAATCCAGGCTCCAGACGCAAGTTTTACAATAATTGCTTCTGATTGGCCAATATATCTCAAAGTAATAACAACGCCTACGCACACGTGTTTAAACACAAAATACCGCCCAAAATCTTGAAATGTGTTCGCGAACCACACACGTGACCAGAAATGTAAATAAATACAATGCACGAACACAAGTTTATGAGTGAGCTTCGTGACGGATAACCAACTGCCAAACAACTCCACGTCACTCATACTTTTGAAGTTACAAAGTTAAATTTATTTAACACGAAACAACTCCAATAGACTCACTCACCAACCTCTGAAATCACTCCTGAACTTTTATCAACTTTAGAACTCACAATTCCAAACTTTATTCTTCTGAATTACAAGTTCAATATTACAGTAAAAGGTAAATTACTTCTTAAGAACTTTCTGTTTAAAAGACACTTAATATTTACAACTTTAATATCAACATTAACGAACGATTACAAGAAAGACATTCTGAAACCTAAAACATCATACATATTTGCCAACATAACATATACCAAATATTCTGCTTGTATATTGTTTTGAATGTTTTATTAGTTTCTAATTAAATATGTCTTGTTCGTAATATGAACTCTGGTACAAATATTTCCAAATCAAAGAGACACGACTCTGTCCTACCTTTTCTTTGCACGTTGTACACCAACCTAAATAAATCTAATTGTTACGTTTTAAAATAATTCAGTTGAATTTTGTATTTTATTTTGATGTTAGTGGAAATAGTTAATTGATACGCAACTTATTCTCAACAAATATTACCACATAATTAATCCATCCACTACATTTTTGGCGACCCCGACGTGATACGTGATTTCAGTCACAACAATTTTGGTGACCCGACGTTCAAGGAATATAAAAGCACATTTAAAAAACAACCAAATTCAAACGCCAGAACTTATACAAGTTCTCATTTTCAATTTACGAGCATGGCTGAAACACACACAGAGGCAGCGATATCTATTAACCTACCAACATACAGCAAAACTAATGTGCAAGTGTGGTTCGCCCAGTTAAATGCCATTTTCAACGCGAAGAAAATAACATCACAGAATTCTCGATTCGCCCTTTTAGTCGAGAAGCTTCCTACTGATGTGGCCATTGAAGTTTCCGACCTCCTCAGTGAGATACCCGCCGATAAGCCGTATGATGTACTTAAAGAGGCTATTATCCACCGCACAGGCGAATCACAGGAGAGACGGCTGCACGACCTATTCAATAACTTGCATCTTGGACAAAATAAGCCTTCCCAACTATTAAGGAAAATGAGACCATTGCTGGGAGGGAACACGATGTCCGATATTATTTTACGCAAACTATGGATGGACAAATTACATGAGCAGACCACCCAGATTCTAGCGTCACTGCCAGACGACATCAAACTTCAGAGGCTAGCAGAAATAGCTGATAAGATCGTTGATAATCACCCATCTAATACTATTTTTAATACTGATTCGTCACTCTCCGTAGCATCTATCAACCAGTCACACGAAGTAAAAGAGTTAAAATAAAAAATATCGGAACTCACCTTACAACTACAAGGGCTACAGAAAGCCATATTTTATAACGACCGTTCCAGACATTCGCCGCGTCAACACGGATATAGACGCAGATCGAACTCGGCACCCAGACGTAGGCAACACCATATGATACTTGCTGGTATCACTTCAAATTTGGTAAACAGGCGCGGAAATGTATCCCGCCGTGCAAGTACAGTGCAAACCTTACAAAACAACTGTCCTCGACGACAGGCGGGAAACGACAATCCCGGCAGCACGTGAGGACGGCGTCCGCTGCTGGGGAAGTAATGCAAAGCCGCCTATTTTACATTAGTGATAAGAATTCTGGATACCTTTTCCTGATTGACACCGGAGTCCAAGTCAGTGTCATACCACCCAAGCCATGCATGACAGCCAAACAAGCTAACTTTAACTTACAAGCCGCGAATGGATTTCGCATCGAAACTTTCGGTGAAACTTCACTAACGTTAGATCTTGGCTTACGTAGATTGTTCTCTTGGCTTTTTACTATTGCACAAGTTAATACGCCTATTCTAGGGGCAGACTTCTTGTCTCATTTCAACTTAAGTGTTGACATGGCATCTCGATCTCTCACAGATCGAACTACAGATTTTTCAATTAAAGGAATAACGTCAAAATTCACAACTACAGGCATTAGTACAGCCTTGCCTGCCGCTAATGGCTTACAGAATCTGTTTCTGAAGTACCCAGAAATCACAACACCCTTTACATACACAGAGCCAATTAGACACAGCGCGGAACACAAAATTCAGACGACTGGACCTCCTGTATTTTCGAAGCCACGCCGACTACACCCAGAAAAATACAAACTGGCGAAAGCTGAATTTCAGCATATGTTGAATTTAGGGATTATTCGGCCTTCATCTAGCCCATATACGTCCCCGTTACATATGGTACCTAAAAATCAAGCAGGATCTTGGAGACCGTGTGGAGATTTTAGGAGACTTAATTCTCACACGATTCCGGATAAATATCCTGTGCCCCACCTGCAAGACTTCGCTGTTACTTTGGAAGGTGCAAAAATCTTCACCAAGTTAGACTTGAGAAAGGCTTTTCACCAGATTCCAGTGGCTAAAGAGGACATCCACAAAATGGCTATCACTACACCGTTCGGATTGTTCGAATTTGCCAGAATGACTTTCGGATTAAGAAATGCGGCACAGTCCTTTCAACGCCTGATTGATGAAGTTTTACGTGGACTACATTTTACTTTCGCCTTTATAGACGATGTTTTGATCGCTAGCAAGAAAGCAGCGGAACACGAGGATCACGTAGAACAGGTTTTCCAGCGTTTAAAGTACTTTGGACTGAAAATCAATCCTGAAAAGTGTGTATTTGCAGTTTCTAAACTTACATTTCTCGGTCATGAAGTTGACGAGAACGGAATAACACCAATCCCTGAAAAGATTAATGCAATTAAAAATTTTCCACAACCAACAACTCTCCGTCAGTTACGCCGATTTCTCGGTTTGATTAACTATTACAGACAATTTATTCCAAAATGTTCTCAAATTCTAATTCCCTTGACGAACTTATTGCGGAGCCAACAAAAAAGAATGCAAATATTACCTTAACTGGTGATACTTTGACAGCATTTACAAACACAAAGGAAGCTCTTGTGAATTTTACCAAGTTATCATACATCTCTAGTGACGAAAAAGCTGTATTAACCCTGACTACAGACGCTTCAGCAGACTCTATAGGAGCTGTTCTACATCTAGAATAGGGTGATTTTAAAAGACCACTTTCCTTCTTTTCAATTAAATTAAATTCCGCACAACGGAAATACAGTACTTTCTCCCGCGAATTACTCGCGATCTATTTATCAATCCGTCATTTCCGACACCTGTTGGAAGGTCGGAATTTCGTAGTCTACACAGACCACAAGCCACTAATCTACGCTTTGCATTCTAGAACAGACAAATACAACCCACGAGATATAAGGCAGCTAGATTACATATCTCAATATACGTCTGATATCCGTCACATTCACGGAGAAGATAATACTGTTGCAGACACCTTGTCTAGATCAACTTTAAACTCTGTTCGTTCACAATCCTTGGACTTGGAGTGTTTAGCCACGGATCAAAAGAACGATGTAACACTTGAGAAAGTAAAGCAGGACACGTCACTACGAATTGAGCAACGACCTCTTCCTTTCAGTGCAACACACTTGTATTGTGATGTCAGTACCGGTCATGAACGTCCCTATGTCCCACCTTCAATGCGCAAACAGATATTTGAACATTTTCACTCCTTTTCTCACCCTGGACGCAAAGCTACTACAAAACTGATAGCGGAGTGATTCGTTTGGCCAAATATGTCCGCCAACATTAAACACTGGACACAATGTTGTACTAAGTGCCAAAAAACTAAAGTCCAGCAGCACACGAAATCCCCTCCGGGCCATTTCGCAGCACCATATGATCGTTTCAAACACATACACGTCGACTTAGTCGGTCCTCTAACTGAAGTCGATGGTTGTCAGTATCTATTAAAACCATTATCGATCGTTTTACACGTTGGCCAGTGGTTGTCCCACTCAAATCGATTACCGCAGATGTAATTTCTCAAGCGATTCTACGCGAGTGGATTTCTATATTTGGATGCCTTTCTGTCATCACCACTGACCGAGGCACTCAGTTTCAATATGTTCTTTTTACAGAATTCACAAACTTGCTAGGTGCCAAACATGTGTCGACTACTGCCTATCATCCATGTGCCAACGGATTAGTCGAACGATTTCATAGGCAGCTTAAGGTTGCACTTACAGTTACTGAAGACACTCAAACATGGATTGAAAGATTACCACTGGTAATGCTTTCACTCCGTAACGTAGTAAAAGAAGATCTACATTGTACCACAGCCGAACTAGTTTTCGGGAGTTCGCTTACACTCCCTGGCCAATTCATTGAAAAAGATATCCCGACTCGGCCAACAACGTATTTTATTCAGGACTTGAAGCAACGCATTTCCGATCTTTCGTTTACTCCTACTCGCACACAAGACAAGGAGATTTTTATTCCAAAAACTTTGGAATATTGTGAATACATATTTGTTCGCAGAGATGCAGTAAAAAACCCACTTACGCCAACATATTCTGGCCCATACAGGGTAGTCTCCCGTTGCCCAAAATATTTCACAGTTCTTGTCAATAACAGAGAAACGAAAGTCAGTATTGACAGATTGAAGCCAGCATTTCTGGATGTACCGACACAACCTTTCTCCAGTTCAACTCAAAATCTTACCCCTCAACAGACACAAACACAGCTCAGGGAAGTTACTACAAGAGCTGGGAGGCACGTTCAAACCTAAAACATCATACATATTTGCCAACATAACATATACCAAATATTCTGCTTGTATATTGTTTTGAATGTTTTATTAGTTTCTAATTAAATATGTCTTGTTCGTAATATGAACTCTGGTACAAATATTTCCAAATCAAAGGGACACGACTCTGTCCTACCTTTTCTTTGCATGTTGTACACCAACCTAAATAAATCTAATTGTTACGTTTTAAAACAATTCAGTTGAATTTTGTATTTTATTTTGATGTTAGTGGAAATAGTTAATTGATACGCAACTTATTCTCAACAAATATTACCACATAATTAACCCATCCACTACAATGGCAAGACCACAAAAAAAAAAAAAAAAAAAAATCCTGGTCGGCGACATAATACAAAAAACTGTTTATCACGAGTTATTTCATGTTTGATGGCTAATTGGTAAAAACTATCATATCAAATTTTAGAAATCTATAGTTTAAAGTTTAAACAGAATTTTTTAGAAACCTAAACATACTTAATACCGATTTTATTTGAATAATAATCACCAGATTTTTTGTATCCTCCTGGCGCCAGTTTAAACTGACGTCTTCTTTTTCGTTCTCTTAATAAACGTTTTCTTATTTTGTGTCTTTTGTAGTGACTACTACTAAGTTTGCAACGCCTACAGTTTTCTCAACTGTGATTGGTTAAATAATAAATACTGTTTACCACAGAACAATTTACTAATCGCAGTCACCACACTGAACTTTTCTGTCGTGAATTTCACAAACTTGCTTTTGTTAGAAAATCACCGATTGGTTAATTTTTCATCCAATCATATATTTTCTGTGTTCGTTCAATTTTCCCGCTTTGTTTCCTGGACCCTACCAATAGTTATAAAAGCGGTGTTTTGTTCCAAAAATAGACAGTAGAATCCAGCAACTCACACGCGTCTACACAGACTATTGATTATACTCACTACGCACACACAGACACAGAACTTGAATTACATTTCACCATTCGTTTTCTGTGAACAAGCCAAGTTACAAACCAACACTCTGTTAGTTATACAAATAACACACAACTGAATTAATTGAATGCTTTTCTGAATGCAACATTCTATTTCAACATAGAACTTTGAATATTCTATTCAAGAAACATTCTTAATTACATTTTATCTTATTCAAGCTAACAGATAAAGGGAAACTACTTTCTTTCCTTAATATTCACACATTACAAAATTGTTTTGTATTTGTTGATTTTAATATATATTTTATCGATAAAACAAAAATCGTTTTTTCATTGTTTTTCCTTAATTCAATAAATGTATAAATGTTAAATGCTCTTCAACACGCAGCCACATTAATCTCTTCAACATAGTACACAAGCAGTATTTACACTTTGATATTACATATTAAAATATCCTTGATATTACATATTGAAATGTCTTTGATGTTACATATTGAAATTTCCTATAAACTATAATTACAAGCAATAATTTTAGAAAGTGAAAATTTCTTTGAAACAAGTTTGAAAATTTCCGAATTTTCATCTGAAATTAAGAAAATACGAACTTCCTCCCTCTATATGAAAAAAAAACGAAAAGTAAAATTATGTTTGCCGGAGGCATATTGGATGGAAGGAAGCTCACCAAATTTCATCTTTAATAATGCATTTGTTCTCACGTCAACAAGTTCCGTCTGTATGTCACTGGGCATCTTTATAACTTTTTGTTCCATATCTAAAATGGATTTAGAGAAGTAAATATGCAGTTGTCTTCTCATTGATCACTGAATTCTTGTTTTTTATAATTTCTTTATATCTAAACTATAATTGCAAACTATAATTTTGGGAAGAGAAAATTTCATTGAAATATGTCGGAAAATTCCCAAGCTTTCAACTGGAATCAAGAAAATATGAATTCTAAGCAAAATGGCCACAATATATGGACAAAATGGAACGCGTCAGTTTAAACTGCTGCCAGAAAGAGATAGAGTTAATGAGACTTCAGTGTTAGGTTTTATTTCGCCAAAATCTTTTAATGTTTGGGGTTCAATTGTTCAGAGCAGAAGATAATTATCCAGATTTTAGTCAATCAATCGAGACCCCGTTTTGTTTTAAAACAATTTCATAACTGAATGCGTTTGCTCACATTTGAACGAAATGGCAGATGTAATTCTTTTTTTTTCTTTCCTTAATAATTTCACTCCAAGAAAGGTGATAAAGCCACTAAGACGCAAAGGGTTATTGGAAGTGAAAGAGAATTAGAAGATTACCGAAGAGAAATAAAAGTATAGAAATTAAAAAAGAAAGATGGAGATTGACGCTGCACTTAAATTTTTGAAGATTGTTGGTGGCAGTGAAGCAAGAAACCGGGAAAGAGTTCCACGGGCAAGAACTGCGAGAAAAAAAAACTATTACAATAGAAGTTGCGGTTACTTCTAGCTAATTCAACAATAAAAACAATCTAGTAGTACACTTAAATCCGTGCAGTCAAGATAACAAGGAGGAAAGTTAATGAAAACAACTGCCATTAAAATATCAATGTAGAAAAGACAGAGCGAAACCACGACACGTCGGTGGGAAAGTACCTGAAGTCGAGATGCCAGATCAGGACCGATAACATCACACACCCTTCTTGGATTTTGCCGAGAACCTCGAGATATATAGCTAGAGGAGCAGACCAGATATGGCAGCAATATTCTATGCATGAACGTGTACTTGGGATAATTAGTACCAGAAATTAATAATGTCAGAAAAAATTGGTGTTGCCGTAGTAAAGATTTGACAAATAAAATAAACATTTTTTTGAAAGTTCCTGAAAAGTATCACCTACTTATCATCTCCTTAATACCTCATTAACCATAACACCAGCATTCTTTAGGACCTGTTAGGTTCCCAGCTATGGATAAATAGTTAACCCCAAAACTGTGGTCAAAACACAATGAAAGTGTAAAAATAGGTTTAAATACCAGAAATACGTTTTTGTAAAAAAATGAAAGAAATTACTAGCAATAATTTTTTGAAGAAAAAAATCTATTACCAGCAATACATTTTTGAAAAAAATAATATTACCAGCAATACAGTTTTGAAAAAAAAATTACCAGCAATACTTTTACGAAGAAAAAATATTACCAACAATAAAAATGTTGTCGGCATTAAATAACCCATTGAGGTTGATATTCCGTAAAACAAAACAAACCAAACCAATATATACTGAGATAGATAGATTAAAAATATTCCCAGCAATAAAAATCATGTCGGCATTAAATAACCCATTGAGGTTGATATGCCGTAAAACAAAACAAACCAAACCAATATATACTGAGATAGTTGGATTAAAAATATTCCCAGCAATAAAAATCTTGTCGGCATTAAATAACCCATTGAGGTTGATATGCCGTAAAACAAAACAAACCAAACCAATATATACTGAGATAGATAGATTAAAAATATTCCCAGCAATAAAAATCTTGTCGGCATTAAATAACCCATTGAGGTTGATATGCCGTAAAACAAACCAAACCAAACCAAACCTGGTGCCAGGTGAAATAGAATTATGTCTGGTCGCTTGTTCTTGGAAGAACAAAATAAAACTGAAGAAATTGTGGCTCTTCATTTGTTAGTGGCCGTGAGGGATCCAATCCTATGGTACACCGTACCCTGCACTTTAAAAGTGGGCGCGAAACCCCCCCCCCCTAATAATGTTAGCCCCGAATGAAGTGATTTGAAAAGCATAATTATACTTCCTAATGTTTTCCAAAAAGTGCTTTGACTCCTAATTGGTGCCTGAAAGAAGAAGCTTCAAAGGCTGTGGCGGATCTTCCAATAATGGAATTCTGACTTTACCACTCGAACAACACATTACAGGAGTTTCTCCTTCAAACTTCTTGGTCTCGCATTTACCATAGACTTTAGACATAGCGCCTATTGTCACTTTCTTTTCAGAAGCTTAGTCATACTCCGGCTGATAGTTAAAGGCAGCACGGTGACACTGCGCCAAGATAAGAGCAGTTCTTCTCCGTTCCTTAGTTCTGCCAACCTATCGCCTTTCTTGTCTTTGTTCGGGAGTTTTAGCTGATCTATAAGCAGCCTTCTGGGGTCTTTTGGCTTGTAGTCCATCATCTATTTGCCCGGGAGTCTCTCCTACCATGCTAGCAGCAGACCTAGCTCTATTAGCCTGCAGTCTTTCATCTCTTTCCTCATGAGCCTCACCTACCCTGCTTGAAGCTTTCTTTTTAGCTTTAATTCAAAAGTAAAGGAATAAATTTATATCCAGTAAACAAAATAATTTAGTCTATTTAAAACCTAATCTATATTGATTGGAATAATTTTTTGTTTTTGTTTTCAGTAAAATCGATTATGTCTGCCATTTTGAGATATTTGTAAACAAAAATTAAATTCTCTGTTTTAAAAATTTTGTAAAAATAAAATATACATTTGTATAAAGGTTATTTGAGCAAAATGAGAAAATTTACTTAATCTAATTTGAAGCAAACAGTACTTTTTTAGCCGGAAAAATGTAGTAAAAACAGGAAAAGCATTTCTTAACTATGGCGACTCGTTTGTCAGGTGTTGATTGATGCTATTGACAGCTGATGTCAGAATTCATCGGATGGATGAACAGAAGTGACAAATTTTACGAATTTTAAATAAAAAATTATTTAACTACCCAGTAATTTTTACAAGTTAACAAATATTTTAATCAATCTAATATTTTATTAATTATTAGGTACTTTAGCCTTACGTTTGAAGATGCTTTCTCGAAAAATAATAATAAAATTTTAAATACTATATAACGATAAAATAAATTTAAAATTTCATAGCTAAGATAATTGTTCCTTGTACCACGGTGATAGTCCAAGGTAGAACCAATAAAGAAGAACTCGAAGGCGGATATGGAATAACACAGATATATTACAAACAGGAATATATACAGAGAAGAAGAAAGGGTTAGTACGAACAATCAGGTTTAGTAGTAATTGTCTGAACACGACTCTTTCAGACTGCCTCTGACTCAACTGACTTACTCCTGACGGAACTCACTCCAGACTTCAGACTGAACTCTAGACTTCAGACGGAACAGTATTTAGTCACCCGCCAACGAGGGTATCATGTGGCACAAGGCCGGTTTAACGTGGGATCTCCGAGCCCGTGGGCTCGGCCAAACATATGCTCTTTGAACCCGTATAAACGGGTTCAGGGTCGGTTTACTTCCCCGAAAGAGACTCCGCCCTTCGGCTTAGCCTCGCACGGGTTCCTTTTCGCCCGAAGGCAGAGAGTTCAACCGATCAGCCGGTCGTCCGACTTCAGACAGAACAGTATTTAGTCACCACCCCCACGAGGGCATCATGTGGCACAAGGCCGGTTTAACATGGCCAAAAATATGCCCTTTGAACTCGTATAAATGGATTCAGGGTCAGTTTACCTCCCCGAAAGAGACTCCGCCTTCAATATTTTGTTCTTCAGTTAGAGACATACTGCAATTATTATTTTTTTTCTTTCATTAGATTCAGTTTTAGGGACGGAAATAGTGCAAGCTTTGGAACTTTAGAAAAAAGTACCTAAAAATCAATAAGATATTGAACTTTGAAAATATTTCATTTTTAAGAATTACTTTATAGCTAAATAAGCTGTTTCACTTAAAATTCGAAAATACTATCACTTCTGTCCTTTCGTCCGATAAATTAACATATCTGATCAGGTGTTAGTAAATCTAGATTTACTAACACCTGATCAGATATGAGATGTGTTAATACGTATCGAAAAACATGATTGCATTTGTGTAGAGGTTTGTTTTTTTACATGTTTGTGGTGTAATATCCTAAAATAAAGAATATTGTTCTATTTTTGTATTGAGCCCTCTTTTAAACTGAATGTTACGAACGTCGGAATTGGACTCTATTCGTTCTCATTTCACACACACACACACACACATATATATCTGTGTGTGTGTGTGTGTGTGTGTGTGTGTGTGTGTGTGTACAGCATAACTGTCCATCCCACAAAATGTTTAATATCTAAAAAAATAGACTAAACTAATTGAGTTCCTTTTTTTCCAGGTTTTCAGATAAGGCGTTTAGCCATCTTGACACTATCTTAAATCACTGAAAAACCCTTTGAGTTATTTGGCTAGAAAGAGAATAGGTTAAAATCATTTTTTGTCAGGCCCACTATATCTTCCCAACTGAGCAATGGTGAGAGGAAAAAGATCATTCAGGCCTCCAGTAATGGTACCAACATTCATACTCTGGCTTCCATCTTCAAAGTCCATTCAAGAACCATCAAGAGAACAGTAAATAAGTTTAAAAAAGAGGGAACACTAGAGAGGAAAATTGGTTCAGGAGGTCACAACAGGAAGAAAGATCATCATTTCAACTTAGAGCTAAAGAGATCAATTAGAAAAGATCTAACTCAATCCAGAAGACGTTTGGCACGTGAGAGAGGAGTTTCGTCAATGACAGTCCAAAGAGCAGTAAAAAAAGACTTGAAAATGGAGTCGTGCGTGAAATCTGTGAGGTACTCCAGGACAGAAAGTTAGAAGGTTAGAGAGAGCGAATATCATCTTCAATAAGTTGGAAAATGATTCTGGAATAATATATATATATATATATATATATATATATATATATATATATATAAATTTTATTTCAATACTTCATGATCTTCCGGTCCTTAGCTATGATTAATTAATGATGAACATGTCATTTTCGTTTATGATCAATTTCATCGTGATACTTATGTTAAGCTTAGAGAGTAATTATAGAGTCTTCTTGCTCAAAGTGGAGTCCAGTAGTGTTATAAAAACCTCGGAGAATTCCAGTAAGATATCTTTAATCACTTGTAAGATACAACCGTTCAAATCTTAATCTAACAAATGGATAATTTTGCTGTTACACGATTTGGACAGTTTTGTTATTACACCCAGTATATATATATATATATATATATATATATATATATATATATATATATATATATATATGACCATGAAACCAGGGGTTGAATTTAACCATGGTCGATTTGTCAGGGATGTGACTTTTTGATTATATCGGTCTGAGGAGGTGATCCCGGCACGCGGCACCTTTTGGAAAGTGCCTGAAAACTCTATCATGCCTTGTGTGTGAAATTGGATATACGGAACCGTTCGGAAGCCGTCAATGGTTATTGTGCTAGCACGAAGTCACAAGTCATCGTGACCGAGAGTTTGTTAAAAAAAAAATTGATCACGCCAGTTGGTGCGCTTTTTACCAGAAAGTGCAACTAACGTTCGCTTAGCACAGTTGCAGTATAAACTGTGGGTGTTGAACAAATACAAATGCGCCTGAGCAAGCGTCTGCAACAGGGATTTTGGTAGCCGCCCTAGTAGATAGACATACTCGGATAAGAGCGAACAACAATCACCACTATATTAGTGAGGGCTGTTTTTTTTTATTAGAACAGATTTAGACAAAATAAATCTACATAATGTACAAATATACATTGTGACATCTTGTTGAAGGAAAGGTTACTATTGCTATCAGTTTTCCTAGGCATGATTTCAAAACCAACAACTTTCAAAATTTGTGAATATTCTCGTTTTATGAACTCGTGTGCTTTGTTATCCACACAAAAAGTATCAGATGACAGAGAAGTATTAATATGATACCAGAGTTTATGGGTGAACTTCAAATATCTAGATTATCAGAGCCGGGCAGATAATGTCTCCTCTGATCTAGCACTGTTTCTCTCCCAGAAACTGTAATCAAGATCCGCTCAGCATAGTTGCATTATAAGCCGCAGGTGGACTCTCTGGGTTAAGCGGGCGTCTGTAATAGGTATTTGCTAGCCGCCCTGGCAAAATGAATAATCGGTCATTATATATATATATATATATATATATATATATATATATATATATATATATATATATATATATATATAAAAACAATTTACTTACTACAAAGATACAACTTCGTTTCTGTGCATTTATTTGCATCTCAACTGATAAGAAACTCTTTTGAATTAATTCTGTGAACGTTAGAAATTATACATTATTTTCGTTCTCATTATATTCGGATATATATATATATATAAAGACATTTTTATGTTTATACATTCTTTTTATCGATACAAATATTTAAGTAAATGCTCTGTTTAAAATAAACAGTATTAAACAACATTTACCGGCCTGAAATATATATATATGAAAAAATAAATTGAGTAACATATATATTTCTTCTTTTCTCCTCAGTAATTTTATAGTTGTAAACTTAATAGCGAATAAATGTTAAATTTTGATTTTGTAATTAGCAGTTTTAAATTTTAATATTAAATTTTATCATATAATTTAGTAATTATTCGTTGGAATAAATTCTTTTTTAATACTACCCATATTTTAAACATCTGAATAGATATTATAACATGACTTCGTTATCAAGCTTTTTGAATTTTCCTATACTTGTGTTTTGATTGGTCCATCTAGCCTTTGTAACAACGTTTTCCCCTTGCGTAGGATTGTTAATTAATTTGAAACTTTTAAAACCATTTATTTTACATTCAACGTCATCACTTGATAAGACACCGAGGGCGTTGAAACAAAATGGCTATTTTTGTAGTGATTTTATAACATATTTATGTTATAAATTTTTTTTAAAATAAATAATTATTATATATATATATATATATATATACAGTGCAACCTCGGTTCTGGGACGTCTCACATGTCGGACGAATCGGTTTTCGTATAGAATATTCGAGATGAAAATGCTTTGCTTATCAAACAAAATTTCAATTCTCGAACAACATGGCCGAACCCGAGTTAACTTTCTTAGTCGACCGCCGTGTTGTATATATTTGTTGCGTGTGGGCCGTGCTTTTCTTTACCAATTTTATTGACTGTGACTTTTTTTCTTTTCATTAGTCCTCAGTCATGGCTCCAAAAGAAAACTAGCAGTGATACTGGTAAAGGAAAAAGAAAAGTTAAGAGAAAAACAATTGTTGATGATATTGCCTCTTCCTATTCAGTTTCATATGGCAAAATCAACGATCTATACGATTCTTATAAATAAAGAGACGATCGTGTCTTTCCTTCCACTTTCCAAACAATAACATCACTTTCCTTCCCATTCCACTTACGCCATCAACTCTCCTACATATAGGTATGGTGAAATTGAAATGTTCCTCTATATTTTAGCACTTTAGTATTGTTTTTTGTGTTTTTTCTTAGATTTAATGATTTTCCTTAGTTTTTATGTATTATATGATTATCATTAGATTTGTGTATAAATTTGTGCTCAAAGTACTGTTGTTGAAGTTTAAATAAGCACTCATCTTGGGACCAGGAACGGATTAATCCATTTTACATTGATTCATATTGGAAAAATAGTTTCGGCTTACGAACATTTCAGGTTACGAACGGGCTTCAGGAGCGAAATAAATTCGTGAACCGAGGTTCCACTATATATATATATATATATATATAAAGAACAATTTTAGGGGAACGAAATATGACGAAGTGGCAAAAGTTTTCGTGTTACACGTTTCGTCTTTTAGGAGTTATGGGATATCATTCACATCATAGCAGCAGAAATTAGCCTCGTGGCCAAGGAGATAAAAGCACACTTGACAGGAAATAAAACGTACACAAATAACAGGAAAAGTATAGTAAATTGTATGTTAATTTCATACAATTTATTTATATTTTTGTGTGTATTGTAGCGTGTATTTTTTTAGTTTAAATTATTTTATGGTACATGTGACAATAGGGAGAATCTACTCCGTAGTATTACAAGCCATATCACAGAGAGAAGTTGGAAACGTGTTGCCCGTACCAAGGTTCGTGGTGAAGAGATTGGATTTAACGTTTTTGGGTGGGATGTCTACATATCCAGCAGGAACAGTTTTTATGTTGGAAATATTATTATTTTTAATTTTTATTTAATTTATTTTATACAACGTTTTTATGCTATTGTTTTATTTATAATTTTTGATTATTATTATTATTATTATTTTATATTTTATTTTTATTTATTTATAATAATAATAATATCTCTACAGACTTCATCAGACTAAGCTAATTGATGGTACTATACATGCACACAAACGAGATAGATAGATAGATAGATAGAGAGAGAGAGAGTGAGTGAGTGCGAGAGAGAGAGAAAGAGAGAGAGAGAGACTGAGAATCTTAAATTTAAAATAATTTTTTTTAATGTGTTTTGAGTATATAATCCAGTCGATTTCGTTTAGATTATTTTTCTTTTGGTTTCCATCCCTTTTGTAAAATAATCCCACATTTTGATGATAGAAGATATGCCTAGAAAGGTGAAACGTTGTTAGAATATGAACACAAATTTACTGTAGTGTAGCAGATTTAGGGAACAAAGCACACTTGTTTTCATTTTCATCTTAGTAAATCGTTTTCTCTTATAATTAGAATAGCATTTTTTAAATAAAAATTTTGGTCATTATCGTTACTGTAAGCAACTAATGTATTATTTAATGTGTTGTTTTGTAAAACATCCCTTTTGTGTTCATATAATGTTTTATTTAGATACCTTGAGGTTTATCCGATGTATTCCCTGTAGCAATTATTACAGGGAAATTATTATTAAAAGAGAAAACATTTACATATTTATTATTGCAAGAGAAAACAATCTACTAAGACAAAAATGTTTCGAAAGTTCTTTAATCCCTAGAATATCTACAGTAAAATTGCGTCCAGTTCCTTCCAACGTTTATTCGAAAATTATAACAGGTTATAAAATCACTACAAAGACAGCCATTTTGTTTCAACACTACTGGTGATGGTTTTGAATGTAGAATAAAGAGTTTTAAAAGGTTCAAATCGACCAAACACCACTCGCTAGGGGAAGCGCTGTTACATAAGCTGCAATGACCAATCAAAATACAAGTATATGAGAATTCAAAAAACTTGACAACGAACCTTAGTTATAATAATTAATGTTAAACTAAAATAGAAATCATTCTAGCTAATTAATTAATATTGAATTTTACTATAAAAATGAAAATGAAAAATTACCAATTTTAAATTTAATCTGTATTGAGTTTAGAATATTATAAAATTATTTAAAGAAGAAACTGAGGTAAAAATACATATATTTTGTTATTCTGTTTTAATTGAAAGGCCAAAAACTCAGAATAAACGTTAAAATCTAATATTGATGTAAAGCTTCGTTGCAACTTAAATACTTTTGATTTTGAAGTAGTGATATGGACAGGGGAGGGTGAAATCTTGTAAAAAACAATACATACACAATCAGATTATAATACACAAACACGTAGACATATTTAGATATATAAACGTGCAAAAGCACGAACGAAACAAGAAATAGATGTCTACGACCCTAAAAAGAAAAAGACAATATGAAAGTCATAAGCGATCAAACAAATATACATTAATAAAGACACGCACATATACACACCTAGAAATACTCAAATTTGAAAGTGTTAGTAAACCAATTCATACAGGCTATTAAAATATTACTTACATAAGCAAAGATATATATAAAAAGAGGTTTCAATAGATAAAATTGAAGGAGGGGGTAGAATAGAAAAACAAATATTCATCAATGAAAAAACGCAAAGAAAAAAGACAATAAAATATATAGGAATGGATAGAAAAATAAATATATACACATACACACACATAAAAAAACACCAAATTCAAATGTCGAGGCAAAATGCAACACTTAAAATAAAACAAAACCAGCTAATTAAAAAAGAAAACACATAAACACACAAATATATATAAATATCTCATACATACTTATATATACGCATGAGGACACATATACGAGTACCAATATGTAACAAGATATATAAAAATACATGCATACGTATGTGTACACACATTCATCACTACAAATAGATACATATACTTACACACACACACACACACACACATATATATATATATATATATATATATATATATATATATATATATATATATATATATATATATAGTTTATGCAAAACTAGGTAATCCGCATGGGTAGACCCAAGGAGGAGGATGTCCAGAGAGCTCAATGTAAAATTCAGAGCAGATATGTTTGAATAAAAACAGACCACTTTAAGGTTCCATGTAATAAGTTATTTCACCACAACCCCTTTAACAGGGCTCTGGCTCATCAGATTTCATTTCAACCATTGGAAGTAAAGTCTGATGATCCAGAGCCCTGTTAAAGGGATAGTGGTGAAATAACTTATTACATAGAACCATAAAGTGGTCTGTTTTTATTCAAAACATATTGTGCAAAAAGTGTGTATATATATATATATATATATATATATATATATATATATATATATATATATATATATATATATAATTATTTATGCGTGGTACTTATTAGAAAGCGCTCAATCCAACCAAATTTATATATATATATATATAGGAAAGAACAGTGATATTTATTTCAGAGTTCTTAGCTTTTATTTTTTTGCTATTAAAAACAGTGCTCATTACGATCTGTAGAGTTTAATTATTTTTTTTTAAATATGATTCCATCGCGACACAGAACAGCTTATGTTTGAAAACGGAAAACTCCAAATCTAGATTAATTCTAAAAATTAAATCTACAATCCAGAGTTTCGTTCTATAATCAAACGATAACTTTCTAAGAAATTGATTTAGCGAAGACAATCTTAATATTTTGTTGGTGGGGTTAAAGACAGTTTAATTTTTATTGTTATTTAAGGGGTGGTCAGGTTCTAAAGCTAACTCTTCTTGTATCTCATCCTTCTTATAAGTTCCGCTGTTTTTTGCATTTAATGTGACGAAATAATTCCTAGAAAGTTATTTTTAAAATCGCTTGATAATGGAACGAAAGTCTGGATTGTAGATTTAATTTTTAAGATTAATCAAGATTTGAAATTTTCCGTTTTGAAACATAGGATGTTCTGTGTCGATATGGAATCATATTTTTAAAAAAATAATTATATATTGGGTGGAAACAAATATTCGTCCACCTAGAAAAATTTAATTTATTGTATTTCCAACAAATGAATAAATATACTTTTTATATAATTAACTGTACACAGATGCATAATAACTAAATATGCAAAGAAAACAAAAAAAAAAATGATTTAATAGAAATAAATGAAATCCCATTTTAATGGGTGAAAAAAGTATTCGTACAATACAAAAAAAGAATACATAATCTTCATTTAATACTTTGTAGAATAGCCATTATTCACTTCTACGCAACCAACCTCTTCTTGTAGTTTTCTCAATTAATGAATTGCAAATTTTAGTTGTTCCTTTCTTCTTCGCATATGGTCTTCAGATCCGGGATGTTTGTTAGAGCTCTCGAATGGATTTGAATTTTCAAATAACGCCACAGATTCTAGAATGGGTTTTAAAAACCTTGGGAGTGACTTGGCCATTTCAAGATATTTACATTATTTTCAGCAAACCATTTCTTCGTAGATTTTGCAATGTGCTTAGGATCATTATCTTTTTGGAAGATTCAATCAAGAGGATGTTCAATATTTTCAAGATTTTTGGGTCCTTTTAAGTTTTATATATTGCTTAAAATTTTATGTGTGTGTGTAGATGTGTGTGGATGTATGTATGTGTGTGTGCGATTAATTCCTCCAAAGTGTGGCTTTTTCGACACAAGCCTTTATTATTGTCATCAAATCATCTATTTTGGTATTCTAGCTGTTTAGTTCTAAATAGTCCTTATACCTTTTCTACAGGTACCTCCACAGAACCACCATATCTAAGGTTGAAAATGAATTTTAAAAAATTAAAAATCTTTCTTGAAGCTTTTATTTTAGTTTTAATTCCAAGCAGATGGATTAAATTTATTATTTCCAATAAGCAAAATATTTTTAATAAATTTCGTATTTCCAATAAACAAAAAAATCAGTGATATTAGCACGATTTTTAACTATCTGTTATCACAATGCAATTCTCTTTATTAAAAGATCTTTCAATAATGAAATACACTTTTCTGAAACTATTTGAGGACTATTAGCTGATTTAAAGTTTAATTAATCTGATTTGAAACAAATATTACTTGCTTTTAGTTTAAAATATCGCAGAAATACATTTTTAACATGGTAGTAGCTGTTCATTTAAGTTGTTAACAGCTTGACTAACAGCCAGAAGTTTATCTAATTTTTTCTACGGACATATCTGTAAAAATTACATGAGGAATATAATGAGAGTGTTTTTTTTATATATTTTTAACTAACCAGTAATCTTAAAGATTCAGGAAAATATCCTCCGTAATCTAATGTTTTATTGAATTTTAGGTACTTTGGTTTAAAATTTACTATAGTTATCGCGCTTATTTTCTGATATTATCGTGTATGGACATCCGTATTTACAAAAATCGGCACGTTTATACACACAAAAAAAATCAAAATTCTTTTTAAAATATTGGGGGTCGATGAATTGTAGTAAGCTTTTCCATTTATGATTAGTAAATATATTTGTTCCTTAATAACAATATCACCTAACCGGTACAAATTAATACAGAATTTTGAAAAATTTAATAATTTATAAATTATCCGAATTAAAATTTTTAAAAAATGAAAACAATTCTTGTAAAAATTCATAATTCATCGAAATTATTTTTCTTAAAACAATAGGGTCCATAATATATCTTATTCATAAAAGCAGTTAAAACTTTTCTAATTAAATAATGTCCTTGAATTTTTTATTTTACGATTCAGAACAGATATTCTGTGACTTGGGACTTGTTTTACAAAAAATAAAACTGATTATTTGATTTCTCCAAGAACTTCTGCATATAGCTAGTATAATCATTAAGTGATACAAAAATTAATTTCTCGAAAATTCACAAAATAAAAATAAGCGGAGGACGGCAGATGTAAAAAAAAAAAAATCTAAAAAGGGAACATTTCTGAAATAATTTCATTCAATGTGAATAATCCTGATAGATTCATTAAAATCTGACAATTATTTGTTTTTTGCAAGAATTTCCAAATCAATGTTTCGCACCGCAAAAAAAAAAAAATGCTACAATTTCTAATCTTTGGTTTCCCGCGCTGACGCAAAAAAAAAAACAAGATTTTTAACTAAACGTTCGAACATTCTAAAAAGGCTCAAAAAATTTAATTTAATAATAAAAAAAATCCCTGTGGTCTTTCCTCTTAATAATAACAAACATTTTGACGATAAAAATTTGTTTTTATTACGTTTGGGACATTTTTTTAATTATTATATGCTCATATTTTAGCCATTCTTCGGAGGTACCTAGTTTTAAATATTGCTTAAAATTTGCTATATAGCATTGTAGATAGAGCGTTTATAGATATAGTCAGTGAAAACATAGGAAACAATACTACATGGTGATTACCAGTTTTATGTGTGTGTATATATATATATGTATATATATATGTGTGTATATATATATATATATATATATATATATATATATATATATATATATATATATATATATATATAATAGCAATTCATCGAGTCTAGAAGAACCCGCATTAGAATGCAGAAAGCACTGGACGGACGTTTCGTCCTATTTTGGGACTCAGCAGTGCGCATCCACTACCGGGATTCGAATCCATCGTACCATTTCGATACAACGCAAGCGTCATACCAACTGTACCAACAGGCCCTGGTGATGAAGAAGAAACTGAATAAATTCGATATAGCGCTACTACTCACAGATTCCGTGGTGATACTCATCCAAGTATTCATAACCCAACGGATTGTGCCCCAAGAGCCACGACATTCCTTTCCACCGAACCGGTCCATCGCAGAGCATTAGCTGAGTCAAGCAAGGATATACAATAATAGAATTTGGGGGATTTAGGCAAATCTTTATAATAATTCATCGAGTCTTGCAGAATTCTCAACAGAATGCAGAAAACACTGGACGGCCGATTTGTCCTATTTTGGAGCGGGTTCTTCACACCAAAACAAGGACAAAATTCCATATAAACATATGTCCGAAAATCCTTCGCGTTTGAGTTATTAAGTTTAAAGAAAGTTTACAGTAGATGGCGCTGTGTTGACATGTAGACTAGGTTACATTTGTCATCCGTGTGCATTTGTGGCTAGTCTGTCTTCAATGTTTAACGAATGTAGTAGTGAGTTAATTGAAAAATGTTCCGTTTAACAATGGCAGGATATTCGTATCATGAGCAGTAATTTGTAATCAGAAAGAGAAGTACCTTACTGCAAGGTAGAACAAGAACTGACACTTCCCAAATCACTCAGAAGTGGGACTAATTTGCTATGAGATAGGACAAGACCTAACACTTCACACACAACTTAATAATGAAACTACATTGCAGCAAAATAAGACAAAACCTAACATTTCATAAACCACTCAGAAACCTTGCTGCAAGATAGGACAAGGCCTAACACATCACAAACAACACAGAAAGGGAGCTACTTTGCTGCAAAATAGGACAAGGTCTATCACATCACAAACAACTCAGAAAGGGAACTACTTTGCTGCAAGATAGGACAAGGCCTAACACATCAAAAACAACACAGAAAGGGAGCTAGTTTGCTGCAAAATAGGACAAGGTCTATCACATCACAAACAACTCAGAAAGGGAACTACTTTGCTGCAAGATAGGACAAGGCCTAACACATCAAAAACAACACAGAAAGGGAGCTAGTTTGCTGCAAAATAGGACAAGGTCTATCACATCGCAAGCAACTCAGAAATGGAACTACCTTGATGCAAGATAGGACAAGGCCTAACACATCACAAACAACACAGAAAGTGAGCTACTTTGCTGCAAAATAGGACAAGGTCTATCACATCACAAACAACACAGAAAGGGAGCTACTTTTCTACAAGATAGGACAAACCTAACTCTTCACAAACTACTCAGAAAGGGAACTAATTTACTGATGGAATAAATTTGCTCTCACATTTTTGGCAAAATTATGTTAATTCTAATCGTGCGTTGACTAAAAAAAACAAATTGTGTACAAGGCAATTACGATATTTTAATGTCTGAGCCTCAAAACGGCCATTTTTTTCGGACCTGATATAATACCACTATCGTCTCAGTAACGCTTCCATTCATTTTTTACCACTGACATTCCGTTTCTTCCTGATTTTTAATGCATTAGCAATGCATTCTACATATAACAAACCTATTTTGTCATAACGTTTGCATTCATTTCTGGGCACTGACAATCGCTTTCTTCCTCATTTTCGATGCATTTTCCCAGAAAATAATTAGCAGTTCATTTACATTTGCTGCAACGGCTGTGTTCAATTATAAATAATCATTTCCTTCTTCATCTGATTACTGTTGGGGAAAATAGTTTCAGTCTAATAATCAGAAATATGTCTTTCTTTGGGTTGACAAACTTGCTTCTTCTACAACCTTCCTATAACCAAAAAGATCCTTTTTTCCCCTTTGGTGATGCTATAATGGGGTAATTGATTAATGCATCTTGCAATCTAGCCAAACCATCATGGCAGAGACTTGTTGCCAAGATCTAAAACTGCTGCATCAAAATTGAACAGATTTTGTTCAGGAATGATGAACAGGAATAGATGCTGTTAAAATACAAGAACTTCTTAATGATGTTGTTAAAATACAAGACCTTTTTATTGATGCCGTTAAAATACAAGATCTTTTTATTGATGCTGTTAAAATACAAGAACTTCTTAATGATGTTAAAATACAAGTCCTTTTTATTGATGCCGTTAAAATACAAGACCTTTTTATTGATGCTGTTAAAATACAAGACCTTTTTATTGATGCCGTTAAAATACAAGATATTTTATTGATGCTGTTAAAATACAAGACCTTTTTATTGATGCCGTTAAAATACAAGACCTTTTTATTGATGCTGTTAAAATACAGGAACTTCTTAATGATGTTGTTAAAATACAAGACCTTTTTATTGATGCCGTTAAAATACAAGACCTTTTTATTGATGCCGTTAAAATACAAGACCTTTTTATTGATGCTGTTAAAATACAAGAACTTCTTAATGATGTTGTTAAAATACAAGTCCTTTTTATTGATGCCGTTAAAATACAAGACCTTTTTATTGAAGCCGTTAAAATACAAGATCTTTTTATTGATGCTGTTAAAATACAAGACCTTTTTATTGATGCCGTTAAAATACATCATCTTTTTATTGATGCTGTTAAAATACAAGACCTTTTTATTGATGCCGTTACAATACAAGACCTTTTTATTGATGCTGTTAAAATACAAGAACTTCTTAATGATGTTGTTAAAATACAAGTTCTTTTTATTGATGCCGTTAAAATACAAGACCTTTTTATTGAAGTCGTTAAAATACAAGATCTTTTTATTGATGCTGTTAAAATACAAGACCTTTTTATTGATGTCGTTAAAATACATCATCTTTTTTTTTATGCTGTTAAAATACAAGAACATTTTATTGATGCCGTTAAAATACAAGACCTTTTTATTTATGCCGTTAAAATACAAGACCTTTTTATTGACGCTGTTAAAATACAAGAACTTCTTAATGATGTTGTTAAAATACAAGTCCTTTTTATTGATGCCGTTTAAATACAAGACCTTTTTATTGATGCCGTTAAAATACAAGATCTTTTTATTGATGCTGTTAAAATACAAGAACTTCTTAATGATGTTGTTAAAATACAAGACCTTTTTATTGATGCCGTTAAAATACAAGACCTTTTTATTGATGCCGTTAAAATACAGGATCCTTTTATTGATGCTGTTAAAATACAAGAACTTCTTAATGATGTTGTTAAAATACAAGTCCTTTTTATTGATGCCGTTAAAATACAAGACCTTTTTATTGATGCTATTAAAATACAAGACCTTTTTATTGATGCCGTTAAAATACAAGATATTTTATTGATGCTGTTAAAATACAAGACCTTTTTATTGATGCCGTTAAAATACAAGACCTTTTTATTGATGCTGTTAAAATACAGGAACTTCTTAATGATGTTGTTAAAATACAAGTCCTTTTTATTGATGCTGTTAAAATACAAGAACTTCTTAATGATGTTGTTAAAATACAAGACCTTTTTATTGATGCCGTTAAAATACAAGACCTTTTTATTGATGCCGTTAAAATACAGGATCTTTTTATTGATGCTGTTAAAATACAAGAACTTCTTAATGATGTTGTTAAAATACAAGTCCTTTTTATTGATGCCGTTAAAATACAAGACCTTTTTATTGATGCTGTTAAAATACAAGACCTTTTTATTGATGCCGTTAAAATACAAGATATTTTATTGATGCTGTTAAAATACAAGACCTTTTTATTGATGCCGTTAAAATACAAGACCTTTTTATTGATGCTGTTAAAATACAGGAACTTCTTAATGATGTTGTTAAAATACAAGTCCTTTTTATTGATGCTGTTAAAATACAAGACCTTTTTATTGATGTCGTTAAAATACAAGACCTTTTTATTGATGCCGTTAAAATACAAGAACTTCTTAATGATGTTGTTAAAATACAAGTCCTTTTTATTGATGCCGTTAAAATACAAGACCTTTTTATTGATGCCGTTAAAATACAGGATCTTTTTATTGATGCTGTTAAAATACAAGAACTTCTTAATGATGTTGTTAAAATACAAGTCCTTTTTATTGATGCCGTTAAAATACAAGACCTTTTTATTGATGCTATTAAAATACAAGACCTTTTTATTGATGCCGTTAAAATACAAGATATTTTATTGATGCTGTTAAAATACAAGACCTTTTTATTGATGCCGTTAAAATACAAGACCTTTTTATTGATGCTGTTAAAATACAGGAACTTCTTAATGATGTTGTTAAAATACAAGTCCTTTTTATTGATGCTGTTAAAATACAAGAACTTCTTAATGATGTTGTTAAAATACAAGACCTTTTTATTGATGCCGTTAAAATACAAGACCTTTTTATTGATGCCGTTAAAATACAGGATCTTTTTATTGATGCTGTTAAAATACAAGAACTTCTTAATGATGTTGTTAAAATACAAGTCCTTTTTATTGATGCCGTTAAAATACAAGACCTTTTTATTGATGCTGTTAAAATACAAGACCTTTTTATTGATGCCGTTAAAATACAAGATATTTTATTGATGCTGTTAAAATACAAGACCTTTTTATTGATGCCGTTAAAATACAAGACCTTTTTATTGATGCTGTTAAAATACAGGAACTTCTTAATGATGTTGTTAAAATACAAGTCCTTTTTATTGATGCTGTTAAAATACAAGACCTTTTTATTGATGTCGTTAAAATACAAGACCTTTTTATTGATGCCGTTAAAATACAAGAACTTCTTAATGATGTTGTTAAAATACAAGTCCTTTTTATTGATGCCGTTAAAATACAAGACCTTTTTATTGAAGCCGTTAAAATACAAGATCTTTTTATTGATGCTGTTAAAATACAAGACCTTTTTATTGATGCCGTTAAAATACAAGACCTTTTTATTGATACTGTTAAAATACAAGACCTTTTTATTGATGCTGTTAAAATACAAGAACTTCTTAATGATGTTGTTAAAATACAAGTCCTTTTTATTGATGCCGTTAAAATACAAGTCCTTTTTATTGATGCCGTTAAAATACAAGACCTTTTTATTGATGCCGTTAAAATACAAGACTTAGCAAAAATGAATTTTTAGTAAGTTTGTCTTTATGATGTTTTTGTGTTGATTTTAGTGCTTAGGACTCTTGGAATTCCAACAAGGTCAGTTACCAATTTTGAGTTTCCAAAGGGATGATGCAGTAGTAGTTCGAAAAATTTGTATCTGGTGATTTGGATCTTCAAGATAAACCAGATCACATTTGCAAGTCATCATTCAGCAATGGTGAGCAGTGATAAAGGTTCAGCCAGAAAGAAAACATTTGGGTATTGGAAGCAAATCTGGAGGTACCCTATACAAAAATCAATAGGCATTTGGGACAAATCAGGTAAAGAAAATAAAAAGTGGCTACCTCATGATCTGATAGATGATTAGTTGCTTGCATAGTTTGACATTTACAGCAGTTATCTTGTCCTTGAGCTTACTGCTGATGAAAAATAATTTCAGTCTGATAATCAGAAATATATCTTTTTTGGGGTTGACAAACTTGATTCTGCTTCAACCTCCTCATAACCAAAAAGATCCTTTCCTCCCCTTTGGTGATGCTATAATGGGGTAATTGATTAAATCTAGCCAGACCATCATGGAAGAGACTTGTTGTCAAGATCTAAAACTGATGCATCAAAATTTGAAAACATTTTATTTAGTAGTTTATTTTTTTGTTTTTGTTTTTTGCTTTTACTGTTAGTTCATTCAATACTAGACACAAGAGCCGCTTAAGGTAGAGTGTTACTGAGAGAGATTGCTGTAAGTGAGAGTGAAGTAAGAGATTATTATGAGGTCGAGAAGGATAGATATCAGTAGATCCTGGACTTAAAGGCATCAAGATTGTTGTTGTCAAGGAAGCATTCTTTTGGGAGTTTGTTACATAAAATAACAGTTCTGGGGAAGAAGTTGTCTGATTGGAACTTGTTTTTTATCAAAGAAACATGAAGGGAATGAGAATGGTTAGCCAGAATAAACATGGCATTGTAGGGGGTACTAGCTGTGAAGGTCTAAACTGGTGGAAGTAAGGAACTCGTCCGAACATCTGCCATAGTAATTACGGTAGAGTAGTGAGAGGTTAGCAACGTTTCATCTATGGGGTAAGAGTTGCAGAGTAGAGAATAATTCATCACCCACAAGGTTAGTCACAGAGGATTGGGCCGCACCAACCAGGATGTGGCAGCAATTTACTGAAAAGTTGTATTTTTATTCTGAATAATTTATGAATTGTGATCTTGGGGCCAAAATGGCTTCAGAAATTTTACTGTGATACTGTTCTTTACACCAGATAGTAAATGATTTTGTTATTCATTTAAAATTGGATGCTTTGTTTTTTTTTTTGTTTTTTTTTTTTGAAAGTGTAATTTTTCCTGGTGTAGTTTCACTTACATTGGCCGACTGTGACCTTCGTTTCTTTAGGGGATAAAATAAGTCTCAAACTGGGAACAATTGAAGCGGATCTGAAGTGGGGATTCGATTTACGATATACATATAATGTCAAACTGGACCCTTACTTTGTGTCCGTCTTTACGACAGCGGCTGTTCAGTTTACAGTGTAAATATAATGTAAAACTGATCCCTGATTTTGCTTACGCATTTATTCAATAAGGCGAATACAGTATGGAAGCTCAAAATGAAAAAAAAATGATTAAGTTACGTTTTCATTTTCGCAAAAAAATATATTTCAGGGTTTGAGGTTCAGGTTTTTCTTCTTCTTTGTAACACTAATAGAAAGGGTTCTATACTGATTTCACCGGGCAAAATCTAATGCACTTAAGTATTGAGGTCCTGTCTCATATTCCTTATAAATGAGACCTGCCCCCTGTCAATTATCATATTTTCTGGGCTTTAGATGCATATACGTATTAGTCAGCGTACACCAACATGGACCACGTTAAAAATACATTCTGATAGATTTTTGGTTTCCATGATGCAAGTTTTTTATCCTGATAGAATAAATTAGCTGTTTCATCGTTGGCAAAATTGTTTTGATTTTAATGATGCTTACATTAGGTAAAAAAGTTCTAAGTCTAGACAGGAGGCACTGTGGAGTAATGGATAGCAGCTCGGATTAGGAAAGGTATGAATCCTCTTCTTCCCCCCCCTCCAGCTAAACAGCAGGACAATCCGGGTTCTATAGCCTTTGATAGCAACTGGTCTACCACAGAAAGAAATGTCAACCTACTGCGGGGAAAAATCTGCCTCATCAGTGATGTATCGAAAGATACATGATTAACTAAACGTGTATCACGCATGGCACTTATCTGACTGACTGAAAATAATAAGATTATAAAAATCAGCAGCAGATATGACATTATCATCAGTGCAACACCGAATGATAGTCGAACTCATTACATTCACTTATGTGTTAATACCCTTGGGAAAGGTATGGACCCTCTTCTTCACCCAGCTGTGCGTAAATAGCAGCACAGACCGGGTTCTATAGCCTTGGACAGCAACTGGTCTACGATAGAAAGAAATGGTAACCTACTGCAGGAAAAAAATCTGCCTCTTCAGTCATGTAACGAAAGATACATGATCGCTTAAGCATGTATCAAGCATGGCACATAACTGTCTGACTGACTTTCCAGTCGAATCTATTACATTCTCTTACAGGCTAATACCCTTGGCAAAGGTATGAATTCTCTTCTTCTCCCCCAGCTATGGGTAAATAGCAGGACAGACCGGGTTCTATAGCCTTGGATGGAAAATGGTCTACCACAGAAAGAAATGGCAACTTACTGCAGGAACAAAAATCTGCCTCGTCAGTCATGGATCGAAAGCTACATGATCGTCTAAACGTGTATCACGCATGGCACATAACTGATCGAAGTTGAGACATTTTAAATCCTGTGGTTAAAAACAACCATTCATTTTGTTTGAACCTGATATATAACTTGTGCAACAAAATGGTTCTAAGAGAACCTGAAAATCTACCAGGATTTATTGGTAGACATAAACTTACCAACAAATTCTATACAGATAACAATTGCTAATTCAAAGTAGAAACATGAAAGAATTATTAGACAAAGTAGATGACGAAAGGAAGAAAAAAAAAATCTAAGCATTAACTGTAAGAAGCCATGGTCATGAGCAAAAGGTTATATCGCAAGATGTAAGGAACACATTGGGGATATTAAAAGCAGACAAATGTCGAAATTCAACTGATTCGGCAGGAGGATTTCGCAGAGTATTACGAGACAGGAGATAACAAAGAAAATATAAAGTGGATAAAGACGTTGGCTAGATCCAGTGACTAGACCCAAAGAGTTGTGAGTTCAATACCAGACCACAGCAGTGGTGAACAAAAAAAAAAAACTTGCAGAATTAAGTTAAAGGGAAATAACTGAGACATTCGAAAGAGGCATGACACGTGGAACTAGAACAGTCTACTCCGGAGGACGAAATAAAGGGTTCGATTCGAAATTCCAACCACCTGAAGAAGGCCGGAACATACAACGGTCGAAACGTTGTGAATATAGCAATGAAGATGAGGATAACAGTCCGAATAATGTAAGTAATTATAATACCTTATCTCAGAGATATAGTCCTATTTCGTAGGTTTCCTTGTATGCGGTATTGTGGTATATGCAGGAGTGAATGATAACGGACGGGGTTTTTTGTGGTCGTTGTGTAAATTGTAACGAATAAATGGGTCGTGAATCGAATTAGCTAGGTATAAGATAGTGTCGACCAGCTTCGACCCATTCCCCCTTTTTGGCCTTGTGCCAGAATTGCTGTATGTTAACGCAATAAATCTTGAGTACTGAACTGCTACGTGATATCTGTTCTCCTTTACGGCAGCGAATGTCGGACGGTCTTCTCAAAGATGAAGAAGAGACTCGATGCAACAGAGGTATGGTTCTACAGAAGAATGCTAAGGATACCATAGACCGAACATATGAGCAACGATGAGGTTTTGGAGAGGGCGTAAACAAAGATTAAACTTATACATAACATCAGGAACAGGCAGCTGAAAATTCTGGGACACGTAATGAGAAAAGAAGGCTTGGAAAATCTAATACTCACAGGGCGGAAAGAGGGACGACAAGGACAAGCAATGCGCGACATACTTAATGGGGTTAAGCAAGTGGATGGCAGAACAGGGTCTGGGAGAAGTAGTAAAAAGACAAAACTTATTGAGAACTACAAGAAATAGGAGGAAGTGGAGAGCCATGATCGACTACGTCCTGAAGGGATACGGCACATAAAAGACTACATGGAAAACGGAAAATGTGACGTAAAAATTCTAAGTCACATAGGAATAATGAAAGATGTTTTTAAGAAACTAAGCAGTGTATTTCCAAGAAACCAACTCCCAAACAAATCGACCATGGTAAAATTCAAACCCAAATATCACGGTCGGAATCCGAATTGGCCACGTTATGTAATTAAATTTGATTAAAAAACCTGCCAGGATTGTAAGCAGATGAAAACTATGCTCGTGAGTAGAAGGGAGTTAAAAGATGTGGATGGGCGGCACATTGCGAATGTTAAGATTTATTCTAATGCTGCTTAAAAAGAAAACAGTTTTTTAGAGTCGAGTTATGACTTTTTTTTTTAAGTTTATAATTAAAAACGTCCTTTTATTTTTCTCGAACCTGAAAATTATTTCAATTTTTTCTCCATATTATTGGTGTTTATACAACAATCTGAGACATTTTCTAAAGGGCCTCGTGCTGTTTACTTCCCGGGTCGAAGAGTGTATCAACCAAATGTTTTATGATTAAAAAGCAATAATAAAAATAGTGATTAACTTTCCTCTATGATATTTAGACTTTAGAAATTTAAGCGTAATAGCGATTGGTGGCAAGGGCTCATCATTTTACCGTTGAAATGGTTAGATGTAACCGTAAATTCTATGCTAACAGTTTCTTCTGTCGCACTTCTCGTTTGAGGAAATTTTTCCGGCTCCTTGCTTTCCAATCAAGTTTGATCTTCAAAAATTTAAATGCACTGTCAATCGTTATCTTCTGACTTCTTAATTCTCGTTCTTTTAATGTCCTCTCTCCTTAATAATTTTTTTGTTTGTTCATATTCACTCACACTCGGTAATTCCTTGCATCTTAGTGGCTTTATTGCCTTGCTTGGGGGTGAAATTATTAAAAAAAAAGATCGTAAAATATTAGTAGTAAAAGTAAAAACCGATTGTATTTTCTTCCAATATTTAATTCTTTTTAAAACAGTTTTTATGTTTTTTTGTCATTTTTCTGTTTTTTTTTTACAATAACCACTGAACATTAAAAAATGCCATATTTTATTTGTTTCCAAATTTAAAAACAAAAAAAATAAACATAGCCCCCCCCCCCCATTTTCTTTTCTTTTCTTTTTTACGAACACATTGTTGGAGATACTCTTTACAAAAATTCTGAGGTAGAAAATATATTATAAAGAAATGAAATAAGTATGTTTTTTAATACATTCTCGTTAAAAATGCTGGTAATTCCATGTAAAAATGCGCCTTCCAATTTTATCACTTTTGTACCTCCTTAGACTCTTCTTGCTAATCGTTCACAACACGCACACTCCAAAGTTCTAGTTTGTTTCCTATTACAAGGCCGACACATACATAATCGTGTAAGAAAATGTTGTATAGAGAAAGAGAGAGAGAGAAGGTAAATCGAGAGACGGAGCGGTTAAAGGGAGAGTGAGAGATAGAGGAAAAGCCCGTCAACTGAAAATTCCCCACTTCGCCTCCTTCTGTCACATTATCTGACAGGCAATCATTTCGTGTCACGTGATTAGTCTGGGAAGCCTTCTCCTTCTTCTCCTCTCTTCCTTTGTTTATTTCTCTCTTTGCCGTGGCGCTCCTCTACCTTCTACTCCTCCTCCACCATCACCACCACGTTCTTTTCTTTACCAGTCCACCACCCATTTTTAATTCTCTCCGCTCCTAACACCCAAAACCGCGCCGCACGCACGCGTGCGCGCACCTTGCTATTCCTCTTTGCCCGTCTCTCCTCCCCTTCATTTTCCTCCCACTTAATAATCATTTCTCCTCCCCCTCTTGCTCATTTGCATGTAGTTGGAAAATGGTCGAGCTTTCAGGGTGAAGGAGTCTTTTTTTCAGGCTAAAAACGTTATCACCTTCCTGACCTACAGACTATTTTTTTTTTTTTTGCAAAAAAAAAAAAAAAAGGTAAACTTTACGATGGACACTTTTTAAAAATCTCTATATGGCATTTTGCGGGTGGGAAACCCAAAACACTACCAACAACAACAACAACAACAACAACAACAACAAACGATATCTTTGAGCTCTGTGGGTGAGAGTAAAAAGAAAGAAACAAAAATTATTTTTCTTTATTTTATTTATTTATTTAAATTATTTTTGGTGTTAGCATAAAAATGTGTCGATTATTTGTGCTATAGTGTATATTTATGTATTTATGCGTGCGTCTCGCTCTCTCTCTCTCTCTCTCGCGCGCGCTCTCTTCTCCCCCTCACTTTTATAACCTCTCCTTTCGACCTCCTTCTAAATATCTTTTCCCCTCTCCACTCTCTGTTTTTTATTGTCTATCTTTCTCGCACTCCTAAAATCTATTTCATTTTTTTAAGTTTGTTTCCTCGGTTGGCAATTTCAGAATATTTCCTTTTACAATCTCTTTTAGGTCAATTTCAAGTTGATTCTTTTTGCTTATTTGTTTTATTTATTTATATGCTTAATCAGGTTCGTTATGGTAACATTGTGTATGAGGTTGCGCCTGCCTGTCTGTGTTATTAAAAAAATTATTGGGCTGTATAAATTAATATATTTGTGGCACTTAACTTTTATAACCTTTGATTGTATAGGTGTTGATCTGTGATATCCACACTTATTTAGCTTTGCTACTCAAACTTCAACCCAAGAAATGCTGTTAAATCCATTACTACACGCACGTTGTTCAAAATCAAAAAGACCCATAACCACTGATATGTCCTTTCCTTTCTTACCTTATGATACAACCTGGTTAAACCCCTCAAGAAGTACTGAATATACCACATATGTGACTTTAAACACAGGTGGTGTCTGTGTCGCCCGTGTGTTACAAAAATATCGTCTGTTATTAAGATCTTTTTAGAATTGAATACAAGACGTTAAAGTATATAGGCGACTTGTTTGTTGTGCTCTATTGCAAAATTCTATTCAAGTGGACAAAATAAACGCCAACTTAACCCTTTCTTTGACTCGATTCCATATTATATGTATGTTTTATTTTTCGCCTGTGGTAAAATTAATATTCGAATCGATGTCAATGTGTTAATTAAACCCACTTTATTAATGTAGGTCATAGCATTTCTGCTTACACACACACACACACAGGCGAGTGCGCGCACGCGCATCTGTATGAAGAGAGGCACACACAGGCAAACCCACTGAAAACTGTTAAACTCTCGCACAAAAAAAAAATAACTTTTAGTCAAGCAACATATTTTTACATTATTTTGAGTTTGAAATAATAAACAGATACTTGTAAAATCTTCTAATCCTTAATTTTAGACTCAAGAATTTTTTGATGCTAATTGTTGTGATGTTTTCCTGTTATATTTTTTTATGGTTGCACTTCCGTCTCTAGCAGACGATATGGAAACCACATAAAACATTCGAATTAAAGGATGTCTTTGTAGATGTAATATTATCCATTGCCGTTGTATATATATATATATATATATATATATATATATATATATATATACACACACACACACACACATATTTAAAATAAAATGAAAATTTAAAAAAGCATTGATTAGATTTTTTTCAAATTTATGAGATAACAAAAAATTATCATCGTATAAGTCAAAGTGCATTAAAAAAAAAATTAACCTTTTTTTTAAAAAAAAAAATACGAAAATGAAAATCTATCAAGGGAGCCGATGGGTAAAAAAAAGGGTATCAATTTTAAATTATACGACCCTAGGGCTCCACGGGTAGGGGTTGGAATTATACAGGGATTATTAAATTAGGAATATGATTTATTTTTCCCTAAGAAGGGCGTATTCGAAATATGGAATATGGTAAAAAAAAGAAGAAAAATATGGTGCGAAGGGTTGTAACTGCATAGTGCATCATCATCATCATTAAATTTTTTATTTCTCTAAGCAATTCTTGGCGATTGCGTGTATAAAATTTAGCTTTCTTATATATATATATATATATATATATATATATACGCGTGTTTGTATATAGATGTGTGCGTGTATGTGCGCGGTTTTTGGAGGGTGGGTTGGGGTAGTACACGTATTTTCAATGCCAATGTTTTAGCGTGTAATTTTCTGATGTCGTCTTTATTTTGGTGGGCTCTATTTTCTGAGTGTGGGAAAAACACGAACAGTCTCCTTGTCTGTAACAATAAATAATAAAAGTAAAATCGAGCCAGAAATGAAAGCATTCTGTAGCGATATGAAATGAGAGACAGCTTACTGCTGCTGCTGGGAATTCCATCTTTAAAAAAAAATCCTCACATTTCAGTTTATCATAAACTTAAAATAGCAACATTTAATATATATATATATATATATATATATATATATATATATATATATATATATGTATACACAATTTTTTGAGAGTCAGATTAACTAGACAAGATTTGGGTAAACTTAGATTTTCTTAATGTAGGTTAAAGGTTTTATGGTAAAAAAAATTAAATTTCTACTCTTTATGGAATAAAGAATAACTTAATTTGTCATTAATCAGGTTTTATTTTTATTTTTAAATTTTAATTCCTAGTTTTGGTCCCCCCCCCGTTTTAAAAAGCAACTTTATCTGGTAACCTTAAATTGCGACCTTCAAAATTAGAGAAAAAAAATGATTTTTAAATTTTTAAGAATGAATTGCTTTTTTTTTTTTTTTTAACTATTTGATTTTTTTTTTTTTTTGATTTTTTAAATAAAATTTCTTTGGCTGATTAAAAGAATCTAGTTAGAGTAAATGTTTTTTTTTTGTTGTTGTTTTGTTTTAGTTTGAGATTGAAAAAGGAAAACATTTTTGTGTCCATTGCAACACAAACGCTAAGTGCGCGTCGTTCGTTGTCATTAGCGATTTTTACCATGTCTCATATCACAAATATGACTAATTTTTGCTTTTTACAAACTTTGAAACCATACTTTTTAGGGAGGTGCTGAAAATCTTTTTTTTAGCTAACACACACACACACGCGTTTTTAGAATGAAAAAGAAGAAAAATTTGTAAAGAACAAAAAACGATAACCATGCCATTAAAAATTATAAAAATAGATAAAAAAAAAAAAAAAAAAACTAAAAAAATATCACCAACAATTCAAAATTGCAAAAGATTTAAAATTTATTTATTTATAGTTGCAGGAATAAAAAAAAAATAAAATAAAATAATACACGCCCCTAATGACCATCTGTAAAGAAAATGATTTTTGTATTTTTAGATGTGAAATAAATAAAATCTGTATAGTGTACTAACAGAAACTAAAAAATTGTATTATGAGGCATGGTAAAAAAACAAAACAAAAACCTCTCTAGTATTTCCCTCATAGCCTTCATTATCAGTGCATTTTTCAAGGTGGGAGAAGGGGGTCTGTTTTTTTTGTTTTTTGTTTTGTTTTTTTTTCCCCAACTAGGTCTCTCTCCTGAGCAACTTGACTCTCCCCTGCTTTTTGCGACCCACCCTGATCAATGTTTTTCACAAGCATCACTAATGTGGCCGCTAGTAAGCAAGAAAGCCGACTACTACAACTACTACTACTATTTATTTATTATTACCAGCTACTCAAACCATTTGCTACTGTAGTGTTTTTAGTGTTCTTGCTTCGTTCGTCCCAACCCCCACCTTTGCGTCTTCTTGTCGCTCTTTTTCTCTCTTTGGTTTCTTTTCTTTTTCTTTCTCTCTCTCTCTCTCCCTCTCCCCTATTTCAACTTTGATTCCAGACAAAAGCCAATCTCTTTGTTGTATGTTACTTTCTTTCTCTCTTGGGCGACCATCAGAAGAATCATTGTGTGCCGGTCGTTGGAGAGGGGACAATCATTATCGATCTCCTTGAGAAATCACTCGATAAATAAATAAATGATTATTTCTCTCTTTCATCTTAAAAGTTAGGTTTTTTTTTTTGTTGTTGTTACTAGAAATTGGTTGTTTTTTTTTTTAGAATCGTTTAGGTTTTCTTTTCTTACTTTCAGTAATTTGACTTGGATTTCCGATTTCGTTTTCAACTGCTAGAGAGCTAAAAACACAAATGTTTTTTTTGTTAACGAATAATAAAAAAATAAAAATAATAAACGTTATTGCAGAATTTAAATTATTCAGAAAAGTTATTGAAAAATCGATCAGAGTGTAAAAATTATCACTCCCATATTGCCTATAGAGAGGAACTTGTTGTCACTTGATCTCAAATACAACCATCGTGTTCTACGATTAGCAAGAAAGTACCCCTAACATTTTAATGTTAATTGTTAATAATAATAATGAAAAAGAATTATTATTTATAAATTGTTGTTTACTGCTATTTACGAACAAAAAGCATTTTATTTTTACAATCATAAGAGAGAGACTTTTTTGACGGCTTCAGGTTGTTCATCAAAAAATGCACCTTGTCTTTTTTTCTTTGTTTCTTTAATCTCTTTTTTCCTTTTTGTTTGTTTTAAAATTCATTTTCTTTTTCTATGTTTCTAAACAATAATACGGTTGAGAAATTATTTCTTTTATACAGTGTACGATCGTTTTAAAAAAAATATATATTGTCTTTTTCTGGACAGTAGTGTAATTTTAATTTTTTGCATTTTTAAATTTTGTTACCGATTGAAGTCAGTCGAGAAACCTGACCAAAGAAAGACAATGGACATCAACTGAAGAAGAAGAGATTGTAAAAATAGTGGACAAGGCAATTTGTTATAAATATAATTGTTAATTTCTTTGTCTATAATAATGTGTTTTTCTGTTATCTCCCGTACCCTGGCGACGATAGGTGGCAGTGTCTTTCTTTATTATGCCAATGTTTCCAAAATGTTATTGTTCATGGAGCCGGGAGGTGAAAAGGCCGACTATGTTAAAAAACAAAATAGAGTACACTGTACACAGCAATAATAAATGAAAATAAATAATTTATATATTTTATTATATAAACATACAAATCATAAAATATAAAAATTACCATAGCAACTCGAGTTTCTCCTTTCCTTTCTTATAGATAGTTAGGATGGGTTATATATTTTTTTATTTTATAATTATGAATTGTTTCCTATCGTTGAACCTAGGTTGACAGTCCCTGAAAAGAAGGGGAAAACTTACGTTGCTAAGAAGGTATTTTTATTTTTTTTAAATGTTTATCTAAGCTCTAGACCAGGGGTTCCCAACCAGTGTGGAATTCCCCCCCCCGCGCCTCCATGAGAATTTCAGGGAGGAATCTTTTATTTATTTATTTTGTTTTTTATGTACAGAATTTTGTTTATAGAATTACATTACTCTGGCATTCTACTAAACTTTTGGTTTACTGAAGCAAGCTTCAGTTTATTCATTTAATAAATTAGTTATGAATTAAGACAAATTATTGTACAAGGATTCAAGTTTAAATATTGATCAACATTTTCTGTAGTTATTAAATCTGTAAAACTCCTCGATAAAAAAAAATAATCCATGTAATTGTCTATGTACTAATATGGCAAAAAATGAAAATTTTCAATAATATATGCATATTATTTGGAATGCATCTTTTGAGTCAATCTTGGAATGGTGAAGTATGACATTCTGGCATATGGTAGAAACTAAAAGAGTACATTGAGCAAAAAAGGTTGAGATACAATTCTCTACACAGTACTGAACACTTTTACTGGGCATTTTTTTTATATTAGTTAGCATTGACTAACTATATGTGTGTTTATATATAAAGTCATATGTGAAAAAATTGTCTAATAATAGTAAGGACTTAACAATATATGCTAACATTTTTAATGGCATGGGTAATTGAGTGATTTATTTATTTATTGGTTATCAATCCTTTTTGGTTTATTTAAAGTCAAAACATATTTTTGGAAATGTAAGAATATTTATATATTTTTTTTATGAGTAAATATTGTATTAACAATTTTTGGTATATAGTATGATATCTACCATCCATTTTCTACCATGGTATGATATCTACCATCCATTTTCTACCATTGTATGATATTTACCATCCATTTTCTACCATTGTATGATATTTACCATCCATTTTCTACTATGGTATGATATCTACCATCCATTTTCTACCATGGTATATCTACCATCCATTTTCTACTATAGTATGATATTTGCCATCCATTTTCTACTATGGTATGATATCTATCGATTGTTGTAAGTATGAAATATGTTAGGGTTAGGATTAGGGTTAGGATTAGGAGTTAGGGTTAAAATGAACTGGTTATGTACAAGTCAAGTATAATTATAACATCATTAACAATTTTTATACAAAAAGTTCAAAAAATCATTAAATATTGATTTTAATGTTTGTAAAGTGATTTGATGTCATTTAAAAAACAATAAGCTGGTCATCATTTTTCCTGAGCATTTTCCAGCAATAATAAGTGCATCATTTACGGTAGGTCACAAATGCCTCGGTAGATATCATACCATAGTAGCAGCCAATGTTTTTCAAGGTGGCAATAATTTTTTCAGAGACAAATTCTACTATTCAACCAATAGTTTGGGAGGGGAGAAGAAATGCATTTAAACTTTTCCAAAGGATATTTGTGTATAAGTGAATATAATGAACTCAACTAGAATTCAACCTCAGCTCTCTGATTTTTTCATTCTGAGCCATCATTATGCCACCTGCACACCACTCCATGTGTAAACGAGCATTAATATCAGAATATTCTAAGGCTTATGGCCACATCATGCTGAAGTTAAGCAACGTTGAGCCTTGTCAGTACCTAGATAGGTAACCACTTGGTGCTGTAAGCTTGAATGTGTCGTTGGTGTAAAGGATAACATCTTAGAAATGGAAATTAAAGAGCCAAGATTTAGTACCTGTTAGGTTTGGTATATTAACTTACGCACAAATACCGTTGGGAAAAGTATGAATTCACTTTTTTCATTTTAGGACCTAAAACATTTTTCACATACCAAATACAAATTTACCATTCTTAGATTACTTTGCCTCATATTCTGAGCACACATTTTAGAATTCAGAAGCAAGACATGGTCACTTATTGGAAAACAAGTACAAGTATAGAATAGATATATCTGTGTTTTTTTTTTTTCCTACAAAGATCAGTCAGTTGTTATTGAATTAAATATACGGGATGTCTTAAAAAAATGTCTACATATTTTGAAGCTTTCTCAAGAAATAATTCAAGCAACTTAAACCAACTCTATCTAATTTATTAGATTGGTGCAAAAATAATGACGTAATAATGTCGTTTTTTGATGTATTTTTCAACGTCAAAAAACGACATTATTACGTCATTATTTTTGCACCAACCTAATAAATAATACATTTGAAGACAGAATTTATTATAAATGCATGCTCTTAAGATTTTGTCATATCAGGTTTTCAAATTGGTGTCTGTTATGATGCAGACATTGCTGACAATACAATGCAATGAAATCACAACCAGCAATCAACATTTTGATAGGTTTCTTAGACTTCTGTGATAACTTTTCATCATCCTTTCTTGCTTCACAGGGTGTGGTTGATATCCGTGGTCTTCCAAAACGGTTCTTGGGCACATCGTATACAGTACCATCAGCTTCCAATTTATCGCTAATTCATGAGATTGTATGTCACTTGGGTGGATCTGAATGAAACTCTCTTTGATACACCCTTTGAAGTTCAACTGCATTTTCATACTTCCAGTAGCATTTCAGGATGAACAGTCTTTGTTCAAAACTAAGCCTGGATGACATTAGTAATAATAATGTGTACATCTGAAAAAAGAGCAAGATTTTGGTTTGGTTTGGTTTGTTTTAGGGTATATCAACATCAATAGGTTATTTAATGCCGACAAGATTTTTATTGCTGGTAATATTTTTGTTCAAAAATGTATTGCTGGTAATATTTTTCTCTTTAAAAATGTATTGCTGGTAATATTTTTTTCTTCAAAAATGTATTGCTGGTAATATTTTTTCTTCAAAACTGTATTGCTGGTAATATTTTTTTCTTCAAAAATGTATTGCTGGTAATATTTTTTTCTTCAAAAATGTATTGCTGGTAATATTTTTTCTTCAAAAATGTAATGTTGGTAGTATTTTTTTCTTTCAAAACTGTATGCTGGTAATATTTTTTCTTCAAAAATGTATTGCTGGTAATATTTTTCTCTTTAAAAATGTATTGCTGGTAATATTTTTTCTTCAAAAATGTAATGTTGGTAGTATTTTTTTCTTTCAAAACTGTATGCTGGTAATATTTTTTCTTCAAAAATGTATTGCTGGTAATATTTTTCTCTTTAAAAATGTATTGCTGGTAATATTTTTTCTTCAAAAATGTAATGTTGGTAGTATTTTTTTCTTTCAAAACTGTATGCTGGTAATATTTTTTCTTCAAAAATGTATTGCCGGTAATCATTTTTCTTCAAAGTTCATCACTGGTAATAAATTTTATAAAAATGTATTGCTGGTATTAAAAACCTATTTTTGCACTTTCGTAGTGTTTTGACCCCAGTTTGGGAGTTAACTATTTTCCCATAGCTGGGACGCTGACAGGTGCTACCACCCTGGGTCAGGGTGGACCTGGGAACACCAACAATTAAGAGGTGGTTCCACAAAACCTCCTGATCAGAGACCTTGCTGTCAGATGTAGTTTATCGTCTTACCCAGGACACAGATGTAGTTTATCGTCATACCCAGGAATGGAAGAGAGCAAGTTGACTTGAGCTGTACACTGTCAAAGTGTGTATACATTTTTTGGAGACACCCTGTATATTGCTTTTTGGATGGTATTTTTAATTCTATTTCCAATGTAAGATTCTTCATATGAAAAGGGCACATGAAGGACCTTAAAATTGCATTTAAATTTTTGAAGATTGTAGTTACTGGGGAAGGAAGAAATCAGAAGGGAGTTCCACAAGTGGGAAGTGTGAGAAAAGAAACTGTTAGAATAGAAATGGCAGTTGCATCTAGCTAGTTCATTAGTAAAATGGTAAGTAAGTCCTAGTTGCCAATCTAGTAGCACACTTAAATTCATGTAGTCGAAGCTTAAAAATCAGGGTTAAAAAGTTCATGTGAGCATTTGCCATGAAAATATTTGTAAAACAGACAGAGGAAAGCCACTTCACTGGGTTATCAAAAAGTTAAAGATTTTAAATTGCAGATTGCCAGCCATAAGATCACCATTAGACAGTAAGGTAGCTTAAGCAAAAAGAACTAAAATTTTAAGGAAACTTTATGTAGTGGTGGGTTAATTATTATTATTATTTTTATAATTATTATTATTTATTATATTATTGTTATTATTATTATTATTATTATTGAATATATGATAAAACTCTTCAGGAAGAGAATGTACCTCTTGCCTGAAGTGAGCTAAAAAATTAGTTTTGAAAAAGACATGAAACATTTAATTTTTAGGTGATTCGTCAAAATCCAGAGTATAGCCCAAAACCTTTGGCCTATACACAATGACTGGCTACTACTTGTTTCTGGGCACACCCATCAGCTAAGGTGGCTTACTAATCCCTAGCATAGACATCTGCTCTACCCACAGAGCTAACCTGAAGATTGTAGTTACTGGGGAAGCAAGAAATCAGAAGGGATGGAAGTGTGAGAAAAGAAACTGTTAAAGAACAATTTTTTGAAAAGCCTAGTATGCTCAAATACTCTGTTATGATGACTTGTAACTTTGTGCTTGCACAACCTTCAATGGCTTTCCGTCTACCCAATTTCACTTACAAGACATGGGTCAACACATAGTGTTTTGAAGCATTTTCCAAAAGTGCCATATGTTAGTATCAGGTACCCAGAATGATAGCATCAAGAAGTCCCTGACAAATTGACTCTAGTGAGATTTGAACCTGCGTCTTGTAGTCAGAAAGTGAACTTTTTTATGTCAGATGAGCATTAATTTTGATTATATTATATTTTTATTATGTCTTTAAATTCCTTCAGGAACATAGGTCCAAAAGATATCATTGCGGTTTCTATAAGAAGCAAGTTTTTTAAGTGAGTAGGTTGTTAGCCTATTGCACAACCACCAATCTGGAAGATCAGGCTTTGAATTTAGAGCTGTCCTTCTCCTAGACCAGTTGCCACCCAAGGTTATAGAACCCAGTCTGTCCTGCTATTTATCCATAGCTTGGGGTAGGGAGAAGACGTTTTATAACTTTCCCAAGGTTATTAGCACTTAAGTGAATATAATGGATTTGAATGGAGTTCATGAAATCAGTTAAATCTGTTATGTGCCATGCATGATACACGCTTAGGCGATCATGTATCTTTCGATATGTGACTGACGAGGCAGACTTTTTTTCCTGCAGGTTGCCATTTCTTTCTACGGTAGACCAGTTGCTACCCAAGGTTAAAGAACCCAGTCTGTCCTGCAATTTATCCATAGCTAGTGGGAGAAGAAGAGGATTCATACCTTTCCCAAGGGTATTAGCCTGTAAGTGAATGTAATGGATTCAAGTGGAATTTGAACTCAGCTCTCCAATTCCTCAATCCGAGCTGCTATCCATTACTCCACAGTGCCTCCTCTTAATTTTAATTATTTCACTGATAATAAATACAGAAAAGACTAAAATACAATATCAGCTTGCACATCATGTTAAAATACAATTAACACTCATTTGGTATAAAAAATATCTTAAAAAATATCTTCACAAGTGTAACAATGAGCATTAAAAGGTTAAGTTATAAGTAAAATAATTTAAATTCAGATATACTTTTCACTGTTGGGCTAGACAAATTCTCTCTCCAGAATCTTTAAGTTTACCATTCGTCCATGCTTAGAATATTGTTGCCACATATGGTCTGGTGCCCCTTTATTTTCCTTGAGCTCCTTGATAAGATCAAAAAAAAAATTGGCAGTATTATTGATCCTGATCTGGCAGTTCAGCTCCAGTCACTTTCCTACTGGCATAAGGTTGCCTCTCTATGTTTTTCTATAAATAATTTCATAGTAATTGTTTGAATGAGCTCTTCGCTATGGTACCTAGAGGTTCTTGAAATTAAGCGCAGCACTAGACTGGCATTGAAATTTCATCAATTTATGGTTGAGCTGGCTAGATATAGCCATAAATTCTAAGCCAACAGTTTCTTCTCTTACACTTCTTGCTTGTAAAACTCCCTTCCAGCTCTATGCTTTCCAGACAACTTTAATTTGCAAAAATTTAAATGCAATGCCAATTGCTATCTACTGTCCACCTGATTACTCTCTTCTCTTTCTGCTCATCATTAGTGTCTGTTTCTAATTCTTCCACACCCTGTAACCCCTTCTGTTTTAGTGGTATTACTACTTTGCATGGGGTGATTCCAAATAAAAAAAAAAAATATATATATATATATATATATACTAGCCAAATCCTCATCTTACAAACATTTCTTTTAATAATAATTTAAAATGATGATGTTATTCTATTTATGGCAACTGAATTTTTGGCGATTGCCCCATTCATTTTCCATCATTTGATACCGTACATCTGAAAAATGGGACTTTTATCACAGTCACCAGAGCTTGACCTTTGATCAAAGTGCAGTATTTGTTCTTATCAGTTTAATCTAATTCTCTCTCTCTCTATTTCTATCTTCCCTTCTTTCTCTCTTTCATTTTCATTTGAAACCAAGTAGTGTCTTTTCTCCTCTTTTCATGTGATCAAAACAGAACTGTCCATTATTTATGAGCTATTGGCAGGGTGTAAGGCTAATACAAACTAACAAAGGGCGGTTCAAATATATATATATATATATATATATATATATATATATATATATATATATATATATCACAAATATTGGCATACCATACTACTTGATTTCCTCACTTGAAACAAAAACACTTTGAAACTTGACAGACTCATTTGTAACAAATTATTTTGAACAATCGAACTATTGGTCTCTTCATGCCACAGCAAAGAACATTGATTTTTAATATGTAAATACATGTATCTGACTGTATAAATATGTGTCTGGCTGTATAAATGTTACTGTCATATTTAGTTTGGTCTTCTTCCTTTTCTGCAAAGATCATTTCTTAGCATTGTATAAAAATTTGTGTTGTATTTGTGGACATGACATTCAGGTTTTATTTTTCCTCCTAAAATCGGGGTAGACTGTCCCCACAAACATTATATATATATATATATATATATATAATGTTGAAACCAAGTAGTGTCTTTTCTCCTCTTTTCATGTGATCAAAACAGAACTGTCCATTATTTATGAGCTATTGGCAGGGTGTAACATTAATACAAACTATTAATAACAAAGGGAGGGTCAAGTATATATATATATATGTATATATATACATATATATATAATGTTGGTTGGGACAGTCTACCCTGATTTTAGGAGGAAAAATAAAATCTGAATATCATGTCCACAAATACAACACAAATTTTTATACAATGCTAAGAAATGATCTTTGCAGAAAAGGAAGAAGACCAAACTAAATATGACAGTAACATTTATACAGCCAGACACATATTTATACAGCCAGACACATATTTATACAGTCAGATACATGTATTTACATATTAAAAATCAATGTTCTTTGTTGTAGCCATGAAGAGACCAATAGTTCGATTGTTCAAAATGATTTGTTACAGGTGAGTCTGTCAAGTTTCAAAGTGTTTTTGTTGCAAGTGAGAAAATCAAGTAGTATGGTATGCCAATATTTGTGTGTGAAGCACATGCTAATGAAACGTGTGAGACTGCTGACAGATTGTGTGCGATTGCATTAATTTTAAAACACGGTGAACAAAGAGAGGGGATTCAAGAGTTACTTTCGTCATGGCATTGTATGTGGAAAAATCATCACTGACTGACACATTGTCATGGTAACATGTGCCTAAGCTGTAGATCGAAGCATGGCCTGGCCTGGCCTGGCCTGGCCTAGTTCACTGTTTTTCACAGATCAGGTTATTGTCTGTTTCTTTCACTAACTGTCCTTCAATGTGTCATTGCAGATCTGGCTCCTAACTGTTGCTGGTGAGCCATTTTTTATCACTATTTGACAGTTGGTGCTCACAAATTCTAACTGAGTTTTGCACAGGAATGTACACAATAACCCAAGCTCCGGCCTATTTCCAGGTTATTTAGAGTTCAACCATGCTGACATAGTAGCAAGCACATTATATGACTTGTCCTATCCAATCAGTTACCAGAAACTAATTATTTGGAGCTATGTTTGTATGGAATTATGAAAAGGTTTTTCGTAAGTACTAAATTGAGTAAGATTTATTTGTAGGCATCTCTTACTTGTTTGTGCTTCACTTACTGGCCATAAAATATAGGAGTTTATATCCTATATATATATATATATATATATTGTTATCCACAGACAGACTGTTTCGATGTATCACAGCTCATCAGTGTGGCTAGATGTCTGGTTGCCTCTAGCTAGGATCGAAACCCAACTGAATTGGCGTCAGTCGGGGATTCTACCACTAAGCTGTTGGTGCACGGTAGGGATGAAGGTGAATTTAAGCGTATTTATTTTTAGATAAACACACAGTAACTGAGAGAACTTGATTTGATTTACCAAAGAGTCTTGCATTATTAGCCATAATAGTCACTGTTTACAAACCCACACTTCCTTCCCAGAGAGTTGAACTAAAATAAATTTTTCAGGAGCATATATATTGTCATCCACAGACAGACTGTTTTACAGTATCACAGCTTATCAGTGTGACTAGACGTCTGGTGGCCTCTAGCTAGAATCAAAACCTGACTGAAAGCCGTTATTACAGATTTTTTCCTAAAAATTTAGAAACCTGTTGCAATAATTTAAATATCTTCTTTAAAATTTGATTTCATTTGCAAGCATATAGAAGAAAGTAAGTTGTAAAAAATAAAAATTGCTTTTCTTGTGCTTTATGCACAAGAAAAGTAATTTTTAATTTTTTAGGTTTTAGACAATCTTTAAACTTATTTTTTTGTCCTTCAAAATTAACTTCAATAATACTCGGATTGATATCTGCTGACAGAAAACTTCAAACTCTGTAATTTTTGAAAAATAGAGTTTATAGCAATCTAGGATTTGATGAAAATTTGATAATTTAATGATTAAAAAATATATATTTTACTAAAAATATACTGAAAACTACATTTGTAGATTTGTTGTTTGTTTTTTTTTTGCAATGTTTGTTAACTGCTCGGTTCAAAGGTCAAGTTATGTTCCATCCTTTTTCCTTACTAATAATGAAATCTCTCTTGAATCTACAAGTGTCTCATGGGACATCATTTTTGATGTGATAGTAGCCCTGTTCTATCAGTAACACTTACTTTAATTCCTCTCTCCTAACAATATTTTTCTTATTGATTTTTGATACATTTCTTTATTAAAATCATCAGCAATGACTGAGTTATTTTACAAAATATAAACTTCTGCCAGTTTATTTAATATTGAAATTACTCTCTTTACACACACACACATACATCTAAATGGATAGCTGGCCACTCATATCCAAGGATGCTTGTCAACTAGAGCAGCTAGCTAATCCCTGTTTCAGACGCCTGCACAGGCACATTTGTGTTTGTTCAACACCCACAGAGCCCACCTGTGGTTTATATGTTTGATACTTAAATAATATTTGAAAAATATATTTCATTTTATTTCAAATATAGTGAAAAATACATTTGTTTATAATGTATCTGTTAGCTGTTAACTGAGTTCAAAGGTCAAGTTGTGTTCTGTCCTCTTTTCTTACTGATGATGATGATGATGATGATGATAAAATCTCTTTTAAATCTACATGCATTTTTGATGGAATAGTAGCCTTCTTCTGTCAGTAATACTTACTTTAATTACTGTCCCCTGACAATTATTTACTTCCTGATTTCCAATGCATCCCTACAGTAAAATCATTTGGAAGGCATGCATATATATATATATATATATATATATATATATATATATATATAATATAAAAGGCTCAAACACAAATATTCCATGGTTATAATATATTACATTGTAATCGTAATTACTATGATGAATTGGATTGTGATTACAATTCCAATGTAATAAATTATAACCACGAAATATTAATGTTTGAGCCTTTTATATTATATTCTTGCTCTGTCCTGGACATTGAGCTCTACCTGGATTCTATCCACTTGGAAATATATATATATATATATATATATATATATATTAAAAAAAAGAGAAGAGAGGTGCTGCAAATGTTTTTGGTTGTAATGTGGATTTATTTAGAAAAAAATATTATGCTTTTTTTTCCATAATTTTACTACACGGGTTTCTGGTCTCGCGACCATCTTCAGGTAAAAGCAAAGATTTCCACATATTATTAAAAATAATTCATTTTTTCCTTATTTTTTTTCAATGTTAAAAATTCTCGATATGAGACATTTTCTGTTTTCGTGTTAGTAATCCAAATTTCTTTCTTGAATTGGCAATGAAGAGTTCTGCACGAAGGGTCATAAAACAATTAAGGTTGGTCCAAGCGAAATGATGAATTACTTATCGGCATTTTATCTTTTAATGTTTTACTGACCCCTGTGCGTTCTTGGATCTGTTTCCATTTTCGTGTGTTTCTGTCAGCATGCGTGTATATATGCGTGCGTATATTCCCCCTCCATACATATACTGTCTTACTACGAGGAATTAGTAAACTCATTTGTACATATACACACATACACACCATCCCACCACAAGGAATCAGTACATACACACACACACACACACACATATACACACATACTTCCCAAGCTACATGGAACCAGTATACACATACACATACACACATACATACACACACATACGTACATACATACACACGTACTTCCTAAGTTGTGTGGGCTTTGGGTGTGTGCTCATGAGTAGTTCCCCTGTTTTGTCAACATGCGTATATAAGCACTTTTCATATATATATATATATGTATAATATATATAATAGCCCAATTATATCAGTAATTCTTGCATTAATTCCTGACCATTGATAATCTCTTTCTTTCTGATTTTATTATAGGAATGAAATTGGTATTTTACTATAGAAATGCATTGGCCTTTCTATATAAAAATCATCAACAATTGGAAGCAGAATTTTTCTTTAGTAAGACTTCCCAATCTAGGCCAGGTGTTATTAATTTCGTCATTTAAGAAAATGAAAAGGCATGGATAGCAACTCAAACACATGGACCTACTAAAAATAACATTTATAGTAATAAAATATATCTAGATATGTATCAGAAAATTTGGTTTATAAAACATATATATATATATATATATATATATATATATATATATATATATATGGGAAAATGATATATAAATTTTTTGTATGTCAATTTTAGGGGAAAAAAGTATGACAAACTAAAAAAATTTTGTATGACATTTCGTCTTTATGACTTCATAGGACTAAATTGATGTTTACATTGATGTCGCTACACATGTGCATGAAGCAAAGAGAACACTGAGAATATTAAATTCATTTTTTTTTAAATATATGTTTTGGATATACAATTTAAATTCTTTTTTTTTTTATTTATGTTACTTTTGGGATATTTAATGATATTTAATAATATTTATTTCAAATATAGTGAAAGCTACATTTGTTTATAATGTGTCTGTTAGCTGTTAACTGAGTTCAAAGGTCAAGTTGCATTCCATCCCCCCCTTTTCCTTACTTACTGATGCTGAAATCTCTTTTAAATCTACAAGCATCTCATGGAGCAGCATTTTTGATGGGATAGTAGCCTTCTTCTGTCAGTAACACTTACTTTAATTCCTGACCCCTAACAATTATTTGCTTCCTGATTTCCAATGCATACCTACAGGAAAATAAAAACCAAGGATAGTAACTCAAATATATATATATACCCACTAAAAATAACATTTATAATCATAAGAAAACCTTTCAAAAATTAATAACAACCGGCCTATATTGAGAAGTCTTACTAAAAATAGATTGTGCCTCTGACAGGAGTCAAACCTCCATCCCTTTTTACATTCAGGGAAATCAATTTTGGGTCCAAAGTGTGCTTCTACCTGTTTGGCCAGAGAGACAGGTCAAGATTTGGATTACCTATTCAAGGAAAGTGTGTTTTTAATTGGGATTTCTATGAATCTATATCTGCTAGCTTCAGTTTTATAAACAACAGTTTCCAGGTGGAGGCAAAACATTTTTAGTAGAATTTCTAAATTTTCACTGCTTGCTATTAATTTCCCTGTTTAAGAAAATAAAAACCAAGAATAGTAACTCAAATATATGTACCAACTAAAAATAACATTTATGGTCATAAGAAATAATGTAGGATAAAAAATCCCTTAAAAACATTACTGTTCTTTGCTTTTCAGGTAATGAAACCAAAGCTGGTAGATAGACGTCCCAACAAGACATATACTTTAATTAAATAGGTAATTCAGTTCCTGTCAGAAGCACAACTTTTGTTTCTTACAAATTCTCAATCTAGGCCAGATATTAATTTCACTGTTTAATAAAATAAAAAAAAAATCAGAGATAGCAACTCAAATATGAGTACCCACTAAAAATAACATTTATAGTCATAAGAAAACCTTTCAAAAATTACTGTTTACATTTCAGGTACAAAACTGAAGTTCATTGTAATATCTTTATTATATATATATATATATATATGTATATATATATATATTATGAAATGGATTAAGTCTTACAATTATTTAATATATTTTCTGCTTATACGTTATTTTTATAGATATAATTTATTTAAGTAAATGCTCTGTTTTTTTTTTTGTTTGTTTTTTTTTTATATATAGACAGTATTTATTACATTTACTAGCCTGAAGGATCAAGAAATTTTATAGGAAATATGTGCTCTCTAGCAGGAATTGGACCTGTAACCTTAATGGGAACCGTCATTTGATCTGATATGCTGTTAACCATTCAACCATAGAGAAGTGTCTAGCTAGCAAAGTCTGAATTACTATTTATAAACATTTCTACAAAATTTCTTGAGCATTCAGAAGAAAAAAATATTACCAGCTATACATTTTTGGAAAAAAATATTACACTAATACATTTTTGGAAAAAAATATTACCAGCAATCAAAATCTTGTCGGCATTAAATAACCCATTGAGGTTGATATGCAGTAAAACAAAATAAACCAAACCAATCTTAACCAAAGAATACATATTCTATTCATACGAATCTATCCTAAAAATGTTGTTGGACTTAAATAACCCATTGAGGTTGATGTGTCGTAAAACAAAATAAACCAAACCAATCTTAACCAAAGAATACACATGCTCTTCATACGAATCTATCCTAAAAATGTTGTTGGCATTAAATAAACTATTGAGGTTGATATGCCGTAAAGCAAAATAAACCAAATCAATCTAAACCAAAGAATACATATTCTATTCATACGAATCTATCCTAAAAATGTTGTTGGCATTAAATAACCCACTGAGGTTGATATGCCGTAAAACAAAATAAACCAAACCAATCTAAACCAAAGAATACATATTCTCTTCATACGAATCTATCCTAAAAATGTTGTTGGCATTAAATAACCCATTGAGGTTGATGTGTCGTAAAACAAAATAAACCAAACCAATCTTAACCAAAGAATACATATTCTCTTCATACGAATCTATCCTAAAAATGTTGTTGGCATTAAATAACCCATTGAGGTTGATATGCAGTAAAACAAAATAAACCAAACCAATCTTAACCAAAGAATACACATTCTCTTCATACGAATCTATCCTAAAAATGTTGTTGGCATTAAATAAACTATTGAGGTTGATATGCCGTAAAGCAAAATAAACCAAATCAATCTAAACCAAAGAATACATATTCTATTCATACGAATCTATCCTAAAAATGTTGTTGGCATTAAATTACCCACTGAGGTTGATATGCCGTAAAACAAAATAAACCAAACCAATCTAAACCAAAGAATACACATTCTCTTCATACGAATCTATCCTAAAAATGTTGTTGGCATTAAATAACCCATTGAGGTTGATATGCTGTAAAACAAAATAAACCAAACCAATCTTAACCAAAGAATACATATTCTATTCATACGAATCTATCCTAAAAATGTTGTCGGCATTAAATAACCCATTGAGGTCGATATGTCGTAAAACAAAACAAACCAAACCAAACCAGATTACTTAATTAGATTTTATAAAAATATAACTTTTTTTTTAATAATCATTTCACCCCCATTAAAGCCACTAAGATGCAAGGGATTTACTGAATGTGAAAGAATATAAGAAAAATCATTATTAAGGAGTGAGGACAATAAAAGAACAGGATTTAAGAAAAGACTGGCATTGCATTTAAATTTTTGAAGATCAAAATTGACTGGAAATCAAGAAGCCAGAAGAGATTTCCACAAGTAAGAAGTGTGAGAGAAGAAACTGCTAGCATAGAACTTACGATCACATCTAGCCATTTCAACTGTAAAATGATGAGACCTAACCGCCAATCTAGTACTGCACTTGAAATTCCTAAAGTCAAGGTACCAAAGAGAAAAGCTCAACAGAACAATTACGATAAAAATATTTCTAGAAAACGCACAAGGAAGTTATGTTATTGAAGCCATTGTTGTAATGTAGCTTAATATATTTTAAAATTATTGTGACAAAAATTATATTTGTTTACAAGCAGTGTCTGCTATCTGTAAACTTCAAAGGTCTTGTAAGTTTTCTTATCTATGTTTAATGAAAGCCATTTAAATTTACAGACATTTCACGGGATATATGAAGTATGGAAGACCAAAATTGGCAAAATCTGATCATATATCTGAATTATAGAAGACCAAAATTGACAAAATTTAATGTTACTCAATGTAGTAGTACCATATC
>OZ010598.1:71875958-71938458 GCA_963932145.1 Acanthosepion lycidas
GTGCTGTTAATCGCTCAGCCACAACGAAGAGCCTGGTTAGTGGTTTATGGCTGAATGGTTAAAAGCACATCATATCAAATGATTATGATTTATTCTCATTAAAGTAAACTTTAATGAGAATAAATTCAGGTTCAATTCCTGTTGTAGAAGTACATATTTTCTACAAATTTTCTCAAACATTCAGGCTAGTAAATGTAATTAATACTGTTATTATATTGTCCAAAATAAAACAATGTTGACTCACATATGGGTATTCACTAAAAATAACATTTGAAGTAATAAAAAAATATGTTGGATTAAAAAAATAAAATCCATGAACTTAAATTTAGAAATTGCTTTCTTTATGATTTGCATATGAAACTGAATAGAGGTGCCTTTCAAGAAGCCTTGAACAAGTGAATGAGCTTGAAAGGCAAAATAGACCTTGTTTGATTTTGATGCTCTTTGTGGCTGAGTGGTCAAAGTACATTTGGACAGATAGTGGTTTCTCCTGCAAAAGGAGATGCATGTTCGAATCCTGCTGGATACCACATTTTCTTTAATAAATTTTCTCAATTATGCAGGCCATGAAATGAAATAAATACTGTTTAAAATAAACTGAGCTTCTGTTCAAATATGAATATCCATTAAAAATAATGTTTCAAATAATAAAATTATGTCAGATCAAAACATAAAACCCATTAATTCTTTAGAAATTGCTTTGTTTACATTTCAGATATGAAACTGAGCAGATATGCCTTTTGAGAAATATGAATGAGTGAGTGTGTTTTATAGGCAAATAGAACCTTGCTATATATATATATATATATATAGAGAGAGAGAGAGAGAGGAAGAGAGAGAGAAGGGGGTTAATATTTCATGCAAAACAATGAATCAGAATAACAATTATTTCTTAGTAAAACTATATAGACTATTGAATGCATTCATTCTGTGGTTTTTATTATTAACACAATATTTTGACCAATCCATTCTAAGGCCTTCTTCATATGTATGACCAATATTGAAGAGGTCTATAATTCTGACATGAGTCAATCCAAAAATTGTTTGGTCTGCTAGTACCATTTGTAGCATTGCTTTCATGGTTACCCCCTTTCAGCCAGTCAGTCCTACACACTTTCATGGTTACTGCCTTTCAGTTGGTCAATCCAACACTTTCATGGTTACTACCTTTCAGCCAGTCAATCCTACACACTTTCATGGTTACTACCTTTCAGCCAGTCAATCCTACACACTTTCATGGTTACTGCCTTTCAACCAATCAAAATACTGTAGTAATAAAAAAAAAACAACACAAAGAATGCATTCAATAGTCCATACAAGTACAGTTTTATAAATAATTGTTATTTCAGCCTTTCAATCCTACATGCTTTCATTGTTACCACCTTTCAGCCAGCCTGTACAACATACTTTTATGATAACCAATATTGCCTGGCTGATGCTATACACTTTCATATTTACTGCCTTTTGACCAACGTGTTGTACACACTTTCTTGATAACTGCCTTTTGGCAGGCTTGTCTTACACACTTTCATGGTTACCACCTTTCAGTCAGTTCGTCCTACAAGCTTTGTGGTTATGGCCTTTCAGCCACACGTTTTCATTATGACTGGCTTTTGGTCAGCCCATCCTACACACTTTTATGTTTGCTGTCTTTTGCCCTGTCTGACTTACACACTTTCATGGTTACCATCTTTTGGCCAACCTGTCATACATGATTTCATGTTAACTACCTTTTCATCAGCCTGTTGTACACTCTTTTATCATTACAGCTGATCCATTTTATATTTATAAATATAAAATAAAAGTTTATATTGAATTATAAGGACTAATGTTATTTGACCCAATTTTGCAAGGTGGGGGTGAAAAGATCTTTGCAAAACCTGCATCTCAAAAATCCTCTCTTGGTTGAGTTGAGAATTTTCCAGTGGCTCACATGAACAAATTTTTGTCTATATTTCTGAGATGAGGTATTATGTACATTATTTACATTATTCGGACTATTGTCCTAGTCTTTGTCACCATATTTATTACAACATTTCAGCCATTGTACACTCCAGCCTTCTTCAGGTGGTTGGAATGTTGAACTGAACTCTTTATTTTGCTCGTAGACTGTTCTAGTTCCACATACCATGTTTTATCAGTTATCTCCTGTTAATCTTCACTGCCTTAACTAGGTATTGAACTCACACTCTGGATCTAACCAACGCCTTTATCCACTGTGCCATGTCTCCTTGAGGACATTTGTGTATGAATTTCTGGGTATTATAAACCTCATTTTTTCAGTAACCATTTTTACCAGTGCTCATATTGCAATTTTGCTGTTATCATTGCATGTTTGGAACTAGAACAGTCTACCCCAGTAAGCGAAATAAAGGGTTCAGTTTGACATTCCAATCACCTGAAGAAGGCTGGAGCGTACAACGGCCGAAATGTTGTAATAAATATGGCGACAAAGATGAGGACAATAGTCCAAATAATGTAAATAATGAACAGATTTTTATTTTATTTTTATATGGTCATTAAGGGGTTAATGATGAATGTCTAAATAAAATTTACGATATCTGCATAAAGTATCTATTTGATTAGATTAATATTGTTATTTCATGTTTTAACAAGATATATACTGAAACAAAAATTAATGGTGCCAGTGATATAACAATTATATTGGCAGAGAAAATAGAACTGACAGGCCAAGTTCAAAGTGCTGCCTTAATCATTTTGTACTAATATCCTTGAAAAAGGCATGATTTCATCTCTCTCTCTCTCTCTCTCTCTCTCTCTCTCCATCTCATCCATCAACTATAGTTAGGACAGACTGCACTCTTTAGCTTTGCTAAGACAAGAAGAAGACAACAGGAAACCACTCCCTTAAATTCCTAAGAAATATGCTTAGAATTATGATTGCCAATATCCTGAAGGAACATTGCATTTAAAAATGAAATTAGATATTTAAGTGCTAGAAATTATGTAAGTAAAAGGGACTGAACGTTTCACCACGAGGTAATGGTTAAAGAGCAAGCCTGACAGACATCTACTGTGCATTGGATACTCACACATTTAGCCTTGTACCTGACTAGACTACACTTATTAAATAGCTCTGACTTACTTCACCAGGGGCATAACAGTTAAAGAGCTAGACAAGCACTACTGTGTAATGAAATCAGTCCTTAAATGTGCTCAAGATTTTGGGGCCTTGTACCAGACTAGAGTAAACTTATTAAGTAGCTCTATGAACTTCACCACAAGATATTTGTTAAAAGCTGAACAAACACAACCACATAATGAGGTCAGTCCTCACTGGGTGCTCAAGATTTGTAGCCTTGTACCAGAGTAGAGTAAGCTTATTAAATAGCTCTATAATGGCTTCACAATGGGGTAGTAGTTAAAAAGCTAGATGAGCACCATGTGTAATGAGATTAGTCCTTACAGGGTGCTCAAAACTCGTGGCCTTGTGCCAGACTAGACTAAGCTTAATTATAGACTAAATGGTGAAGCCCAGGCTGTTTCATTGGACATCTTGAAAGACTTTGACAGGTTTTGGCATCCAGATCTTCTCCACAAGCTGAAAAGTTACAGTATCTCCAGACACTTTTTTTAAACTGAAACAGTCTTTCCTATCAAGTCATGAAATGAGAGTTACCCTGAATGGCCACTCATCTACATCCTTTTATACTAACACAGGTGTCCCCCAGGGCTCCATCCTTGGTCCTACTCTATTCTTAATTTTTATTAATGACCTTCCTGATGACATCAGCTCTCAACTTGATATCAATGCTGACAATACAACAAATTAACTCTCGCCTCAATAGTAAGGCTTATCAGTTCAGTCTGAGGTCTAAATGGCAGCCAATGTCCAAAATGACCACAAGTCCATAGTTAACTAAGGCAAAAGATGTTTTGTTAATTTTAACACTTCCAAAACTAAATTTCTCTTCATTAATGATCTGAGAGACACCTTTCTGCCTTCCATCAGCATGGCTGATGGTATCCTCCAAGAAAGTGACTTGTTGCACCTTCTCATGCACATGTTCTCTACTGATATGAAGTGGAAAGACTATATTGAATCTATTACTGGGTCAGCTGCAAAGAAAATCAGTTCACTATGTCAGGTGAAACAATTTTTCTCTCCAGAGTCTATCTTACATATCTATAAGTCTACAATTCATCTATGCTTAGAATATTGCTGCCACATATAATCTGATGCCCCTGCTATTTACCTTGAGCTCCTTGATAAAATCAAAAAAAAAATCTGCAATATTATTAGTCCTGATGTGGCAGCTCAGCTTCACTCACTTTCCCACCGCTGTAATGTTGCCTGTCTATGTCTTTTCTACAAATACTATCATGGTAATTGTTCGAATGAGCTCTTCGCTATGGTACCTAGATTTTTTGAATTTAAGCACAGTACTAGACTAATGTTAAGATCTCATCAATTTGCAGTTGAGCTGGATAGATGTAGCCGTAAATTCTATGCTAACAGTTTCTTCTCTCGCACTTCTCGCCTTCTGGCCCCACATGTTCCATCCAATTTTTCACTGCAAAAGTTTAAATGCAATGTCAATCACTATCTACTGTCCACCTGATTACTCTCTTCTCTTTCTGCTCATCATTAATGTTTCTGTTTCCTAATTCTTCAACACCATTTAAACCCTTGTGTCTTAGTGGCTTTACTGCCTTGCATGGGGTGATTCAGATTAAAAGAAAAAAAACTTATTAAATTTCTATAAGTAAAATAAATTAATTATAATGACTTTGCCAAAAGTGTTTCCATGTCTTAAATACAAGTTAAAGGTCCTGCTAAAACATGTCATTTGTAGAACTGACCTTAGATGAGTAGACTACCTCCTCACTTCCAGGTGGCCACCCCTGCCCATTGCACTGGAAGGGGAAGTGTCCGTCCCTGATGCATCCTAAAAGGACAGGGTCAAGAAAGCTGGGCAATTTTCATCTTCTATACCCTATACTTATGGGATTCTTTTTCTAACAAACCCTAGTGTCATTCTGTCTCAGTAGAAAGACAAATATTAACAAGAAAAAGATGTTACCAATATGACAAGTCAAAAAAATAAATACCTTTCCTAATCTCTTTTTATATTTGTACTTGCTTGAAAATGGCATTTTTGCCTCAATTCTGTTTTTACTTACCACACTGGCCTTCCATATTATCACTAATGATGAAAAAAGTCAAGTGGAGGTGCTTGAAGTGTTATCTAAGCTTTTCACATGTTTGGTTAAAGGAGTGTGGACACATGATAAAAGAGATTTTAGTAGCTGATTAAACTATGGCATGCACTTTAAATTATACACATTCTTCTAATTTTCAGTTGTCCTATTTACATAACCCACTCGTGGAGTTTAGCGTATATTCGGTGATTACAATATATTTAATTAATTTGTTATAAACAGTGTAGACACAGAAATGAACACTACATAGTGACTGGAAGTTTCATCAGATCGTGTCCACTTTGTTTACATCATCAGAATGTATCCACTCAGTTTATATCTACAGACCATGTCTACAAACACTTTACCTCCAATACTGAGCCATCTTTTCTCACAAATATACCAAATTTTAAACAATATAATTATTTAATTAACACTTCTACTGTTAGAGACATACATAGACATCTTTATGAAACTTTTATTGCCTACTGTTGATGTACATGTATATTTTCAAAACATATTTATACGTCTGTACAGCAGAGCATATAATCAAAACTAAAATTGTGGTGCCCATGAGAAATCAGTACCATTATCTTTATAGTCATTTAGTATAAAATCATTTCCAATGCATTTTTAATATGAAAGCATTTCCAATGCATTTTTATAGTAAAATCATTTCCAATGCATTTTTATAGTAAAATCATTTCCAATGTATTTTTATAGTAAAATCATTTTAAATACATTTTTATTATAAAATCATTTCCAATGCATTTTTATGGTAAAATAGGGTTTCAATATACTTTTATAGTAAAATCATTTCAAATGAATTTTTATCATAAAATACTTTCCAGTGTACTTTTCGAGTAAAATCATTTCTGGCGTACTTTTGGAGTAAGATCATTTCCATTATATTTTTAAAGTAAAACCATTTCTGTTATATTTTTGTTATAAAATCATTTTCAATGCATTTTCATAGTAAAATCATTTCCAATGTATTTTTATAGTAAAAATATTTCCAATGAATTTTTGTTATAAAATCATTTCAAAAAAGTTTTGTGACAAAATCATTTCCAATACATTCTGTTGAATTTTTATTATAAAATCATTTCAAATGAATTTTTATTATGAAATCATTTCCAATGTATTTTTATAATAAAATCATTTCCAATGTATTTTTATAGTAAAATCATTTGCAATGCATTTTTATAGTAAAACCATTTGCAATGCATTTTTATAGTAAAATCATTTGCAATGCATTTTTATAGTAAAATCATTTGCAATGCATTTTTATAGTAAAATCATTTCCAATACATTTTTATAGTAAAATCTTTTGCAATGCATTTTTATAATAAAATTATTTGCAATTCATTTTCATAGTAAAATCATTTCCAATGCATTTTTATAGTAAAATTATATCCAATTCATTCTTATAGTAAAATCATTTGCAATGCATTTTTATAGTAAAATCATTTGCAATGCATTTTTATAGTAAAATCTTTTGCAATGCATTTTTATAGTAAAATCATTTCCAGTGTATTTTTATAGTAAAATCATTTGCTATGCATTTTTAAAGTAAAATCATTTCCAACATATTTTTATAATAAAAGCATTTTCAGTGTATTTTTATAATAAAAATATTTCCAATGAATTTTTATGATAAAATCATTTCCAATGTATTTATATTGTAAAACCATTTAGAATGTATTTTTATAGTAAAAGTGCTATACAAATGAAGATCACCAAGTCAGGATCAAAGTCATCACAACATTTATTTATATAACTTATTCACTGACCATTACACGAGCCATCTTTATCTTTGAGTGTATCATTACATATGTTTTAGCCATCATATTTAATAACATATAAGATTACTTATTTACATTTAATATTACACTTAGTGTATTATGTAATTAGGCTAGATACAAGTATTGGTATGGCATCTGGATAAATATTAGCCTACCAGATACATCAACACTGAATAGAAGACTTCCTATTTACATTTAATATTACAGCCTTATGGAATTTGGATAGGAATAAGTATTGGTAGTCTATGGCATTTGGGCAGTGGCAGCAAATGAGGGGACAGCCGGCACAAATGTGTCAAGCCTTAAAGCCTGAGAAGCCTCAAGAAAATACCTTTAGTGGTTTAGGGGTGGTTTCTTTTCAAAAAGTAGAGAGCAAAATTACAAATCTGTATTTTACTGAAAAAATACAAAGACTAAAACCAGTTCCAAAGCAGCTCAAAAGTGCATTTTTTGTACTTTCATTGTGTGAAGAGTTCCTCAAGTTTCTAATTCTCCTGCCAAATCACACTCAATCGCAAGGGTTGCTAAGTAAAACACACTCTTTAAAAAGTCTTGTAAGACATGCTAGATTGAGTTTGTTTGTCCCAGCATCTTATTTTTTGACCGGGGTGTGGGGATGGTGCTCAAAATAATCTGAGTACCAGACCTCGGAAATTCTCTCCCAGGTACTGAATCTTGTTAAACATTAGCCCACCAGATAACTCAATTTTGCATATAAAACTTGCTCTTTACATATTACACTTAGACTTAGTGTATTATGGAATTAGACTAGTGATGTAATGGAATAACCTGTCACACCCATGAGTAACTACACTATAGGTAGTAACTACCTATAAGTATCTGTAAGGCAATAGACTAGGGAGATCAGCTGGAATCTGTTCCAGCTGTGCTGTTGAAATCTCTGCCTTCGGGCAGAGAGTAACCCAGATGAGGCTATGCCGAAGGGCAGTCTCTTGTTTGGGGAGGTAGACAGACCTGATCCTATTTATGCTGGGTTTACGGGGAATTTTTGGTCAAGCCTATAGGCTTGGATTACCCCACATTAAACTTGGCCTTGTGCCACATCCTACCCTGTGGGAAGTTGATAAATATTACTAGCTGGGATCTGCTACTCAGCTCTTAGCTGTTGCTGAACTCTCTGCCTTCGAGCAGCAAGGAACCCGAACAAGGCTATGCTGAAGGGCAGAGTCTCGTCCAGAGAGGTAGACAGACCCGAACTCACTTATGCGAGGTTCACAGGGAATTTTTGGCCAAGGCTACAGGCTCAGATTGTCCAACATTAAATTCAGTCTTGTACCACATCCTACCCTGTAGGGAGGTTGGTAAATATTACTAGCTGGAATCTGTTGAGTATGACTCAGACTTATGCAAGAAGTACCAACCTTCCAATAGTAGCACTCACTACTGGATTGACTTGTGATGACCTTGTACATAATTGTTACCTTTATTCTTATTGTACTGGCTTTTACAATAACCCTTTACTTATTTTATCCACTGTGTTTTTCAAGTATATATTCCTATTAGCATGGAATATAACAACTAGTTACAAATACTGGCATGTAGATAAGCATTAACTTATGGGATACTTTGTTTATTTACATTACTTATAGCTGGAAATAAAACTAAGGTCATTAGTATGACTGTAATTACTAAAAATAACTACTCATCCCAGAAATTTAGAGATACTTTGGATATAAAACACTGGAAATATTTTTGAACCATTTTTGGAGGTTAAAATATGGAGAACTTGTATACTATCAAATATAATTATTTACTCACTGCCCCATGCAGCAAGATGTGGCACAAGGCCAAGTTTTAAAGTAGGGTATCCGAGCCTGTAGGCTTGGGCAAAAATTCCCTATAGACCACGTAAAAACAGACTCAGTTTTCCGAGACGTGACTCTGCTCTTTGTCAGAGCCTCGTCTGGGGGATACCCTCTGACATGTGCCAGGTAAGTATATATACCATCAAATATAGTAATATTATAATTATAGAGTTGGGCTATGATCATATATTAGTAGTCTAATTATCTGGGTACATTTTAACCTATTCAATACTTCAACTTCTCATACAAGATGCAGGAGATGTTTTTTTTAGTTTGGGATTTTCCATGCTGCAGGATGTGTGTGTTCAGATCACAACGTGGTCACCAAAATGTTGCAGACGCTACTTTTAGTTTGACTAAAAGCAACATCAACATTATTTTGCACATATAAATGGCGGGTGTAAGGAAATGGAATGAATTTTCAACAAAGGCAATATTTTATTTTTTGATTTTTATATAACTGAATAAAAAGAGAGATAATACACAAAAGTTAGGAATTGTATAGGTGATGTGTGTGTGTGTGTGTGTGTGTGTAGGTGATGTGTGTATGTGAAGGTGATAGGTGCGTGTGTGTAGGTGATCTGAGTGTGTGTAGGTGATTGTGTGCATGTAGGTGCGTAGATGATGTGTGTATGTGTAGGTGATGTGTGTGCATGTGTAGGTGTGTGTGTAGGTGATACATAGGTGTGTGTGTAGGTGATCTGTGTGTGTAGGTGATACGTGTGTGTAGGTGATTGTGTGCATGATGTGCGTAGATGATGTGTGCATGTGTAGGTGATACATAGGTGCGTGTGTAGGTGATCTGTGTGTGTGTAGGTGATTGTGTGCATGATGTGTGTAGATGATGTGTGTATGTGTAGGTGATATGTGTGTGTAGGTGATATGTGTGTGTAGGTGATGTGTGTGTGTGTATGTGATTGTGTGCATGTAGGTGATGATGTGTGTAGGTGATGTGTGTGTATGTGTAGGGGATGATGTGTGTAGGTGATATGTTTGTGTAGGTGATATGTGTGTGTAGGTGATATGTGTGTGTAGGTGATTGTGTGCATGATGTGCGTAGATGATGTGTGCATGTGTAGGTGTGTGTAGGTGATACATAGGTGATGTGTGTATAGATGATGTGTGTAGGTGATATGTTTGTGTAGGTGATGTGTGTGTGTGTATGTGATTGTGTGCATGTAGGTGATGATGTGTGTAGGTGATGTGTGTGTATGTGTAGGGGATGATGTGTGTAGGTGATATGTTTGTGTAGGTGATGTGTGTGTGTGTATGTGATTGTGTGCATGTAGGTGATGATGTGTGTAGGTGATGTGTGTGTACGTGTAGGGGATGATGTGTGTAGGAGATATGTTTGTGTAGGTGATGTGTGTGTGTGTATGTGATTGTGTGCATGTAGGTGATGATGTGTGTAGGTGATGTGTGTGTATGTGTAGGGGATGATGTGTGTAGGTGATATGTTTGTGTAGGTGATGTGTGTGTGTGTATGTGATTGTGTGCATGTAGGTGATGATGTGTGTAGGTGATGTGTGTGTATGTGTAGGGGATGATGTGTGTAGGTGATATGTATGCATGTGTGTGTATATGTGAAAAAGTTCAGTTACTGGTGGGAAAGATATCCCCATGCCTGGCATGTCCTATTTGGCATTGTTCCTCCGGCATTCCAACCACCTGAAGAAGGCTGGAGCATACAACAGCCGAAATGTTGTAATAATAAATATTGCGACAAAGATGAGGACAATAGTCTGAATAATATAAAAGAATTTTTATTTTTTTAAATTTTAAGAAATCATATATGAGCATATTTTATTACTTAATTTTATGAAATTTCAAGAAGTCAAAATTTTAAAATCTTCATATTTATATTAGTTAAAATCAAGACTCCTTGGAGAATTTAAATCATCAATTTGTTTTTTTTTTACACAGAAACACCGATTACCGAAAATCTGCTCTGAATTGTAAAATAAAAAATGCAATAAAATGATATTTAATTAGAAAAACCTTTAATTGCTTTATAAATAAGATGTATTAAGGTCTGTCTTCAGAACATTTTTTTTGATGAATAATGAATTTTTACAAGAATTGTTTTTTTTTTTAAATTTTAATTAGAAAGATTTAGTTTTGATTATATTAAGTGAAAACTATATTTACTAATCATAAATAAAAAAAAAACTTAATAAAAATTGTCAAAGACCGATATTTTAAAAATAATTTTGATTTTTTTTATTAGTGTATAAACATGCCATTTTTTGTAAGTACAGGCGACCATGAACAACATTATCAGAATAAGAGTGATGACTATAGTAAATTTAAAGCCAGAATTTCTAAAATTCAATAAAACATTAGAATATGGAGAATATTTTCCTAAATTTTTAAGATTACTGAGAATTAAAAATTAAATTAAAATAAAGCGCTTGTGTCATTTTCTTCAATTATATTTTACAAATAGTCTCCATAGAACAGCATTACATCTGTCATCACTAGGTCAAATATGTAACAAAACTACTGTCAGTTAAAAACACAGCTAACTTCAGGTTAAAAAATGCATTTCTGTGATATTTTAAACTTAAAATAAATAATATTTATTTCAAATCAAATTAATTATACTTTAAATCAGCTAATCTTCCTCAAATAAAGTTTCAGAAAATTATTTTATTTTTGGAAGTTTTTTAATAAAGAGAATTACACTGTGATTAAAGACAACTAAAAAAAGGGTGTTAATCAGAAAAAGAAAAAAAAACTCTTTCCAGTCAATTTAAATTGGTTTTTGTTTGAAATACAGCAAAGTATTTTACTTACTGGAAATATAAAATTAAATCTATTAGCTTGAAATTAAGACTAAAATAAAAGCTTCATGAAAGATTATTCATTTTAAAAATTCATTTTAAACCTTAGGTATCTTTTATATTTTGTTTTGTGTAGAGCTACCTATATAAGCATATTTTGTTTTGGCTTTCATGGGGGAGATCAAGGAGGTACAGTGGAGTAATGGATAACAGCTCAGATTGAGGTATCGGAGAGCCGAGTTCAAATTCCAGTCAAATCCATTACTTTCACTTACATGCTAATACTCTTGGGAAATATATGAATCCTCTTCTTCTTCCCCCAGCAAGACAGACCAGGTTCTATAGCCTTGGATGGCAACTGGTCTACTACAGAAAGAAATGGCAACCTACTGCGGGGAAAAATCTGCCTCGTCAGTCATGTATCAAAAGATACATGATCATCTAAGCATGTGTCACACATGGCACATAACTGATTGGGGGGGGGTCAACTTATAGTGGATTTATGTAGCCACCTCCCCACTGTCACTTTAGTAAGTTTTATAAAATTTAATTAAATTCTTTTTTTTATATTTGTGATCTGGAGTACTTAGTGATATGAAAAAAGAATTTGAAAAAAATAATTATTTCTGGTTGCTGTATACAATTAATTCCACCTTTTTTTGTTGGGAAGGAAAGTGGCTATCAAAAACCCTTTATATACAAAAAATAAGTCTGGCTAAGTTCTGTGAATAAAAGATTAGCTGAAGCACAATAACTTTCTTCTTATAATCTCCAATGACATTTTAATGATCTGTAATCTTGTTGCCACTGTAACCAAAATTATAAGATGACTGCTTTCATTTAGTCACTGTGTTGACCTTCTTTCTGCGAAGAATTAAAGGTGACCTCATTTATTTCAAAATGGCTAAAGGTCAGACGGAGGCCAGTGTTGGAAGAACCCAATTGGGTAGCCCTCCACCCCTACTCAATTAGTAACTGATAAAAAATATTTGGTTCTGGTTTCTATCTACTTCTGTTGATGGTCTTGTCTGAATGGCGATTTCTTCTTCCTTTCAACACTTACAGTCCTTTCCTAAAGATAAATGACACGTGCCTGCCTTCAAAATCAGTCAGTTATGTGCCATGCTTGAGAGGCAGATTTTTTCCTCCACATTAGATTGCCATTTCTTTCTGTGGTAGACCAGTTGCCATCCAAGGCTATAGAACCTGGTCTGTTCTGCTATTTACCCATAGCTGGGGGGAGAAGAGGAGGATTCATACCTTTCCCAAGGGTATTAGCACATAGATGAATGTAATGTATTCGACTGGAATTCGAACTCGGTTCTCCGATTCCTCAACCCGTGCTGCTATCCATTACTCCACCGTGTCTTCTAAATACAATTTTGTAAAAGAGCTACAAAGGATAGGAAATTGTGGAGATCCATGGTCACCTACATCCTGAAGAGACATGACACATAGAAGAAAGCTCTTCAACAGTAATATACTGTATATATATATTTGAACTTTAGTTATCTGTCTCATTTGTTACAGACATTGTGATAGACATAATAAAAAAATACTTATAAAGAAGAATTTTCAATGTTATCAGACTTGACCTGGCATCTAAGCATCAGTCACTTTCCTACCATCATAACATAGTTTCCCTGTGCCTTTTCTATAAATTATAAATACTTTCATGGTAATTGTTCTGATGAACTTCTTCTTTGGTACCCTGACTTTACAAATTTAAATGCAGTAATAGATTGGCAGTTTTGTGATGTTTGGTGACTTCGCTTGTCACTTTTGCTATATCAAGCGAAATCTCATTATCACTTCCAAAAATGCTTCTTATATTCGAGACTTCATAGACACCATTAGTAGCAGTAATGACTTCCAATAATATCTGAACTAGTAATACTTGTTCAAGTAGTAATCGCCAAATAGTAAAATGATCAGAAGGGAATCATAATCCATATAGTAGTAGAATAGAGAGTGAATGTGATCGCAATAGTGGATAGATAAGAAGAGTGAACAGTGATCCTTACGCTACTTCATATTTACATTATTTAAATAATCTTTGTCGCCATATTTATCACAAAGTTTCGGCCATTGTACGCTCCGGCCTTCTTCAGGTGAAACTAAAACTAAATGTCAAACTAAACCCTTTCGCTCTAGTTCCACATGCCATGTTTTGATGGATGTCAGTTATCAGTTATCTCCTGTTAATTTCCCTCTTCAAGTTCTCCACTGCCTTAACCGGATATTGAACTCACACTCTTTGGGTCTTGTCACTGGATCTAACCAATGCCATGTCCTTGAGGACATCTGGGTATGAATTTCTGGGTATTATAAACCTAATGTCTTCAGCAACCATTTTTAACAGTGCTCATATTGCAATTTTGCTGTTATCATTACATGCTTTTTTCCAGAACTCATATTGCAACTTTGTTGTTATCATTGCTTTTCTCTGGCACTCCTTATTACTGGTTCCCATATTGTATTCATTTCTATGCTTGGTCAGCTCAGAAGAGTTTTGTGGCCTAGCATATGTGCTGATTCCTTAAGTTTACGAATTTTCCAATGGTGTTCCTTGTCTATGATCCTAACATGATCCCACAGAGGGCAGTGATGTCCCTTCTCTCTCCATATGTGGTCAGCCATGCCTGATTTTTCTACTTCTCCTCGTGTTACAGCTTTCTGGTGTTCTTGAAGCCTTACCTTGAGGGGGCAGCCTGTCTCTCCTTTATAGTCCTTTCTGCAGCTGTGGAAAGGAATATAAAGGAGAGACAGGCCGCCATGGAACAGAACAGTCTACCCCAGTGAGTGAAATAAAGGGTTCAGTTCGACATTCCAACCACCTGAAGAAGGCCGGAGTGTACAACGGCCGAAACGTTGTGATAAATATGGCGACAAAGATGAGTACAATAGTCTGAATAATGTAAATAATGTACATAATACCTCATCTCAGAAATATAGACATACTTCCTATTTATTCACTTCCTTTATGCTCGCGTGATCTACTTAATAATGGAACTGCTTGTGTTGCTTACTGGCAATCTAGTTTCAAAACACAGTGTCGGCAACAACACTTTCTCTTATACAACAGGCAGCTAGGTTCCACCATTATACAGTTGAAATGATTAAGTTTTATGCTAACAGTTTCTTCTATCACACTTCTCATTTGTGGAACTCTCTTCTGGCTTCTTGCTTTCCAGTCAAGTTTGATCTTCAAAAATTTAAATGCAATGTCAGTTGCTATCTTTTATCTTCTTAATTCTTGTTCTTTTACTGTTCTCTCTCCTTAATAAAGTTTTTCTTCTTCTATTCTCTCACACTCATTGCGCCTTCTCAGGCTAACGTTTTCTGCTGACATGAAGTGGAAAGATTATATTGAATCCATTGCTAGGTCTGCTGCTAGGAAAGTTGGTTCACTGTATTGTGCAAGACAATTTTTCTCACCAGAATCTAGCTTACATATTTCATTTCTACTATGTATTGAATATTACTACCACATCTGGTCTGATGCTTCTGTTATATATTTAGAGATTCTTGACAAAATTCAAAAAAGAATCTGCAATGCCATTGATCCTGATCTGGCATCTTGGCTTCAGTCACTATCCCACTGCCATAACATAGCTTCCCTGTGCCTTTTCTATAAATATTTTCATGGTAACTGTTCTGATAAGCTTTCTTCTTTGGTACCATGACTATATAAATCTAAGTGCAGTACTAGATTGGCAGTTAGGTCTCATCATTATACAGTTAAAAGGCTAGATGTAACTGGAAGTTCTATACTAACAGTTTCTTCTTTTGCACTTTTCACTTTTGGAACTCTCTTCTGGCTTCTTGCTATCCAGCCGATTTTGATCTACAAAAATTTAAATGCAATGTCAATCGTTATCTTTTATCTTCTTAATTCCTGTTCTTTATTATTCTTTCTCTTTAATAATATTTTTCTTTTTTCACACTCAGTAGCCACTTGCATCTTAGTGGCTTTATTGCCTTGCTTGGAGTGAAATGATTAAAAGAAAAAAATAATTTTGTAAAAATGAAAACAACTCTTGAACATTACACTCAACTTGTTTCGAACTGGAATCTTTTGCATCTTTCTACCTTCTTCAAAGAAAAAGAGAACTTTTGTTGTTTGACAACGCTGCGTCATTTGGACAACGCTTTTGACATCTGACTTGGTGCAGAACTTTGACTTTGATAACTATGAATGAGAAGTACCCAACATGTGAATTAATAATGTTTTTTCTTTTTTCACACTCAGCCGCCCCTTGCATCTTAGAGGCTTTATTGTTCTATCTCTTTAATGTTTTTCTTTTTCTCATATTCTTCCACACTCACTAACAGCTTGTGTTTTAGTAGCTTTAGTGCCTTGCTTGGGGTGAAGTGATTAAAAAAAAATCACATTTAATCTATATCCTCCTGGTATCAGTTTAAACTGATGCTTATTTAGTGGCATATCAACTCCATATGGAACATTTAATGCTGAAATTTAATTTTCTTGGAAGTTTGAGTAATTTCTTTTAAAAAAAAATGTATTACTGGTAATATTTTTGTTTCTTCAAATATGTATTGCTTGTATTTTAACTATAAAAATGTATTTTATAATTTATATAGGGTTTTGACCCCAGTTTGGGGGTTAACTATTTGCCCATATTTGGGACCCTAATAGGTGCTGCCATAAGAACAACAGCAATTATGAGGTAGTTCCACGCTCACCAAAATTTCTCAATTAAGGGCCTTGCTGTTGAATATAGTTTATTGCTAAACTGATACCTTCTTCTCCCAAAAATATTGGAGCCATTTTGTTTAAAGTTCATATTTACTTTATTTTAGATGAAAATTTGGATAATTTCTAATATATTGCAGTAAAACTTTCACTTTGACGTTTTACAGAGTTATTAAACTTAACTGTTATTTACAAATGTCTTAGTTTCAAATGCTTACACCAAAAATATCTACATATACCATTTTTTAATTGTCTGAATTAAAAACATTTTTTTTGTTGTTATGGGATTTTTTTACAGTGGCACATGCACAAATATTGGGGGATAATAATCAATTATCTTACATGAAGAATAAACGAATATATACTTTTATCAATTTATGTAAATTTTTATTCTTTAATTAAAAATGTATACATTTGTTTATTCTTTAATAGAAATCTTTTATAAAAAAGGCTGTTTACATCCACAGAACAGCAATAGATCTCTAAAAAATCAAGAATTGATTATACATTGCCTGTGTGTGACTAAATATATGTATGCAATGTATGAATATATGTATGCAATGTATGAATATATGTATGTAATGTATATGCGTATGTCTTTGTTGTAATTGAGTGACTTCTATGTGCTTGTGCCATTTAATGTATATGCAGGCACATGCACATACTGCATATGCATGCAATGTGACTGAGTTTGAAATAAGACATTGGAATAATGTATCCCTCCTCCATTCAGTCTGGACAACCTCTACCCTGGACTGAGAGATAAAAATCAAAGGTGAAGACAAGAAAAAAAAAACTTAAAAAAAAAATCAGATTTTATTATATTGAACATTTGGGGGAATTATTTTGTAATAAATATAAATATTTTTAAGTTATTTTTTAAATTTTGTAGAAATATTTTTAGGTCTGTCATCGAATTAAAATATTTGAATGAAATTGACAACAACTCCTGGTTAACAAGAAAAGAGCACAAGCTTAAATACATAACACTTTGAAGTCATTTTGATAACTCATGTATTTAAATTGAATATATTTTTTAATAATTCTAGTATTTTAAATTGACAAATAATTTAAATCTAAAATTTGATCATCTTGCCTACAGCTAAGCTATACATACCAAAATAAGTTGAATTTTACGACCACGCCCCTTGATGAGTGGATAATATCTTTGCAAAACTCAGAGACAGATAAGTGGAACATTTAATTGTACTTGTTTGCTATTAATGATCTCTCTCTTGATATTGAGCACTTTAATTAGAAAGATTACTTGCATTAAGTGGTATCTTCCAGAAAGACCCAATTACAATTGTTAATGGATTTTACAGTGTGAATTTTCACATGTACAGAGATATCTCAATTGTGTAATAACAGTTGGTGACTTGAGACGAGTCTGTGTTCCTGAAAAACAGTTTGAAGATAAAGATTTTCTAAATTTCAACTGATACTAATGTTAAACGGTTGGTCATTGAATGCCAAATGTTTCCCAAATGGAAACAGCTAATTGCACGATTAGCATTAACATTACAAATACTTTTTACTCTAAAAATACATTGGAAAAGATTTTACTATAAAAATGTATTGGAAATGATTTTACAACAAAAATGCATTGGAAAAGATTTTACTACAAAAATGTATTGGAAATAAATCTACTATAAAAATGCATTGGAAATAATTTTACTATAAAAAAAGCATTGCAAATGATTTTACAATAAAAATGCATTGGAAATGTTTTTACAATAAAAATATATTGGAAATGATTTTACTACAAAAATACATTGGAAATGATTTTACTATAAAAATATATTGCAAATTATTTTACTATAAAAATATATTGCAAATGATTTTACAATAATGATTTTGCTATAAAAATGCATTGCTAATGATTTTACTATAAAAATGCATTGGAGATGACTTTACTATAAAATGCATTGGAAATAAATCTACTATAAAAATGCATTGGAAATGATTTTACTATAAAAATGCACTGGAAATGATTTTACTATAAAAAAACACTGAAAGGGATTTTACTATATAAATACATTGCAAATGATTTTACTATATAAATGCATTTTGCAACATCCATTTTCCTGAAGAACCTTTTTCATAGAAAGATTTTATGAATTTCAACTGACAGTGATGCTAACTATTTGGCCAATGAATACCCAATATTTCCTGTATGGAAACAGTTGATCTCATCATTACTATTACCATTAATGATTTAATTCACTGTTTTGATGAATATTCTTGTTAATCTTTTTCAGTGTGTCATGTCAAAAGGGTGATGTGATGGACAGAGAAGAGGCTGTGGTGGAATCTGGTGGGTGGGACACTGAAGAATTACCCAACAGACAACACTTTCTACAAGCCACCACAAGTGGAAAAGACTCAAGCCAAGAAGAGAGAAAGAATGCAGCTGATGACGACGGCATCATTGCTGGTGTTACCAGCGGCAAGACAAGTGTCCAGGTAGGAAGTGAACTACCTCTGCAGCACGGAGAATGCAGTCTTCTACCCTCCCGACCTGCTGATCATGACACCGTTAGTAATCCAGCATTGGAGGAGGCGTCATTGAACACAGGATCAGAGCAGTTGAATGTCCTTCGAGATCCGCAACAGCTGTCAGGCCGACGACAGTTGTCCAATGATTGGCTACAAAGGCAACACATGAACCTGCACTGGGGGGAAAGAGGAAAAGAAATGGAAGAAGGGTCTGAAAAGAAAGAACAGCTCAATGAACGGAGGTGTAGAGAAGAAATGACAAGTTTGCAAACCATTCGGTCTGCAGATCCAAATCAAACGCTCGGTGATGATGGATTTCTCAATCCCTCAGCAAAAAGCAGCAGCTCCCTCTCACATCAGGGATTGAACCTGCTCAGTGGAAGGTCCCAGTTTAATGAAGAGCCTGCTAGAATTGGTCAGAGCTCTTTTCAGAACTATGGCCATTTGACACAAGGTAATAGCGATACATCTGAGGAACCTATCAGTAATCAATCACCTGTAAGCAGTGAAGATCAATATAAGAGTAACTCTAAGGAAATAAAAAATGCTGGTACTTCTCAAAGACTCCAACAGGAAACATTGATAAGTGATAATCAGGTAAGACATTTTAGCTTTATCTTATATTATTCTCCTGATACTGCTATTACTGTATACATTTTTGACTCCCTCAATAATGTTTACAAGATTATAAAAATAGGTGAACCAGGTTGTTGTAGCATACCTACAGATGATAATGGGTATGTCCCCATTCACATAAATACAGTAGTAAATACTGTATGTTGGTCTGCAGTTGGAGATTCATCTCCAGTTGTGCTGGTCAAACTCTCTGCCTCCGGGGGCAGAAAGGATCCCCAGATGAGTCAATGTCGAAGGGCAGAGTCTTCTTTCAGGAAACAGCTACCCGACCCCATTTTATACAGAGTCTACAGAGAATTTTTGGCCAAACTTACTGGCTCACATAACCCACATTAAATTCGGCCTTGTGCCACATCTGACTGCATGGGGTGGTTGCTAGATATCCTGCAGTTGGAGATTCGACTCCAGTTGTGCTGGTGAAACTCTCTGCCTCCGGACAGAGAGGATACCCAGATGAGGCTATGTCAAAGGGCAGAGTCTCGTCTTGAGAAACAGCTACCTGACCCCATTGTATATGGGGTTTATAGGGAATTCTTGGTTGAGCCTACAGGCTCAGATGCCCCACATTAAATAATGCCTTGTGCCATATCTGACCACATGGAGCAGTTGGTAGATATCTTGCAGTTGAAGATTCTTTGTGGAATTCACATGACTCACTTCTAGCAGTTGACTACAACTTCTATGCGCTGCTGGCAAATCTTATATATGTTGATCTTGTCCTAAGTATTATCGTTCATTACCAACCATCATGTGATTATTCTATTCAGTAACCTTTCCTAGATTACAACACAAGTACAATGCGATATTTATTATTTATATAGTTAAATTCCCAGATCAATTCTGTGGACAAGACAGATTGGTATAAATAAAATGACACTTGGAAAAAAGATCTTAGATTTTGCCGACACGTTTCGTCTTCCGACTTTTTCAAGGCAATTTATTATTTACCGTTTACAAAGATTTATTTTTCATTTTATAAAGAGATAAATTTGAAAAGAAATTTTTTATTCAAAAATTTATTAAAAAATTACAAAATTATCAAAATATGTAAGACAAACTCTCAACCCATTTTCACGAATTTATGTGGGGAGACCAAATGAAAGAATTGTCCAGAAAATTCATTTTTTTATTAAAAATTACAGTTACTTGTCGTTTTGGGTTTATTTAAATTTTCTTGTTCACAGATATTTTTTTCAATTTATGAATGAAAAAAATTTATTTTCATATTTGTCTTTATAAAATGGTAAAAAAATAAGTATTTCATTATATATATTCACTTATTTTTATAATCTTGTAAATATAAAATTATTCTTGTAAATAAGCAATCTAATAAAACAAATAATGTTCGATACCTTTGTTGTGGAGAAAATGCATAAATCCACTCTCATACGTTTGAGTTTTATTAAAATTCTCATCATTGCTTTTTAAAACAATAAATAATGCTGAGGGAGTCAAAAGTGTATACAGTAATAGCAGTATAAAGGAATAGCCACTTTTTTCAGGTACAAAAATTAAACATTGCTAAAATATTTTGTTAAATGTTTAAGTATATAAATTATCTTAGATAAAAAGCCAATTTGCATGTTCACTTTGTGTGTTGGTTTTGTAAAACAATCAACTAGATAAGTAATTTTCATTTTGGGGAATCAGTTATAATGACAGATGCATCATTCTAAATAAACATTCCTTAAATATGTGGTAAGAGGTGATGAAAAATGGGTTGCATACGGCAATGTTCAATTCAAAAGTAGTGGATTGACATTGGATAAATCTGTACAACTGTCCCCAAAACCTGAACTCTATAGAAGAAAGGTAATTTTGGATAATATGTGAAGATTGTCAGGGTATTATTCATTTAGATTTCTTAAAACACAATGAGACAATAAATGCACATTTATACGTCCAGCAAGTTTGGTCGAAATATAGTCTGCACTTGTCAATAGAAAAAATGTTGTTTTCCTCCATGACAATACAAAAGCATATATAGTAAGAATAACACTGGAAAAAATTTTGGAATTCAGTTTTACAACACCCACCCTATTCCTCGGAAATTGCAACAACCGATTCTTTTCCTTTGCTTTGACGAGGAAAATTTACTCTGATGAAAACCAGATTCAAAATTGATTGAAAAGTTTTTCACATCAAAACCTGTTAAATTTTACTGAAAAGATATCAAAGAGCTGCTTGATAAGTGGCAAGAAGTCATCGCAAATAAAGGTGAATATATAATTAAATATTGAAAAAAAAAAATACAATTGTACTTTATTTTATGAAGAATAAAGTTGATAAACATGAAAAGAAATTATTTATGAGTCAACATAACAAAATGAAGTAAACCTTGTTTTGAGCAGAACCTCTTATTTAGAGGTAAGCAATCAAATAACATACCAATAAGTCAGTAGATTACTGCTGAAATACTTGGGTAAAATTAATTCTGGGGTACTAATTTATGTTATTTTACTTTTATTTTAATGTTTGCAATTATTTCCACTGAAACAGCTTTTTCTCCCAACAACTGCTACTTTATGACACAGACTCCTGTATGAATCCCCCCCCCGCCACATACACACTGTAATCTTAACCTCTTCATGTTAAGGGTCATCATCTACCCCAATTATCATCATAATATTCACCTCCTACCACCTTTTTCATTCATTTCACACACCTCATCTATCATTACTATTTTAACAAAAACTATCTACTTTGAGTGGCTCTTGAGCCCTCAAATAATATCGATGCTTAAAGCAACTAAAGCTTTTATTACATTTTAACAAGATAGCCATGTGAATAATATTTTTGTATAAACTTAAAGTATTCCTGTATTAATCAAAAATGTTTATTATGGTAAAACACTTGAAGTAAAATGCTTTAACAAAAATCGGAAATATTCCAAAGAAATCTTGCCAATGTTACAAATAAAAATATGTTAATAAAGATTAGAGTTTAAATAAATCAAAGATGAGATATTCACCAAAAAGAAAGTTTGCAAGTTCAACAGTTTCTCCTTACCGTGCATTTCAAGACAAACTCTTCTAGCAATTTATTGAGTTGGGTGACTGAACAGTGAGAATACTCCTAATATGTTTCTGTGGATGGAAAATTAAACCAGAAAATGCTGTTGCATTTTCTGGTAGGATTTCAATAAATGGATTGGTTGGTAAATGATTAAACAAAGTTTTCAAACTATAAAGAAACCGCAAACAAAAGAAACTGAAAATAAAATGTCCATCAGTGTTTTCAAGTTAGCTTTGTATGATTTGTAAAATTGTTTTCATGTCAGCCATATTTTCCATTTGTTGCACATGCAAAATGTTTTGGATGTCATCATGGTTATAATGTTGATAAGACAAAGTAAATCAAACACATTAATTTAGGTAACTCCAAAAATTTGCCATACGAGAAAGATACATGTTAAAAATAAATACCCTGAACATAATAAATTCTTTGATGTAAAAATTATATTTGTAATCGTTTTTAGAACATTGGAAGATTTGGTTAAAAAAATTGTGTTTTTTTTTTTTTTTTTGCCTTAAATTTGTACGGGAAATTTGAGCACTTTTTGTGTGGTGAAAAATACATAGATTTGGAAGTTCTTGCAAAACCCATACAGTTTTTGGATTTTAATGAACCATTCAAGATTTATTCAGAAATTAATGAAGTTATTTTAGAAACATCTTTTTTAGAAAATCTTTCTAAAAAAAAAAAATTTTTCTCACTCATTTAATTTTTATGAAATTTCAAAAAACTCTTTTTTGTATCACTTAATGTTTATATTTGATATAAGGACAAGTCCTCAGAGAATTTAAATCATCAAATTGGGTGGGGTGTCAAACAGAACCCCCAGTTGTAGAAAATTTGCTCTGAACCCTAAAATAAAAAAATACAGTAGTACAAAGACATTATTTAGTTAGAAAAGCTTTTAATTGCTTTTATGAATAAAATTTATTATGAACACTATTATTATCTTAAAAGAATTCTTTTATTAGTGAATAATGAATCTTTACAAGAATTGTTTTCATTTATGTTTGGAATAATTTATAAACTTTTAGTCTTAAAATTCTGTATTAATTTGTAGCAGTCAAGTGATATTGTTATTAAAGTAAGACTGTATTTAGTACTCATTATAAATGGAAAAGCTCACTACAATTCAATTTTAAAAAGAATTTGGAATTTGTTTTGTATGTATAAACATGTCTATTTTTGTATATATGGACACCCATACACAAGATTATCACACAATAGCTATAATAAATTTAAAATTTATTAATAATTTTCTAACATCTTCTCAACAAGTGTCTTCATACGTAAGGCTATAAATCCAAAGCACCTAAGACTCAATGAGATATTAGATTTAAAAAATTATAAAAAAATTTATTCATCAAGTAATTTTTTTCAGTTTTGTCCCTCTTAATTAAATTTTCCAAACATCAGACTGTCAACAAATCACTCAGCACATCAGAAAAACACGTGTTAATAAAAAATGCTTTTCTGAGCTATTTTAAACTAAAAGTAAGTAATATGTGTTTCAAGTCAAATTAATTAAACTTTAAATCTGCTAATTTTCTGCAAATAACATTTCAGAAAAGTATATTTCATTTTTGAAGAAAAACAATTTAATAAAAAAGAGAATTAGTTTGTGTTGACAGATGAATTTGATGTTGATGGATGACTGATAAAGAGAAGAAAAAAAGATTCCAATCAATTTAAATTTGGTTTGAAATGCATCAAAGTCTTTTGGTTATTAGGATTATTAAATTTAATCTGTTAGCTTAGCTAGTGATTAAAACTAAAATTAAGCTTCAAGGAAGCTTATTAATTTTTAAAATACATTTTAAAGGTTAGGTATTTTTTTTTTTTCTGGGAGGTACCTAACTAAAAGAAAGTTTGAAATGTGATGCAGAGTCAAGTTTGAAGCCCATGATTAGTAGAATTTAAAAATTGCTCAAGTACACCACCTCTGCACTTACTCTTCTGGGAAACATGTCAGGAAATGGCCCTATCTTCCTCCTGAAGGAGAGGTATTGCTTGGAGGGAACACCACCCTGGGGTTTGAGCTTAAATTTTACTCCTCCGGCAAAAAAGACAAAAAAGAAAGCCTATGCTAGGCACATTTCAAAACGGCCATTTTCCAGTAATCTTTGAGTTGGGCGATTGTGAATAATTAACTTAAAATTAATAAGTGGAGTCCCAATAAACTCCCTGGTGATTTTGAAGTGGGGTGGGTATTGTAGAAGAATTCCAAAAATAAACAAGTGGAAAGGAGTGGGTTACTTGTTATCCAAGTGTCAAGAGTAGTAATAACATAACACTAATAACAGTTTTCGAAATCACCTTATAAATCATTGTTCCATGGCAATGCGCCCGTGGCTAATTATAGAAGCAGTGACAAAAAAAAAAATGTTTAAAAAAGTGATAAGCTAAAGCAGTCACGTGGACAAAAACGGGTGAGAAGAATGAACTGCAACTCCCAACTTGCAACCCCACCACCCCCTGACCACCTTTTTTTTTTTTTGTGAATGAGGTGGAGTAAAAAAAAAGTAAAAAAAAAAAAGTGACTGTTGATGACCACTTGTGAGTTACAATGACAAATTACCTTCACAAACCCCCTTTCATCGAATGTCAGTGTCGGGGTCAGAAGTTAAATCTTAAACGTCATAACTTTGTCTGTTCAGAAGTGGGAGGACGTACAGGCTACCGTGCCAGGTAGCAAACGTCAATCTTTGTTGTGGTTTTAAGGCCACACGGCTCGTCTCTCTCGAACACTCACCCCGCACCAATTACCCTCGTGAATGCTTAACTGCCTTATTGGAGGAGTCAGTTTGTTATTTTTTTCATTTTTGTTTTTTGTGTACCTCTTGAAAGACGAACAATTCATAAAAAAGCAAAAAAAAAACAAAAAAAATAAAAACAAGAAAAATTAACAATATAAAGAATATGTATGAAGTGATATCTTCTATGCATCGTGTCCCCTCAGAACATAACCAGTTAATGGATCTCCACAACTTTCTCTACTTTGTAGCTCTTAAAAATGTTTTTTTCAATTTTTTCTTTTTAAGGTTTTACTTACTATCACTGCCTGTTCTGCTATCCGTTTTTTTGCACAAACTCGTTCGGTAGATTTGTTTTCCTTCTGTTTCTCGTCTGAGTGACAAATTTTCTAAGCCTTCTTCTTTCTTTGTCCTAGAAATTTCCACTGTTTTTTTGTTTTTTTTTGTAATTCTAAGTCCTTTTTATTTTCTCGTAGTATCTGATGTCTCTAAACAAGCGAAACAACTACTAGACCTAAGCAAAATTTGGCTTCTTATTCTTGACAAGTGTCATACAGTGTAACCCGGATATAAGAGAGTTGTCCAGACCGGAGAAGAAGTATCTTATATCCGGGTTTCTCTTATATCAGGGTTTCTCTTATATCAGGGTTTGGTCTATTTTGTTTCGGTAAGTATGGCTCTAATTTGGGACCATAGAAAATCTCTCTTATATCCGGGTTACACTGTATTTCTCTTTTGAACATTATCATGTTGAATTTTTTTTTTAAAAGAATTTAGGAAAATTCGGTAATTTTGACAAGGTAGTAAAATTCGATAACTATGAAATAAAAGTCGATTGAAAATTGATTTTAGAGCCGTTCTGGGGTGGAGATTTAGGGGATAAGCCCACACTCCCATATATTTTTAAATAACTGAAAAAAAATCGCGGGTTCCAGATAAAACCCCACTACAACAATATCAGGACCGTATTTGCAGAAGGGAGACTTAGGCCTCATTCCCCAATATTTTTTAAAATGTATTATTAACTACGTCTAGATAAAACTCCACTACAACCATACCAGGGCGGTACTCTCTGGAGCAGGCTAGCTCCCCCATATGTTTAAAAAGATCATGGGTTCTAGTCCAGATAAAACATCACTGCAACAATACTAGGGATGGAGGGTACAGGGGTGGGGATAACCCCCCCCCTTCAATATTTTAAAATAAATATTTTTTAAATAAGTATAATTACTATATAGTCTATTGTTTTCAAGCAAATAAAATCGATTTATTTAAGTAAAATTTAAGTTCTTGTATCTTCTTTTCAAATTATTATTTTAATAAAAAAAAGTAGTAAATATAGTAAATATACTATAGTAAAAGTAGATAGTTATTTCTTTTTATAGCTTCATTTCTATTTCAAAAATATAGGGGAGGATGCTTAGCCCCAAATACTCACTCAAGAATGCCCTAAAATCAATCTTCAATCGACTGTAATTTCACTTAACGAATTTTCCGGCCACCAAAAAAACAGCAAACGTCTATTTTTTTTTCACTTGTTTTAAATTCAGCACCGTTTATTTTATTTTATTTTTAGTAAAGTTTAAATAACCAAATAAATGTAGAAAGAACATCCGCTTATGATTATTCTTTATATTTCCGTCGAGAAATTCATGCTCTGTGGTTGCGATGTGAACCATTTTACAGAGTTGACAATGATGCGGGCCCACCATAAAAAAAAATTTACTCCCCCCTACATGGGACATGTAAACCTGAGAAAGGAAAGCCGCATATTTTAGTGAAATTTTAACTTCTTCTATGTGCCACATCTCTTCAGAATATAGTCGATCATGGTTCTCCACAACTTCCTATCACTTGTGGCTCTTAGCAGTTTATCCCCTTTGCTAAAGCTAACGCCCCCCCTCCCGTTCAGCCATCTATAAACACAAGGTCGTCAGGCAAGTAGCTCGCTGTTCCCCTATCTCTTTTGCCCTCAATATGCCTCTGTGAGTGTTAAGTTTTCCAACCTTCCTTCCTCATTATGCATCCAAGGAATTTCAGCTTTCTTTTTCTGATTCTGAGTAGAAGTGTTGTCATTTTCTTAAAGAAAATGGCAACACTTCTGTTGTAAGCATTTTCTTGTTGCTTACTTGCTCCGTCCATGGAATGTTCAGTATCCCTCCGTAGAACCACATCTCTACTGCCTCCACTTTCCTTCTCATCCGTGAGGAGACTGTCCAACATTCACTGCCAGATAAGAGGATGGATAACACATCGCAATCTAGCACTCTTTTTTTTTTTTCTGTTTCTAACGAATTGTCCAGCATTCACTTACATATAGAATGGTATTGTTAACACTAAAACATAAGCAATCCAGCACTATTTTCTGTGTTTCTAACGAAAGTTTTTCCCTTTCTCATCACCTTGCCTAGAATTTGCTTTTCATATTCACTTTCTTTGGCTATATACAAATCAAATTATGTAAATGCATTGTAGTTACAAAGGGTTCACAAGAATCAACACTAGGTACTTTAAACAGCTTATGTACCAGACGAAGCAAAAGAACCTGGTAAATGCTTTCAAAAGTAGCCTCCAGATATTGTATCCTGTAGCCTTCTACAAGATTGTGTATTTAGTACTGTCGCACTAAAATCACAAGTTCTTACATGATTTTCAAATTTAAACAGCATCAAACCGGGTCAGTAATAAGGTGAGTAGGCATTTTGGATTCAAGTACCGAAAGAAGTGGGTTCGTGTATGATACGAGTGTTTTTTGCGGGTTTTTAAAACCTCATATTAACTACTTACCTCAATCTAGATTTGGTCCCCTGAAATTTCTGGCTTTTCACAAAGCTAAAATTGCCATTGAAAGGGAGATTTCAGACCGTGAGTGAGATTAAGAAGAATGTGACAAAGTAGTAGCTGGAACCTAAAAAGGACTATTACAGATTGTTTTGTAAATTGGAAGGGATTCTGGGATATGCATGTAGTCCCAAGAAAAATATTTGGAAGAGGATTAAAGTTCCATTGCCTTATGTAGGATTACTTTTTTCCCAATTAAATGATTGCACGTTTTTCGGACAGTGGGCACAAGATTTGATATGTATGAGTGGGAAAGTGCATACCCCGTCAGAGCAAGATTTAAGATTCCTAAACAATGTGAAATAATTTATTTTAAATTTATATCATAACTTTCTTGATCAACATGACTCAACAAAAACAAGATTTTTAGCTAAGATTTCGGACATGCTAGAAAGGATTAAAAATTTTTTTTAAAATACTCAAAAAATACTTTGGTCTTTCCTCTGACATAAACATCTAGACAATGCCAAAAAATTTTTAATCAAGTTTGGGGCTTTTTTTTTTTTTTATCAGGGTGCGTTTTTTTTAGCGAAAGTGGACATTCCTAGGTTGCTGCAAAAATAATGACGTTTTTGACGTTAAAAAATACGTAAAAAAAAACGTCATTATTTTTGCACCAACCTAATACAACGTTTCTTTAGACAGTTACGCCGTACGGTCTTTTTCAGGTTTCTGTTGATACAGGTAATAATCTTCAGTCACTCTTCAGTGAATTTCGAACTGAACGCTTTTTTTATTTCTTTAAGGTGGGGCTGATTGTTTTCGTCCCACTGTCCATGTCTAGAAGTATCTCGTCTTGTCTGCTTAGTCATTTCTCGCTCTGTCTCCACTGTACTACCCGGCCCAAGGATTGAACACACGATTCCGATTATGTCACAAACACTTTACTTTACGAACGAACGCTTTTTAATCGAATCAACGCTTCCACTTGGAAGGTATTCAACAGAGAAAGAAAGTTGTGATTAAAAAGCAACAATCAGATGAAGAAAAGATAATTAATTAAATTAGTGAATAATTACTGCGTTAAAAAAGTAAGTGCGATCTCGTTATCCGCGGTAGATAGCCTCCTCCGCAGATAATAGCAAATCATCTCGATATGTTTATTTTTACCGGGACATCTACACCCTATTTTATGTATGTAATAAACATTTTTTAATACCTCCTCACGCTGTTGCCGTCGATTGGAACACGTTTTCTACTCATGTCTTACCCCTCACAAATCTGGGTCAGAGGAACTTAGTAATCATCAAGTGACTCACACTTTGATGGTTTTGAGAACATTTAAATATTGATTTATCTTTTTTTATATATTTTCAAATCATCATAAAAAGATGACTTATTTCTATTTTTACGTTTATTTTTTTCTTCTAGTTTTATTTTATTTTAAATAATTTACTCTTTTGAAATATATTTTGCAAATTAATTTCAGTTTGATAAGTTTTGAAATACAAAGTTTTACTGGCGACACCAAGCATGTTTCAGTGAAACGTGTTTATGATCTAAAGATCAAGTCCGAATATTATCATTTTTAGATGAATGTGGCCAAGTCGATTTTTGTGAACCATAATAAAAAAGTTGATAAAAATTACACCCCCACATACTATAATTTTCGTCTTTTGCTTTATTTGATTATACTGAACTTCTGGCGCCTAGTAATAAATTTCTTCTTGATTTTCAATGCATTTGTCAAAAAAATGCTTGGGTCAAAACAAAAGGATTGTCAATGGACATGAATTAAAAATGCAAGCACCGCTGAGAAAATAAGGCTGTTATATAATGAAAAATGTAAATGCATTGCTAATAATTTTAGTAAAATTATTAGCAATGCATTATGTAACTAGAGATGTCACCTGATGAACCAGGAAAAATATATTTTCTGAGGAAATAAAAAAATATTTTAGGGGGAAATAAATTATGGGACCTTAAGATTGTCTCTTTCTTATACATGCATAAATATATATATATATATATTATAATAAAGAGAAAGAACAGTAAGATATATAATCCGGTGTTCTTATTAATATTTTTATTTTCACAAAACGGTGCTCAATGCAAATCTACAGAGCATAAATATTATAAATTTCCTAATTTAAAAATATGGTTCCATTGCTACACAAGAATTACCATGTTTCAAAAACAGAAGCTAAAAACTTCAAATTCAATTATAGAATTAAATTAAAGTCTCTAGTTCTGTTTCGTTTCATTTCATTTAAAGCCCCTAGTTGTTTCATTTTCAAGCTTGAAAATGGTAATTCTTGTGTAGCGATGGAACCATATTTTTAAATAAGTATATATATATATATATATATATATATATATGCATTGCTAATAATTTTACTAGTAAGAATAAAATTATTAATAATGCATTTACATTTAACACTATATAACAGCTCTATTTTCTCAGTGACACTTGAATTTATTTCCTGACCATTGACAATCCTTTTCTCTCTGATATTCAATGAATTCCTACCATAAAATAATTAGCAATGCAACTTCATCATATTAAAATTTGCAAAATAAACCCCTGAATAATTGCTGCGTTGAAAAACAAGTTACAGTACGATCTCGTTATCTGCTGTAGATTGCCTCCCTGCAGATAATAGCAAATCATCTCGATACGTCCAAATATTTTTCAGTTGTGATATTAGAAACTTTTGCAAACAGCTGACAACCCTTTTCTTGCTTATTTGCAATACATTTGAAAACCTTATACAATTCATTCGCATAAAAATATTGCTAAAAATAATAATTATGTGTAAAAGTAGCTCTCTGTCAGTAACACTTGAAGTCATACCTGACCAATGGCAATCTCTTTCTTCCAGTTTTTTACTATAACATTCATACAGAGCACTAAAACTTAGTGATCATCCAGTTCACACTCCTTCCCAGTCTTTTCACAGGAGTAAAAGTTTATCCCTTTTTCCCAGTTTAGGATTGTGCTACCAGTCCTTTCTAAAGTCTACCCTATACTCCTTACACTTGTCTTTTTTTATGCTAATACAACTTCAAACATTAACCCTCTACCTTGAGTGGCTCTTGGGCCTTTTATTGGAATACTATCTAAAAAAAAAAAGTGTAAAATTTGATGTTTAATCAGTATTTTTTCTTTCTCTATTACTCCAAATAGTGCAAGTACAGAAAATGATAATAGTGAAGGAGTAAAAGTAAAGACAGTGGGCAACAATAAGAAAAACTGAAACCAGAATCTGTATGTTTTGTTGAAATGCAGTCACCACAAAAAAAAATTTCATTTTTATCTTACTGCAAATATTTGTTGTGTCACTTGATATGTAGCGATTTAAGTAAATGAATATTGTCATATATTTGTTTAATAGATAATTGTAATGTATAACTATAGTAGAACAATTTCCAGTATATTTTTATAAACACTTTTAGTATTTGCTGTATCACTCTAACCATTTACAGTGAATTCAAGTTTTGATAGATTTGTTGAATAAATGTATTTTTATTGTAAAATAATTTCCAATGGATTTTTATAAAGGCTTTTAGTATATTCATTGTCACTCTATATAATGATTAGTAAATGTAAGTTTTGATGGGTTTACATAATAATTCCTATCCATAATATCACAAATTAGTTTGTTCTTGTGTCAAGTGCCCACAGGACATAGGCGATCATCGTTCTCCACAATTTCCTATCCTTTATAGCTCTTAAGAAATGTCTTTTTGTTTTCTCCCCTGTCATCCATTTACTCAAGCTCACTAAGCAGGTTATGCTTTGTTTTCTTCTATTCCTCTTAATCTGTCATGTGTGTATCAGATTTTCCAAGCCCTCTTTCCTCATTAAAGAAATTTTAACTCTCTTTCTGATGTGAAGTATAAGTGTCCTTTTTGTTTTCATTTTCTTTAAAATTTTGTTATGGATTAGTCCATAGTATTCTCAGTGTCCGTTTGTAGAACCACATTTCTGTTGCTTCAAGTCTCTTCTTCATCTGTGAGGAAATTGTTCAGCATTCACTGCCACAGAAGAGGACTGATATTCTGTTAAATTCAGTACTTTTTTCTTTGTTTCTAACAAAAATTTTCTATTTTCTTTTTTATCACAAGTTAACGTAGCCACTGGAATAAAGCATTGCAATCACATTGCTTCTGGAACATTAAGATATTGAAATTATTCTGAAAATATTTGTAGCAGTAATGATGTGTAAGGAAATGTTAAAACAATAAGAGTGAGTAAAACAATATGGGGGTGTAAAACAATAAGGGGTCATAAACAAGGTGTTAAAAAAGGGGGTGTAAAACAATAAGGGGTCATAAACAAAGTCTCAAAACAAAGGGGTGTAAAAACAATAAAGGAGCATAAAATTAATAGGGGTGCCAAGATAATAAGATGGGTGTAAAAACAATAAGGGGGTGTCAAGATAATAAGATGGGTGTAAAAACAATAAGGGGTCATAAACAAAGGAGTGTAAAAACAATAAGGGGGTGTGAAATTAATAAGGAGGTTTCAAGATAATAAGATGGTGTAAAAACAATATCTGGTAACAACAAAGTGTAAAGAGCGAGAAATAAATTGGATACCATAAAGCATCTGCTTCAACAATTTCTCACAAGCCATTGACAATGATATACCAATAATACAAAATTCCTACTTATGAGACGAATTGTGAAAAAATAAAAAGCAATCTTTGTCCATCAGTGTGTCCAGGGTAAGAATAGAGGAACAACAACAACAACAAAAAAAGGATAAAAGGAAAAAAGTTTGAAAGAAATCCTTTTATAGCCAAGTGAAGCAAAGAAAGACAATAATAAATAGAGTAAAACTGGGTCAGGAGAATGAAAACCACAATGGTTGACTGCCTATACAATTTTTTTGTGGAACACCTGCTTATATTATAAACTCTGCTAGTTTCTAAGTTCATCAACGACGAGGTCAGTTCTCATAAGTTGCCCCACACTTGTGGATTTGCACCAGAGAAAGTTTGTTTAGTAGCCTTGATATATCCTGACCCTTGTCTTCTTCTTTATATGCCATGTCCCCTCAGGACGAGGGGAAATCATGGCTCTCCACAATTTCCTCTCCTTTGTAGCTCTTAATAAATTTTTACTTTTTGTTATTTCTCCTAAACCCTGTTCCACCATGCATTTACTCAAGCTCATTATGTTATGCATTGTTTTCCTCTGTCCCTCTTGCCTTCAATCTGTCCTGTGAGTATCAGATTTCCCAAGCCCTCCTTTCTCATGTACTGTCTTTTCCTGATAAATGTCCATTTTCTCTAAAACTTTGTCATTGCTCATATATTCAGGTTCATGGTATCCTCAGCATCCTTCTGTATAACCACATTTCTGTTACTTCAAGTCTCATCATCTTTGAGGAGATTGTCTAGCATTCACTGCCATATAGGTGGACAGATATCACATAACAGTTCAGTACTCCTTTGGCTCTTTCTAATGAAGTTTTTCTGTCGCTTAATACTCTGCTTAGCTTTTCCATCTTGGGTATGATGATAAACTGCATCTGCGTCCTGGATAAGATGATAAACTACGTCCAACAACAAGCCCTCGGATCAGGAGGTTTTGAGGAGCATGGAACCACCTCTTAATTGATGGTGCTCCCAGGTCCACCCTAACCGGGGTGGTAGTACCTGTTAGGGTCCCAGCTATGGGCAATTAGTTAACCCCCAAACTGGAGTCAAAACACTATGAAAGTGTGAAAATAGATTTTAATACCAGAAATACTTTTTATAAAAAAAATTATTGCCAGCAATATATTTTTGAAGAAAAAAATATTACCAAAAATAGATTTGTGAAGGAAAAAAATATTACCAGCAATAAAAATTTTGTCAGCATTAAATAACCCACTGAGATTGATATGCCATAAAACAAACCAAACCAAAACTGCTTAGCTTTTAGCATCCTAACCTAAGAGATTAGATCTCTAATTAATAGCCTTTAGTAATTTGGTATTTAGCATCCTAACCTAAGTTTGCTAAATACCAAATACTGAAGGTTATTAATTAGTGATCTAACCTCATTAGGTACCACATATACCACATATACCACACAATTGTCTTTGTACTAAAGAAAGCTTGTTATATGACCTTGTGCCATACTAAGTTTTCTAAATACCAAATGATGAAAGATATTAATTAGAGATCTAACATCATTGGGTAACCTCAACTGTCTTTGTGTCAAAGGAAGCTAATTTAATAGCCTTGTGCCATAGCAAACTGAGATCAGATAAGTAAATACCTCTGTAGTATGCATAAATAAATAGCAGTTTTAGGCACCTGACTATAGGGGAGTAGTCAGCAAGCTCATCCTATAGACCATTAATAATGATTTTCATTCACACTGGATACCACTATACTCAGACTAGCCTTAGGGACTCTGGGACCCAATTGGTGACATATTTTTTTCTGAGGGCCTCAGTTTCACAGCTAAGGTGAAGTTATTACGCATATATTTTCATATTTTTCTTTAATTTTTAAGGAAAATATTTTTTTATGCTGTTCTATCATTAACATATTTTTCAATCCAGGTCGATGAAAAATATTTCTCAAAATATAAACCATATAAATAAACACTACTGGCCAACTAGAGGAACCCAGGTAAAAAAAAGTCACGTAAAAAAAAGTCATGGTAAAATAAAGTCACAGGAAAAAACAAGAACAGGACGAGTTTAATCCCAGTTTTGTAAAATTTAAGGAATTTTTATTCAAATTTGAATGTCAAATTGAGACTTTCTTCAAATAAAGTCAGGTCTTATGGGATACTAGAACCCCCTATGAAATATATGCGACCATAGCATTGTTAGAAAATGTTATTTTTACAGCTTCTATCTTCGTATATGATCTCTGTGGTTTGTTTATGTTTTGGTGCAAACTTAAAAAAAAACACCCTTCTTAAGGTTTTCTTCCCATAAAGTTGGGTCTTATGGAATACTAGGACTCCCTAATGATGAAATATATCCAATATGTGATCGTAGCATTGTTAGAAAACATTTTTTAGGGGTTGCATCAATTTTCACTATAAATTTCTGTTGTAAACAGAGTGGACCCATAAACTCATCAAGGACCCGACAGAAATAAATGACTTTATTATCAACCACAATAAATTGTGACATTTTTTCCCCTATGACTGTTTTTCCTAGCCAAAACTATGATTTTTTTCTGTAATTTTTTTCCTGTGACTTTATTATCAGCCATAGAGATGAAACAGTAAAAAAATAAATTTTTCATTGTGACTTCATTGTTTTAATCTATTAATACTCTCTATACAATGAATTTCTATTGTAAACAGAATAGACCCATAAACACATGAAGTACCTGACCACCATAAATTAATTTTGACTTTTTTCCCTGTGACTTTACCGGTCACAGACTAGAGATAGTCCAAGGTGTGAGCTAAGTATTGAGGATGTTAAAATCGAGCAGATTCAGAGATTTAATTATCTGGGTAGTTTAGTAACAAATGATAGAAAATATGGCATGAAAATATGAAGGGAAGTAGAAATGCCTTCCAAAAACTAAGCAAAGTTTGGAGAAACAGGAAAATGCCATTAGAAAAGAGTGCTGAACTGCTGTATAATATCTAATCTCCTATATGGCAGTGAATGCTGGGCAATTTCTGCCAGAGATGAAAGCAACAGAAATGTGGTTCTACCAACAAATGCTGAGAATACCATGGACAGGGCATGTAAGCAATGATGAAGTTTTAAGGAAAATAGAAACAATAAGGAAACTTTCACTTATAATCAGAAAGAGACAGATGAAATTTCTGGAACACATAATGAGGAAAGAAGGCCTAGATAATCTAATACTCACAGGAGACAATGAAAGCAAGAGACGTATGAGGAAACACCAAGAATACTTATAGAGTTTAACTGTTTAAGATCTGAAGTGCCCTAAAATATTGTTTTTTTTAATGTTATATTCTGTGCTAATAGGAATATATACTTGAAAAACAAGGTGGATAAATAAGTAAATATTTATTATAAAAACCAGTACAATAAGAATAAAGGTAACAGATATGTAGTTATAAGGTCATCACAAGTCAATCCGGTAGTGAGTGCTACTATTGGAAGGTTGGTAGTTCCCACGTAAGTCCGAGTTATACTCAACAGTTCCCAGCTAGAGTATCTAGCAACTGCCCCACGCAGGCACATGTGGCACAAGGATGAATTTAATGTGGGGTTCTCGAGCCCATACGCTTGGCCAAAAAATCCCCATACACCCTGCATAAACAGGATTGGATCTGTCTACCTCCCCAAACAAGACTCTGCCCTTCAGCATAGCCTTATCCAGATTCCTCTCTGCCCAAAGGCAGAGCGTTCGACAGTACAGCTGAAAAGATTTCAGCTTGAGTATCTAGCACCTGCCTCATGAAATCACATGGCACAAAGCAGAATTTAATGTGGGGTTCCCTGGCCCCTACACTCGGCCAAAAAAGCCCCGTAGACCCTGCCTTAATGGGATCGGGTCAGTCTACTTCGCTGAATGAGATTCTGCCCTTCGGCATAGCCTTGTCCGGGTTCCTCTCTGCTCAGAGGCAGAGAGTTCGACCATCACAACTGAAAAGATTTCAGCTAGATATATTTACCCCCCCACGAGGGTTGCATGTGGCACAAGGCCAAGTTTCTCCGACCCCGTAGGCTCAGCCAAAAATATTCCCTTCGAACCTGTATAAACGGGTTCAGGGTCAGTCTACTTCCCTTAATGAGACTTTGCCCTAAGTTCAACTGTTTAGCCAAAAAAGATTTCAGCTAGTCTCTGTAGTCTGTTGACTTACAGATACTTATAGGTAGTTACTACCTATAGTGTAGTCACTCATGGGGGTGACAGGTTATTCCATTACATCATTTAACATCATAGATAGAGGTCCTATTTGTAATATCAATACAGTGTAAAATCGCCCCTGACTTTTTAAAGAGTTATCAGGACTTGTTTATTTACAAATGTCAAGTTTGAAACTGTGATTACCTGGTAACACAAAGGGGGAGTACTGAAGGGGCTTGAGCAATTTTTATATGGATTTGCCATAAAAAAAACACTTTAAACCTCATCCATGTGTCACATTTGGTAGCGACAGCCCGTCATTGGTACTTTAGCTCCAGGGGGCTACCCTTCCAAGCAGTATCTCTTCTTCGGGAGGAGGCAGAAGTGTGAGGCATCCCCAAAAGACAAAGAGCCAAGGGGTCTTGAGAAATTTTTCCATGGTATTGTCATTAAACCTATTTTAAACTGCACATGTGGGTGCACTGAAAAATCCATCTCCCTTCATTTTTGGCACCTTTAGTTGCATAAGCAACTAAAGGTGCCAAAAATCTACAACTATGTAAAAGTTATTGATACCCAAAATCATATCTCATAACCTGTATTACCAAGGGAGGTTGTGAATGGGGAGGAGAACAAGGACAAAGAGGGATGGTAAACAGGTCAAAGACAGGATGTTGTGGAGGGCCATGATTACCTACATCTTGAAAGGACATGACATAAAAGAAGAGTAGATTAAAGTAATATGGGACCTTTTAAGTGTATAACCTAATTGGGAGCGATGAATCTAGCTGGTTTAAGGCCTGGACTGACAAAGCCAATGTCCTTATGCCAGACTAAGGTAATACATAAAAAAGTAGGCCATTGGTGGGGGGTGCTGAAATGATTAGTTTTCCAAGCACCAGTTAAAATCAAATAAAAAAGTGGGTCATAAGATTGAAGATCACAAATGATTCTGTTTCTTGTTAAACACCTGCTGAAAGGATAGAATTTTGTTTGTCTATTGGTTTCATTTCGATTTAAAAAGTTGGTTACTGATCTTATTCCTTTCTAACTGCTTCTGTTGTTACAACAGTGTTTCAACCAATCCATTCCACCATCTTCTTCAGATGTATAATTGCTATGGAAAAACAGAGGGGGGAGTCTCCTTTTTTTGTTTTAAGGTAAACTAAACCAGAAATGTTACTCAAGTGAAAAAACGCATAAAAAATGTTAAACGCATGAGAAATAGTTAAATATAATGACAACTCTAACCTATCAACCCAAACTTGACATTAAATCTATAGAACACAGGAAATTCCATATTTTATTTATAGGATTATTTTCCAATTTATTCCCAAATAAAAAAAAACATCAATAAAAACAGGAGCAAGCTTGTAAACATGTCTTAAAATGGCTAAATGGCATTAATATGTTCAAGTTGATATGAATGTGCTTTGTTATAATTTGATTGGGATCTTTTCTGTTAATTCACTGTAACAGAGAATTGGGTCACCTTGATAAAAGACTCTGAGTTGGTTGTACATGGTGTTGTAAGCACCATGAGTTGCCTCCCCTTCCACAATGAGCTGTTGAGAGAAAACCTTCTACTTAGAGTAGGTGATGCAGACTATTTGCATATGAACGATACTAGGCAGATATTAGCCAATAATCTGGGACTGAGATAGCTATATAAAACCAGTGTTTTTCTCAGTCGAGAGAAGTGCTCCTGATGTGCAGATGTATGAATACCAGACAAGATGAACACATTCACCCCAAATAATGTAAAGTTACTTATCACAAATATTAATTCACCCCAAGAAATTATAAATTTTAAATTAAAGTTGGTTTGTTTTTTATTAAATTTTTGACACATTTTTGAAATTAGAAATTTTAAAACAAAATTTGTTTAACTAGTCTTGCAACAAGTGCAGATGATATTTTAGGTACTTTTACAAGGACTTTTTACAATTTAAAAAAATGAAAAAGATCTGTTTTTGACTTGCTTATTGGGGTGAGCATGAATGTTGATCCAACACTTACAAATAGTTTCCCACATTTGGAGTGATCGCAAAGGTCAACCCAACTGAAGTGCAATGGAAGGGCCACACTATGAGAGAATTTGGTGTGAATTTAGTAAATATAAATTCTTTTTATTTTGAGGTGAATTAACAGAAAAGGATCTCTGGTTGGTTGATACCACTATTTTAACTGGTCAATGACATTCTGTACATTATATTATAATTCCATTGGTTGATTGCTATTAATCAACATCTTTTAATTGGCCAATAACATTCTGAACATTATGTTTTAGCCTAATCGGTTGATTATCTTTTAATTAGCTAATAACATTGTGTTATTATTTGATTGGTTGATTGTTATTAATCAACATCTTCTAATTGGTCAACAACATTCTATGTATCATATTATAATCTGATTGGTCAAATATTACCAATCAATACCTCCCAGTTGGCTAATAACTTGCATTTAAGCAGCCTATGTTTGGCTGTGGAAAAGGTGTGTAGAAACTACAGAAAATTTCATAACAGTCAGTTATTTTCTTTCAATCAACTAATTCGTTGCATTAACTCATTAATGCCTATAATAAAATATGCTACTAATTATAAATATTAAAATAAAACTTTGATATCAATTATAGGTTTATAAAAAAATATTAGTATTAAAAATCCTGCTTTAATTATATGCTTCTACTTATGAGTTATTAATGCCCACCATTCCAAAAATGGAGCATAAAGGTCAGAAGCAAAATTGGAGGATTGTCTTTTGGGAACTGAACAAAAGGTGGGTGGATATTGTCTGCTTGTTCGTCACGAAAGAAGCTAATCTTGAATGGAATCTTGAAATGAATGGCAGGTAAAAACCTTGAAAACTAACAAAGACCTGTGTGCCATGCCTCAAAAACTTAAGGTAGAATAGGCTTGTGAAGTTCATCTTGGAGTAGATAGGTTCATCTACAGCTGGTTCACACTCCTCCCCAGTCTTTATCCCTTGTTCCTTGTTTAGGATTGGGTTTCCAGTTCCTTGTTCCTTCTAAAGTCTTTTCATTCTCTTTCATGTCCAGTAGCCTCTTGTGTCTTAGTGGCTTTATTGCCTTACTTGGAGTGAAATGATTAAAAACAAAAAAAAACAATTTTGACCTAGTAATTTTTTCTTTTAACTATTTCCCCCCAAACAAGGAAATAAAGCCACTAAGATGCAAGGGATTTATTAAGTGTGAAAGAATATGATAAAAATAAAACATAATTAAGGAGAGAGAACAATAAAAGGACAGGAATTAAAAAGATGAACAATAATGATTGAAATTAATTACATTTAAATTTTTGACTGGAAATCAAGAGGCCGGAAGAGAGTTCCACAAGTGAGAAGTGCAAGAGAAGAAACTGTTAGCATAGAACCTATGGTTATATTTAGCCATTTCAACTGTAAAATGATGAGAACTTGCTGTCAATCTAATACTTGACTTCTATATAATAAATGTGAATGTCAATGTGTCACACTTTTTCAATTAAAGGGATATAACTCTCTCACTTTCAATAGCTCATGTTGCAGAAATTTTTGATTCCCAAGTTTTCATTACTGCAGTTGTTTTTGACAATTTTTTTATGTGATTTTTTGCAATGAATTCCTTTGTACAAAAACAATTTTTTTAACGTCAAAATATATTTGGGAATAATCCAAATTAATTGCAAAATCTAGCAAAAAAAATAATTGTTTATATGGAAAGTAAGGACCTACATACATCAAATTGTCTTTAAATTAAGTAGCAGCAGAAGAATTATCATTGAACTTTTAAAAGGCAAGCTTAAATATTAATGCAATACTTAAATGCAGCGATCAATTTTGAGTTCTTCTGTAATTTATTGTTGCTTATCACATACGACGGCAGTATGCCTCACCAAAAGAAATCTCAACCAACAGAGAACCAGACAGCAATCAAAAGAGCCAAGGCTGCTGCAAGGAAAAGAAAGTCTTGTGCAAATGAAAACCCAGATCAAATGGCAGCCAGGAGAGCTTCCAATGCTGAGAATATGCAAAGACTTAGGGACTCTCAAAGGCCTGAACAAGCTGAAGGCCCAATCAAGAGGCCTATGCAGGAGCTAGCTTAAATGCCACCTGATAGCGCAGCTTTTAAGTGAGTAAATTCATAAAATCTAGGTACTAAAGAGGAAAGCTCATTCGAACAATTATCTTGAAAATATCTATAGAAAAGGCACAGGGAAGCTACATTACAGTGGTGAGAAATTGACTGAAGCTGAGATGCCAGGTCAGAACCAATAACATTGCAGATTCTATTTGTATTTTATCAAGAATCTTTATAATTTTAGTTTCTTATTTTTGGTTGACAAGCTTTGCCTTATTTACTTTTGCTTTAAAATTAATTTTTCTTATAATTTTCACCTACTCTATATATTTGATATTAAAGTATCATAGATTTAGGCTAGGTACAAGTACTGGTAATTTACAGCATTTTGGGTAATTTGCCAGATAATTCAACATTGCATATAAGACTTAAGTCACTTAATATTACAATGTTATAGAATAGGTTAGGCACAAGTACTAGTTGTTTGTGTTGTTTGAATAAACATTAACTTACTAGATATCTCAACTTCACATACAAGACTTTTGTATTTACATTTAATATTATATTCTTATGGAATTAGGCTAGGTACAAATTAGTTAATGGCTGGCCACTCTTAAGCTTAGCATTTTTTATTTCCAATTCTTGTTTTTACTTAACAATCATAGCATACAAAAATGACCAGAGTATTTTGAAAAAACTGCTACACAAGGTGAAAGATAACTTTGAAAAATTTCTCAGAATGACAATTTAAGAAAATTCCGACTATTATTAATGGCTGTGAGTACAAAATGTTGGATTTTTTTCTGTTAATTCACCACAAAATAAAAAAAAAATTACATTTACTAAAATTCACACCAAATTCTCCCAGAGCATGTCACTTCCACTGCACTCTGGTTGGGTTAATCTTTGCAATCACTCCAAAAGTGGGTGACTTGAGTGCTCTATTTTTAAGTGTGGGGTCAGCATTCGCGCTCACCCATTAATCCAACCAAATCAAATTTTTTTCTTTTTTTTTTAAATTGTAAAAAATTCTTTGTAAGTACCTTGAATATCATCCACACTTACAAAATGTGAATAACTTCCTGATTTTTGGTAATTTTTAATTCTGAGGGTTGGAGTTGTTGTGAGGCAAGCTAAACAAATTTTAATTTCAAATTTATAATAATTCCAAAAGAGTGCTAAAAATTTAATAAAAAAAAAAAAAACACAGTTTGATTTAAAATTAATAATTTCTTGGGGTGAATTAATATTTGTGATAAGTAAGTTTGGGGCGAATTAGCAAAAAAAGATCCAAATTCTTTTTTCTTTTTACCTGTTGAACTGTTTTCTGCAATGTTGAATCAAAATAAATCTGTAGAAGTGTGTTCACTGATAAAAATGGTTTTGTTCTTGGTGACCCAAGTGAACATTCCACTCATTGCTAACCATGACAGCCACGTGATGTTAATCTAGGTCTCTGTGCCAGTCGAAATAGGATTACCAAGATCTCATTCCACTTCTAACACAAATTACCAGTGCAACACTAAGAGAAGGAAAAAAAAAAAAAAAAAGGTCAACTGCCCCATTTCAGCTATCCACACTAATTGCTCAACAAGTACAACCAATGCAGATTTACTGCGACATCATTCTCAATACATTTTCATTAACACTAATAAATTAATTGCGAGAATTTGATATCAAATTGTCATAAAATAGAATATACTTCCCATGATTTATTTTTGCAGAATCTTTCAAAAAGTAATTATGAATAACAAAAAAAAATTTATTATTTTTTAAGTACTTAACTTATATTTTATTCGATAAAGCACAATAGTAAATTTTAAAAAAAGGACCCAAAAAATATCTCCATGGTTTTATTTTTTGGTTGCACTAATTAATCAGTTGATAATTGGTAATTTATTTTAATTACTCTTAATAAAGATGTTTTTTTTTGGTCATAAGTTGAAAAATATTGGATCGCCGAAGTTAATCAATTATCAGATATCTACCTTTAACAATTAACAATTAAAATTATAAATTATAAATTTGGCTACTATACCATACAGTATACTCGCGGATAGGTCGCCCGAATTAAAAGAAAAATTAATTTCCGTACATAAATAAACTTTCTTTTTAGTCATTTTTAAAACATTGGTACGTTTTTTCGCCATTCATCGACTCTTCGAGGCGACATTTAAACAACAAACTTTAAAATTCTCTTTAAAATCCATTAGTTGTCCGAGAAATGGGTTTCGAAGTCTATTAGTAAATTTCAGACCTAAATTAACTTAATTATCTGGATTTTAATGCTTACTTTTTACTTTAAAACGGAATGAAAATAACATCTTATGAAGTAAAACAGCGAGTAAACAGTACAATGCACATTCATAAAAAACACCAGTGTTATAAAAACTCCGTGGAAATTCCACGGGTAGCAGATAGCTGCTAATTATGGTTAATTTGCAGATAATACCCACGTGACCAATTTAAAAAAAAAAAAAGAAGAATTTTTCCCGGAATAAAAAAATCCTGATTATTCCAAAAATAGAATTAAAAATTGAGGAAACTCTACCGTTTAGCAGATATTTACAATTCTATTTGGCTCCTGGGTACAGTCTGTCCTCCAATAATGCGTTCCAGTAAATGGGTAAAATTTCGCTCAGTAATAGAGGCCAAAAATGGCGGCCAGTGTGTAACCGGGACCCAACTAAGATTGTCAATATCTCCTAAACGGTAGAGTTACCTCAATTTTTAATGCTATTTTTGGAACAATCAGGGTTTTTTTTTTAATACCAGGAATAACGTTTTTTCTTAATTGGTCACTGGGACATTATCTGTGCTTTCCAGTAATTGGGTAAAGTTTCGCGCAGTAATCGAGGTCAGGCTGTGCCCGGGACCCAACCAAGATTGTAAATATCTGATAAACGATAGAGTTTCCTCAATTTTTAATGCTAATTTTGAAATAATCAGGCGCTATTTGTTATTTATTTATATTATTGGTAACCCGATGTTTTTAAATTTTTGCACGCCTACCAAGTTTATTGGCTTACTTCATCGGCACTTGAATTTACCTCGTCGACTTCCGGAACACATTTCCTCTGTCAAATTTAGATATACACAATTACTTCAAAACATTATTTTTGAGACTCACATACGCAAAGATACACACAGAAATTATGTGTCAAAATTGCCGCCAAAGAAACAAACTTTCTTTATGGGAGATTAGGAAAATTCACTTAAATATCTTTCATAGAAAAATCTTTTGTCTGATTCAACCTTTCAATCAAAGGCAGACAACTTTTTAGACATTCAACATTTACGAAACAGCAAAGAACTTTTTCTCTAAAATATACCTTTGCACACATCATTACAAACAAATTGTAAATTGTGGATATAAAATTTAATCTGTTGTTTCAAACATGTATTGTTTGTCATGATTGAATATCGTTATCATTTGGCCATTTCTTATAGTTTATGTTTGTGGATATTGCATATTTGCAGCACAATCTTAAATATTCATCCTTCTTAAATCCACTATTCATTGATGAGTGAGAAAGCAGCATGTCAATAAAATGATATTGAGATACAAAAAACACATAAACGCCCAATGTAGCTATCATGACACTCTAAGGGTATACCTAGTGCATGCCTCACAGCCAAATTTGTGCGATATGGTGACAAGTTTTGAAAAGCGGTGGGTAATCTTGAAAAAGTGAAGCTGATTTTAGGTAGGGTAATCCATTCCATTCAAACGGTTTCGAATTGAAAGTCTTCTCAAGTCACGTCCAGATACTAAAACACTAAAAACAGACCGGGTGTCAGGATGGGGTATCAACACCCGGTTATGATGATCATAAAGCTCTACCATCCCACTAATCTCGCTCGTGAACAGCGATTTCAGATTAACAAAGTCAGCCCCTAGGGGACATACCCAACTGGTGATCGTCAGGGAACTGCCCAGCAAATCTGTGGTACCGAATTGGATATTTACTGTAGCCCATTTTGATTTACCAAGAAAAAAAATGATGTTAACACCTCCAATCAACATCAAACGCCATGAGAATTGTTATTACCGTAATTCCCCATGTATAATACACCATCATATACGTACACCTAAGATTATGCTGAAAGTGTGGGAAAATACTTTTTACTCATGTATAATACGCACCCTTTGTTTGATAATCAAACCCTACAGTATAAATTGTAACTCTCCAATTTCATTAGGGCCAGCGTTTCCTAGTCTTATTTAAAAAAAAAAAAATGTTTTAAAACAGAAAAATATTATTCTAATTTAGTTTTATGATAATTCTTATTTTATTTTACGGCAATTTTTTAAAGATTTTTTGTAGCTGTGCATAATACGCACCCCTGATTTTGCTTATTACTTTTTAGAAAAATGCGTATTATCTATGGGGTATTACGGTACTATTTCGGTAAAGGTTTAACCTTATCCGTAAAAGAACGGTGTGTTAAAACGACAATTATTTCTTTGACACTACCATTTACAACTGTATGCATTTGAATTCCTCATCAACATTTCTTGTTTTTAAAAAGCGAAATAGATATTTGTCTATTTAATTTTTTTGGTTTTATAATTTAGTGATATTATTTATAAAATTATGATTTAAAAAAAAATCACTTTTGATAGATATTTAGAAATGGTAAATAATAAATAATGCATTGTAGTTTTAGTGTACATCTTTTTTTTTTTACTTATGGGCGGTAACAGATGTAAAAAAAAATTTTTTTTACAATGACTTGCAAAAAAAAAAAAAATTATATATATATTTAAAATAATTTCAATGATTTGTGAACGGTTTCTGAAAGTTTCATTAAAATCCGAAATTTTCTTTTATTTTTGCAAGATTTTCCAAATTAATGTCTGTCACTGCAACAAATGCGCTAAAATTTGCTGGTATTTAGTAGTTCCGCTGACGCAAAACGAAAAGATTTTTTTAATCAAATGTTAGAATCTGTCTATATTTCTGGGATTGAGGTATTATGTACACGATTTCCATTATTCGGACTATTGTCCTCATCTTTGTCGCCATATTTATTACAACGTTTCGGAGAACTTGGAGAGGGGAATTAACATGAGATAATTGATAACTGACATCCATTAAACATGGCACGTGGAACTAGAACAGTCTACCCCAGTGAGCGAAATAAAGGGTTCAGTTCGACATTACAACCACCTGAAGAAGGCCAGAGCGTACCACGACCGAAACGTTGTGATAAATATGGCAACAAAGATGAGGACAATAGCCCGAATAATGTTATACATAATACCTCGTCTCAGAAATATAGACAGATACTGATAATTCTTACGTTTAAAAAGGGCTGTGTAACTCCCCAGATTATAGTGTGACCTATCTGCAACTCAACAGTAAATCATCAATTATTAAGCCATAAAGAAGATGTGCAACCTATCCGGTGGGGCGACCTATCCGGTGGGGCAGCCTATCCGGTGGGGCGACCTCTCCGCGAGTATATACAATACCCATTTAAGTACTGACGTTGATTAATTTCGACGATCCAGTATTACAACATAATATGACCGAAAAAAGCTATCTTTATTAAGAGTAATTAAATTACCAATTGATTAATTAGTGCAACCAAAAAATAAAACCCTGGAGATATTTTGGGTCCTTTTTTTTTTTTAATTTACTATTGTGCTTTATCGAATAAAATATAAGTACTTGAAAAATTAAAAGAACGTGGAGAGGGGAATTAATAGGAGATAACTGATAACTGACATCCATTAAACATGGCACGTGGAACTAGAACAGTCTACCCCAGTGAGCGAAATAAAGGGTTCAGTTCGACATTACAACCACCTGAAGAAGGCCGGAGCGTATAAATGGCCGAAACGTTGTAATAAATATGGTGACAAAGATGAGGACAATATCCGAATAATGTAAATGTTAGAATGTTCTAAAAAGGATAGAAAATTTAATAAAATAATAAAAAAAATACTTTGGTCTTTCCTCTTAATAATAACAAACATTTTGATGATAATACTGTAAAGGCCTCTTGGTTGAAAGATTTATATTTGGAACATTGGAGTTACCAATTGTAAAGGTGTCCGTTTGTAGATAGACCAATACTATTTATATTATTATACTTTCAACGTACGGGATTCAAGTAAACAACAAAAACTCCAAACTGTGAATCAACAAGTATATATTGAAATAACATACAAGAACAAACATGCAATAAAATTGTATTCAAATTCAATGTATAGATTAAGGGAAAGAAATTGTTCTCCTTTAATTGTATTTTGATTTGTAATTGATTGTTCGAAGAAAGCTCTTTTTGAGAGAAAAATGTTCAGGAATCAATATTAGAACAAGGTCTGTTTGTTAGAATAGATAGCACAAGAATGCAATTGATCAAAAATGTGTTGTGTTATAGAATGGTTCGAAATCAACAGAGTCTTGGTTGATTGAGCTTGGCTGAGCCACAGAGAGAAATGTAAGTTTATGTTACGAAATTCTGTGTCTGTGTGCGTTTGAAATGTTATGAGCAAGATCGTGGACTTGTATGGACAGGTGAATTTTACTGGATCTTACTGACAACTTCTGAAAAAGTCGCCTCTTTTATGGAAAAAGGGTAGGTACCCACGGCAACGCGGGAGAACAATCTTGCACTAAAATATGGGATTGGTTAAAAATTAACCAATCACTACATTCGTACCAACAGAACAAGCAAGCAAGCTCAAAACCGAAGGATTCAAAGAAACGACTGCGATGGCTAAATTGTCCTATATAAAAGTAGTTGTGATTTATTAGCCAATCGCAGGCGAATAAAATTTGGGCGTGGAAAAACATAGCAATCGCTACAAAACTGTTTTCATCAAGTTTAAGGCCGTTTTTATCATGCTATGCTTTTCTTCTCTTCTTTTTTTTTTTTTTTTTTTTTTTTTAGCGACACCGTATGTAAAGATTTCATTTCAAATTTATTTCTTTATAAAATGGTTAGTAATCGTTGTCGTCGGCACCCGCTGGTATCCGAGCATCGGGATCGTTATTCTCACTTCCTAATTTCTGCCACCGCCAGGTATTATTTCTCGTCATCCTCCCCCTGCGTTGGCGGAGATGGTTAAGAGAGTTTGACGAGGCCGTTCGCTTGAATTGGATTTTAGTGGACAACTCTGCGCGACGGAGAAGCCCACACAATTGCCCAGAAACGCCTCCCCCGCGGCCCAAACAGGCGAGATCTGGCAAGCCTGGTAAATAATAAATCTTTATAAAAGAAAAATAAGAAGTATAGCATTGTATTTGGTTCACAGATTTTTATAATCTTGTCAATAAACTTTGCCGAGTCAAAAGTGTATACAGTAATAGCGGTGTCAAGGAAATAACCGTCCTTTTAACACGCCGTTCTTTGCGAACACGAACGTTAAACATTATCATTATTTCTATATATTGCATCAACAAGACAATTAACCATACTTGCTTAATTTATTGATATATTATTAACTAGCTTAAAAACCGCCATATCAGGCGGCATTTAAGCTAGCTCCTGCGAAGGGCTCTTAATTAGGCCTTCGGCTTGTTCAGGATTTGAGAGACCCTAAGTCTTTGGCTTTGCTTATTCTCCTGACTGCCGTTTGATCTGGTTTTTCATTTGCATGGGACTTTCTTTTCCTTGCTGCAGCCTTGGTTCTTTTGATTGCAGTCTGGTTCTCTGTTGGTGGAGATTTCTTTTTGTGAAGTATACTGCTGCTGTATGCGATATACGACAGGCAACAATAAACTACAAAGAATCAAAATTGATCGCTGCGTTTCATTAATATTTAAGCTGAACTTTTTAAAAGTTCTCATTGCCATATTCATCTAAACGTTGTGAATAGGGCAATGAAGATGAGGATAACAATCCAAATAATGTAAGTAATCATAATACCTCATCTCAGGGATATAGACAGAACTCCGTTTCTATTTGCATTATTTATAATGTTCGGACTGTTGCCCTCATCTTCGTTTCGGTCGCTGTATGCTCCGGCCTTCTTCAGGTGATTGGAACTCCATTTCTATATAAAAATGTAAGAAAATAATTTTTTTTTATGGAAGATTTATTGACCAGTTGTTCTTTTTATTGATACAAATGATAGAAAATAAATCTTCTGAAAATCGATGAAACATTTCTATGATAATGAATAGTTTTATTTGTCAATCGGTGAGTGTCAGTTTTGCGACAATTCCATACTCGTTAAAGATTCTGAAGCTGAGTAATACTGAAAAAAAAAAAAGAAAAGTAGGGGGCACACGACAGAAACGTTGTGATGACAAATATGTAAATAACATTGAAATAGTTTTTTTAAGCCCTATTCTCTCCTTTAGACACACACCTGTCATCTTGAATGAACTTTATATTTACACTGGATTTTGTCAATATCAATGTCAAGCTCGCCTTGCAAATCTACTGAATTTGTTCCTCATTCTTATAAGCTCATATTTTTTTTACTTTGAAGATTTCAGTTGAGATTTTAGAATTACTTAAAAGTCTATGACGGTTAGTCCGTTATGTGTCATGCGTGATACACGCTTAGGCGATCATGTATCTCTCGATACATGACTGACGAGGCCATTTCTTTCTGCGATAGAGCCCTTAGCTGGAGGGAAGAAGAAGAGGATTCATACCTTTCTCAATGGTATTAGAACGCAAGTGAATGGAATGGATTCGACCGGAATTCGAACTCGGCTCTGCCGATTCCTTAATCCGAGACGCTGTCCATTACGCCACCGTGACAATCTTTTTAGCTTTCGTAGTTATTCTCGCTTTTTAAAAAATTTTTTTTTTGCTAACAATCTTGGCATACCTGTAACAAGGGAAGATGTCTCGGTCAGGATTCGAACCCGGCACGTCGGTTCTGGTTGTACATCTTGGAATTGTTATTATTTAGCTATTTTCTCTCTTTTGACGTCAATGATTCCGAATTTCTAACATGTGTAGAACACCAATTTAAAAGAAAACACACACACACAGCTGCCTCTTCTTTTATATGTCGTGCTCCTTCAGGATGTTGGCGATCATGGCGATCCACAACTTCCTCTCCTTTGTAGATCTTAAGAAATGTTACCTTTTTGCTATCTCTCCGAAACTTTGTTCTACCATCGATTTACTCAAGCTCACTAAGTTATGCATTGTTTTCCTCAGTCCCTCTTGCCATCAATTTGTCCTGTGAGTATCAAATTGTCCAAGCCTTCTTTCCTCATTATGTGTCCTAGATGTGAACTGTCTCTTTTTGAAGTTACGTAAAAATGTCCTTTTTGTTTCCATTTTCTTTAAAACTTCGTCGTTGCTCACATGTTCGGTCCATAGAATTCTCAAAGAACCATTTGGTCAGCAGCTCTTCTATAATGCATGTTTGGTTAAACAAGACTGACAAGGTAATTTTGTTAAGTTTATTATTGTTGCCGTTGTTGTTATGCGAACAAGTGTTTAATAATGAACTTAATCAGTGTATATAAATTGTCCAAATGTTTGTTGAATCCAAGCGCTTTCCGCTCATCTTTTATAGACGCACACACACACAGGTGATTGGCGCAGCCGTAATCTTAAACATTGTTACTCATTTATGTGAATTGAAGTGAGGGAAGATTTATTAACATTTAAAGAAACATTTGGGAGAGTCCGATCAGCCACCTTGCGGGGAAACGTCGTAACTGTTTAGAGAAGAAGGAGGGACCTACATTTGACGCCCTGATGCAGTGTGGTGTGTAAGGTGAAAAATAGCACAGTGTCAGCACGTAGTAAATGCTAGAAATAAAGAGAGAATATATGTCTAGACTGATATTTACTTAGCTTTAGAGTAGTTCCCAGCTAACGTGATACTCTAACACTTTTAGCACATATTGTCTACCTACATAGATAGATAGATAGATAGATCGATCTACCTCCTTTGACCTAGTTAGATTTCTTTCTCTTTCACTCTTTCCCTGTCTTTTATGGACTTATCATCGTGGTCGTGCGACAGATGCCCAAACCTTGAAGAAGCAGACACTTGTTCAGGTAGGTGTTAGTTAGCCTAATTGTGGCCACTTTATGTACAAATCCACACTAACACACATGGCTACAGGTTTTTGTTTTCTTTCCTTTCTTTATGCATGTTAGAGGCCGAAATAAAATAACTTTAAAAATAAAGTTTAGCTAACTAAAGAACGAAATTTGATCAGATTATTTTTTACTATTATTAATTTATTATTTAATCTTTATTTTATTTATTTTTTTTTTTTTTAGACTTTTGTGACGAAATATGACCTTGTAAAAATAATCTTGCGTTAAAAAAAAGGAAAAAAGCCTAACCTCTATTTTTGAATAATATAATTAAAAATACATAAAAAAAAAAAAAAGTCCTATCGTTTTTTAACCTTTTTTTAATAACTTTGTTATAAAATATATTTGTTGTGTAACCTAGGTACGCGGTTGGAAGACTTACGTGCGTTTGGTTAAGATAAAAAATCTGTATATAATCAATTTAATTGTTTTCTTGATAAATATTAGCTTAAAAATTGACATTGGGGTTGCTTTTTTAATTTTGAAATAAAACTTTTTAAAAACTATATTCCAATTGAATAAAACCTTGTTTTTTTTTTCTTTCTTTGTTTCTTTTTTAATTAAAATCGGGCATGGAATTTATTTTAAAAATTTATCCCAATTTTTTAAAAAATTTCTTTACATTATTAATTAATTTCAATTTTTCCAAAAAATAAAGCAAGATTCCAAACTCATAAAAATGTTTATTGCTTCTTCTTCTTCTTTTCTGTGCCGTATCCATTCTGCGCGTGGGCGATTGTGGATCTCCCCAACTTCCTGTCTCGGCAACGTTTGACGTTTCAGTTATGACTTGCAATCGAGAATAACTATAATTTATCATATGGGTTAATAATAAATTTTAATCAAAATTTCTATTATTAAATAACTATTATTTAACAATCCCTGTTAAAAAAAAAAAGATTTTTAAACAAATTTATTACGATGAATAAGGCGGGAGTATATGAGGTTATATCTCTTTTTTTACCGAAACGCACGTGTTGTTGTTACTCAAACCGTAAAAACGTTACACACATGTATTCTTCCAACTCGAGCCACTTTTTCCTTCTATCTTACAAGTAAAGTTCATTGTGCTACATTGCTACAAGTTAAAGATTAGTTAGAACGACCAATTTTTCTCGCTTCTGATCAGTGTTTTGTTTACTGTTTATTCACAGATCGTGTTTTTTGCTATGAAAGTTTCAATTTAGATTTTAGAATTACTTAAAAGTCTACTACTTGCAAGATTCTCGTGTGCGGGAGTATTCCCCCCTCCTGAAAAAAAGGCTCTGATTTGTAAAGAAAGGTTTTATTCAGATTGATCGTCAGTTTAAAAGAATATTAGAACGAGATAAAATTTTATCATAAAATTATAAAAAAATATTTGTTTTTAGCTTCATTGTTTTTTTTTTTTTATGTCTGCTGTTTTTTTTATAGTTTGGTTGGATTATTATTATTAACTAACGAAACAGGCCCAGATAGTTTTTTTGTTTGTTTGTTTTTTTTTTTTGTTTTTAAACCAAATATTTAAGCAAACTGTTTTAATGTCATAATTTGACTTTACCCAACATGGAGATGAACTTGAATGCTAAAACTAAAAGTAAAAAGCTTTGTCACTTCTTAGGGATTTCCCCACTGTTTTTGTTATTCTGAATGTAAGATCGTTAGCCATAAAACTGGAATAACATAAAAATAGTTCTTTTACTTTTTGCTTCGTAAATTTATTATTGTACTAGTGTCCCAAATCTATTTGCTTCCCTTTGCACTTGAATCTTTTATATTGATCTCAAATTTATAGATTTTTTTTTTTTCGCGTTTAAAACACTTGAAGTCCAGCATCTGCTATGGACATATAACAAATATTAAAGTAGGGGATTCCTAGAAAACAAGTCTCACGAAATCTAAATGAATGTCATTATGTTAGCCCTCCACCACTTTTTTTTTATTCTTTTAATAATTTCATCCCACGTAAGGACATAAAGCCACTAAGAAGACGCATGGTATTATTGAGTGCAAGAGAATATGAGAAAACAAAAGCCTTAAAGGAGAGTGAGAACAATAAAAGAACAAGAATTAAGACAGAAGAAAGCAACTGACACTGAATTTAAAAAGAATGAATGAGGAAGTATTTGTAGTAGTGGTAGCACTAGTAGTAGTAGTGATGATGATGATGATGTACAAGGCAGGTTGAAATTAGTTTACAATCAGTCAGTCAGTTATGTGCCATTCGTGATACATGCTTAAGGCAATCATGTATCTTTCGATACATGACTGACGAGGCAGATTTTTTCCTGCAGGAGGTTGCCTTTTCTTTCTGTGGTAAACCAGTTGCCATCCAAGGCTATAGAACCCAGTCGGTCCTGCTGCGGTGAGAAGAGGATCCATACCTTTCCCAAGAGTATTATTAGCACATAAGTGAATGTAATGGATTTGACTGGATTTTGAACTCAGTACTCCAATTTCTCAATCCGAGATGCTATCTATGACTCCACCGTAATACATTTCCCAAATGAATGTAAAAATTGTTTTAAAGTAAATGTTTTTTTTTGGGGGGGGGGATGCATAATATCTTTCTCTTTTTAATATTACATAAACTAAGTATAATACCTGCCATAAATGACGTTTGTTTTTTGTTTTCATCTATGGGTACGTACTTCTGCCTAGGTTCAAAGTGTAACATCTATGCACTTTGTGAAATGTTTTACACACACACACACACACACACACACAGATAAATTGGAAATCCCTTACTTATTCGTTATTTCATCATTCTGTCGGATTTCATCCATATTTTCAAAACACACATAAGAGAACAGAGTTCGAAGTTATATTAGAAAAAAAAAAAGAGAGATCTTTTTACTCCCATATTCTTTTTATGTTTCTACTTAGCAACGAACAAAAGAAAAATGTACTAACCAGAGTTATCGTCTTGAAATTCAAATATTTTATAATCTTCACATTTTTGTGTAGTTGAAAAACAAAAACATTGTAGGTAGAATGTATGTTTAACTTTACTTATTGCTTTACAGGCAAAGTAAATTATTTCAGATCCTCTCTTAGAAAAAAAGAAAAATGCCTTTCTCTATTAACAGAAATTGTGAGGAGGATGATTACAGGCACTGCAAAGTTTACCAAACTAAAATCAAAATTTATACAATAAATATTACTGATGTTTTTACAACAAAGAAAGGGCTTTTTTCTTTTTGTTTTTGTTTTTCTACTATGTGCCATGTTCAAAGTCAGTGCAAGAGTTTTGTGCCCCCACCAATCTATGATATGACCACCCACTCTACTACATCTCAAGTTTCATATAAAATAATATATAATAATATTCATATAAAATACAAATTTTATTGTAACCTAATTATGTGTAATAATGGATTATATGCAATATAAGTGAGCAATTCAACTAGAAAAATTGAAAATAAATACAATGTATCTAAATATAAATTAGAGACATGTCATAATAGATCATTCCATCTTAAATAAATCAAGAATGTTTGTGGCAATTTTTGACATCAACTTGAGATTTTTCTTGTTCAAAAGTTGAATAATTTTAGCACATTCAATATTATGGACAAAAATCAGTGAATAGTGTTTTTTTTTTTTCTTTTTGAAACTTAGCACGAGCAAAACAAATTCACGGATTTGGACAAAAAAAAAAGACCCCAAAATGACTTTAACTAATCAGTTGTGCTTAGTTTAATTTGTAATGGATATAAATGTAGGTAGGAAAAAGCACATGTTCATAAAACAGCAAGAGTCACAAAGGACTGCCCAGGGCCCCTAATCAGGATTTTGTAGATCTTAAAAATGTTGTTTTTTTGTTATACTCTCCTAAACCTTGTTCTGCCATCTATTTACTCAAGCTCCTTCTTCTTCTTCTTCTTCTATATGCCATGTCCCTTCAGAACATTGGCAATCATGGCTCTCCACAATTTCCTGTCCTTTGTAGATTTAAAAAAATCATCTTTTTGTTATCTCTCCTAATCCTTGCTCTTCCAGCCATTTACTCAAGCTCTCTACGTTGTTTTCTTCCGTCCCTCTTGCCTTCAATCTGTCCTGTGAGTACCAAATTTTCCAAGCCCTCTTTTCTCATTGTGTCCCCTAGAAATGTCAACTGTCTTTTCCTGATGTTAAGTATAGGTGTTTTTTTTGTGTCCATTTTCTCTAAAACTTTATCGTTGCTCACATGTTTGGTCCTTGTTATTCTCAGCATCCTCCTGTCGAACCACATTTCTGTTGCTTCAAGTTTCTTCATCATCTGTAATGAGATTGTGCAGCATTCATTGCCATATAGGAGAACTGATATTATGTCACAGTTCAGTACTGTTTTTTTTTTTTTTTGTTTCTAATGAAATTTTTAGTTTTCCTTAAAAAACTTGGCACAGTTTTTAAAAATGTTCCTTGTTTGGAACACTTTCCGGTATGTTTTATTTGTTAATTTTAACTTTAAATGTTGCTTGTAAACTACAAAATTAGGTAATGACCTATGTTTTATTTTTGTTTTATAACCATCCCTCTACAAAAATCGAATAACAACAAAAAATTTTATCAAACTCAGAAAGTACAGTTTTTTCTTTTTTTTTTTTTTTAAATTATTAATTTTCTGGCTATTATTATAACAAAAGGAAATAAAAATGAAACTTTCAAAATATTATTTGAATTTTTTTAGATGAGCAGTTGTCATTATTATACACTGATTTACTCGGACTAATGTCCTGGCATTGGTTTTTACAGTCACAGCATTTGTACTTTCCAGCCTTTTAAAAGGTGTGTGTCATCGTTCATAAACTGGGAATTTTCAACCAAGCCTTTATTCACTCCACAGATCAATTCTGTTCTTTTTGTACTTGGTGGGGGGGGGGGTATCTCGTAACTCTCAATTCTCTCTAGTTTATTTGCCTTTATATTACTTGTCTGTTTCTTCTACTAAACCAGACTATTGGACTTTTCTACACTAACCAACCCAGTGATTGAACTCACAACCACCAGGTAACTAGACCTGATTAACCAACATTTTTATCCACTAGCCCATGTGTCCTTTCAAAATTCCCACAATAGCACCAACTACATCAGACCCCTGAAGAAGGTCTGTAGGTACAACAGTCGAAATATGGTGATTATAACAGATTTGGGCAAGTCTGTGTAAATCAGAAAAAAGTTTTTGGTATTTTATTATATAAAATACCAAAAACATTTTTCTGTACATATTGAAAATAATTTACGCCCTTGTGCAAATTAATTGAAACAACCAGTTTAGTTTCCTTTCTTTCACCATACAGTCCGTTTTAGACCCACTGGAGTGACAATCAATTTCTATTTTTTCTCAGATTAGGTCATTTGCAGTGATGTGCAGTAATATGAATCTATTTTCGGGGTGTAAGATGAAATTTGTTTGGCCTTGAAAAATATTGCATCATCTGTGATTGTATCAGATTTTTATCAGGCACAGGCACTATTGTCTCAATTGCCGATTAGTTGTCCTATGGCCACTGTCTGCGATGGATGTTACTCCAAAGAAGTGTACAAAAATCGTAACATTACACAAACCCACTGACAAGCCTTACCAGTGAGCAATTCAAAGTACTATAGAAATTTTCCTGATTTAAATCCAATCAAGAACCTGTGGTCAATCTGCAATGAATGATTTCATGGAATGGACATATAAAGTACTAACATGTCCACTGGGTCATGTTTCATTGGAAAAATATGAAAAAAAAGTAAATAATAATGGAATTATTCATTTTTTTTTTCAATTAATTTGCACAAAGGTGTAGATATTAATACACAAGTATCTATCTACCTACCTACCTACCTTATGTAAATTGTATGTCATGTCCGAAAAGAAGAAAAATATAAGATAAAGCTTCACCCAATTTTAAAATATCAAAGGAGTAAAGGAGTAATAAAACAGCTAATAAATCTCTATGTCTTCCTTTTGTTTCCATCCCTTCCCCTTTTACTGTCACTTGCTTTCTTTTCATTTTTCTCTAGCTTTCTTACTAAACCTTTTCCTTCTCTTCTTTCTCTCCTTTGCTTGTCCCAATTGTATGGAAATGAAGAGATAGGCAGTTGATGGCCACATGGTATGTGTATAAATGTTTGTAGGCAGAGAGTATAGATACCTGATCCATAGGTAAATAATCCTGTCCTTTTTATTATTGAAATTATTTTACATATGTAAAAACAGGTCAAAAAGGATTACTTTTTCAAGAGACATATATCTATATAAATAAATGCGAATGTCAGTGTGTCACACTTTTTCAACTTTACTCCTAGAGGCCGTAACCCAACATATCATACCATTTTGGAATTCAGTCGACTCTGAGCAAGTTAAAAACATTTCAGTCCAGATCTGTACCTGCAATCCTGAAACTTTGGATTTCCAAGTTTTCATTACTGTTTTCGGATTCTGTCATATTGGCTTCTACTGATAAAAACAATTAAAGGAACAAACTTTCTAACTTTCTCATGTTCAAATGAAAAAAATTACTGTTTTCAAATTGAATTGTTTCAAAATAAAATTGTCCATGTTTTCAACTTTACTCCTAAAGGCTGTAGCCTAACATATCGTACCATTTTGGAATCAAGCCAACTCCATGAGCAAATTAAAAACATTTTGGGCTGGATCCGGACCCGCAATCCTGAAATTTTAAATTCCCAAGTTTTCATTACTGCAATTGTTTTCAACGTTTTTTTGTTTTTTTTTATGTGATTTTTTTTGTGACAAATCTTTTTGCATAATAACAATTTCTATACCTTGGAAATAAATTTGGCAATAATCAAAATTAATTGCAAAATCCATCGAAAATCACCCAGGAAATAAAAATAATTGTTTGCATAGAAAGTATAGACCTACATACATCAAATTGTCTTTAAATTAAGTGGCGGCTGAAGAATTATTGTTGAACTTTTAAAAGGTAAGCTCCAATATTAATGCAGTACATAAATGCAGCAATCAACTTTGAGTTCTTCTGTAGTTTATTGTTGCTTATCATAGACAGCAACAGTATACCTCACCAAAAGAAATTCCCACCAACAGAGGACCAGATTGCAATCAAAAGAGCCAAGGCTGCAGCGAGGAACAGAAAGTCCCATACAAATGAAAACCCAGACTAAATGGCAGTCTGGAGAGATTCCAGTGCTGAGAATATGCAAAGACTTAGGGACTCTCAAACTCTTGAACAAGCCAAAGGCCTGATTAAGAGCCCTCTATAGGAGCTATCATAATTGCTGCTCAGTAAGGCGGCTTTTAAGCTAGTGGAATAATATTTCTTATCAGCCAGATAAAAGCACGAAGATTACTGTTTTTGGATAACAATTAGCAAAATGAAAGATTCATAAAAAATCTCTCATCACTAAACTCAGCATTATAAATGGACATTAAAGAAATCAAAGAAATAGATATTTTATTATTTTGTCAAAGTGAAAAAAAATTGCAAGAGCCAAAAGCAAAGACTGTTTCTAAGTATCTATTAGAAGCTTTTATTTTTGTTTTAATAATTTCCCCCAAATCAAGGTGTTAATGCCACTAAGACGTAATGCATTAGTGAAAAAGAAAGAGAATGAGAAGACTTTAGGGAGGAGAAAGGACAATAAAAGAATAATGTTCTGGAAGACAGAAGATGGCAATTGACATTGCATTTCAATTTTTGAAGATTGTAGGGAAGCAATAAACCAGAAGAGAGTTCAAAGGCAAAAAGCTATGAGAAAAGAAACTATTAGAATAGAAATTATTAGAATAGAAAAATAGAAACTCTTAGAATAGAAGACTAGAAACTCTTAGAATAGAAGACTAGAAACTATTAGAATAGAAGAATAGAAACTATTAGATTAGAAGAATCAAATGAAACTATTAGAATAGAAGGATAGAAACTATTAAAATAGAAGAATAGAAGACTAGAAACTATTAGAATAGAAGAATAGAAATTATTAAAATAGACGCATCTCGAGATATATAGCAGGCATGCCAGACCAGATATGGCAGCAATATTTGATGCACAGATGAATGGTAGATTTATAAATGTGCAAGATGGATTCAAGAAAATTCAAGATGGACAAGAAAAATTGCCTGGCATGACACAGTGAACCATAACAATTGATTCAATCTAATCACTCCACTTCATATCAGCCAGAAACATGAGACCAAGAAGACACACTGAGTTACCCTCTTGGAGCTTAACATTAACCATGCTGATTAAAGGCAAAAATGGTTCACTATGATGATTAAAAGATAGAAGTATCAATTTCGAGGCATTAAAATTTACAAGCTATTTTTTGCCCCAGTTAACAACTGATTGGAGGTCATTATTAAGAGCAACTGTCAGCTTTAATTTGTCAAGCTTATCAGACTAAATATTAAGACAAGAGTAATTAGTTGTGTCATCATAAATCCCTATTTGAGAATTGAGGGCTTCAGGAAGGTCATTGAAGATCAGAATAACATATATCCAAAGACAGAGTCATGGGGAATCTCAGCATTAATTTGAAATGATCAGAAGTGTAGTCATTCAATATGATCTTTATTGCACAATTTGTTAAGAATGGTTGGATTAAGTCAAATATTCATTTAGAGACACCATATCCCTTGAGCTTCGGGTATGAATCTTGTTTTTGAAAGCTATATGGGTCACTTTTAACAGAATACATGGTTACTAGACTAAGCCACAAGTACCAAATAGAATTAAAGCCCAGGGCTACCAAATTTTGAACTGACTTTCTTTTTGTTAGTAATTTAAGTTAGACCAACTTGTTTTAATAGTAAACCTAAAAGTTACAAGTAGCAAAACTTTAAAAAAATTACTTTCAAAAGTAGCCAATTTAGTAATCCTGCTTACAAGTAGGCTTTCTAGACTACCAAAATATTTAAAATCTACTATGGCAAAAAGTGGAGGTGCTATATTTATAACTTATTTGTAAAAGAAAAGTAATCCATTACTTAATAACCACTTGTTTGTTAGTCAGATATTGATCTACAAGCAGAATTACCAGATTTAGCTACAAGTAGCAAATTGGGCAATATTTGAAAACCTACTGGCAAAAAATGGGGGATCTATTTATAATTTGCTTGTTAAAAATATCCACTTGTTCAGTAATTAAATATTGATGAATTACAATTAGTTTTGCTCGAATAGGCTACATGTGAAAACTTTGTGGCAAAATGTGGGTGATCTATTTATGACTTACAATGTAAAGAAAACTGATCCCCCACTTAATATCCACTTGCTTGTCAAATACTGATGCCCTACAATCAGGGTTGCCAGATTGCTACAAGTCATGAACTGAACTGCATTTGAAAGCAGAGTGGCCAAAAGTGTGTATGGGGGAGTATGATTTGCTTGTAAAATCAAAATAAAACCCAACTTAATATTCACTTGATTGTTAATAATATATTGATGACCAACAAACAAGGTTGCTAGATTTGGCTAAAAGTAGAGAACCAGGGAATATTTGAAAGCTCAATTGCTACAAAAATTTTTCTTTGGTTTTCTTCTGGTTAGTCACTATGTTAGCCCAGGTTGTTTGAAAAGTAATCCAAAATACTGTAAGCAGGCAAACCTGGTTCTGTGCTAAACTAAATTCCGTATGAATGTTTCATAACACCAGAGTACAAACTATGAAATGATTTTATTTTTTACCTTGTCTGTTGAGGTTAAAAATATACTGACTATATAACCTGTGCAAGGAAGTTTATCTCCCCACTACCAAAGGGATCACCTGTTTACTATACCTGTGTTTGCCTTTTTGACTCCAGTATAAACTAAACCTATGTCTACCTTTCTGACTCCGGTATAAACCAAAACTATGTCTACCTTTCTGAATCCGGTATAAACCAAACCTATGTCTACCTTTCTGACTCCGGTATAGACCAAACCTATGTCTATCTTTCTGACTCCGGTATAGACCAAACCTATGTCTACCTTTCTGACTCCAGTATAGACCAAACCTATGTCTACCTTTCTGACTCCAGTATAGACCAAACCTATGTCTACCTTTCTGACTCCAGTATAGACCAAACCTATGTCTACCTTTCTGACTCCAGTATAGACCAAACCTATGTCTACCTTTCTGACTCCAGTATAGACCAAACCTATGTCTACCTTTCTGACTCCAGTATAGACCAAACCTATGTCTACCTTTCTGACTCCAGTATAGACCAAACCTATGTCTATCAATTTATTGTTTATAAAAATGAGGGGATTTGGCATTAAATAATTTCGAAACTGATGATATGCTGCAAAACAACACAAACCAAAAAACTTATTTTTTAGATTGTCCATTCACCATAAACCTTTTTTTCATGCTATTGTTCAATTGATGAAAGGCTCAAGATCCACTGAAGGTAGAGGGTTACTGAAAGACATTGTTCTATGTATGTAAGAATTGTATTATTATGAGGATAAGAGTTGACCTTAGACTTGAAGAGGATAAGCTTGTAGTGATTGGAGAATCAAATTCTTGGGAGTCTGTTCCATTTGAACGGCTTCTTCTCAAGAAGCAATCCAAATGGAACTTCTTTCTTACCAAGAGAATATGAAAAGAATGAGGAATGGTTCACCCCTGTGTATGTGGCAGGGTTGGTTTTAGCTGTAAATGTTTGAACATATTAATCTTGTTAATTGAGGTATTAGTGTGTATGAAAGGATGCTGAAAAGTTCTCATCCCAACCAAGAAGCTCTCCTCACCAAAATATGCACATGCACAATTATATTATTAAATTAGTGTTTTAATTTCTGGAATGAAGAGGTATCATTAGTTACAGTTGGACTAATGTTCTTATTTTTGTTGCTATTATCACAATGTTTTGGTTATTGTACATCCAGTATTCTGTTGAAGCAGGAATTTCAAACTGAGCCCTTTATTTAATCTATGGGGTAGATTGTTCTCATTTTATTGTCCATATGTAGGGGATATCTCATCATGTTCTTTCTTTTTTTCCCTTTAGTACTGTTTCTGCTGAATCTGAATTTGTACTACTCAGCCCAGAGACTGAACTCACAATTACTAAGAAACCAAATTCGTGAAAAAGGACAAAACAAGCTATCCTTACATATGGACAGTGAAACAAGAACAATCTGCTCCTTGTCGATTAAATAAAAGCTTCAGTTTAAAATACCCTTAAGGTTAGTCAGACTGACAGACACCTAAAGGAGACAAGAGGACACAACAACCAAAATGTGATAATAAAAAATGAGAACATTAGTCTGAATGTAATTAACAACAAAGATGAAGATATCCGTCTGAATATACTGAATGATAACAACAACAAAGATGAGGATATTAGACTGAATGTAACTAATGATAACAACAAAGATGAGGATATTAGTCTGAATGTAACTAATGATAACAACAAAGATGAGGTTATTAGTCTGAATGTAACTAATGATAACAACAACAAAGATGAGGATATTAGTCTGAATGTAACTAATGATAACAACAAAGATGATGATATTAGTCTGAATGTAACTAATGATAATAACAAAGATGAGGATATTAGTCTGAATGTAACTAATGATAACAACAACAAAGATGAGGATATTTGTCTCAATGTAACTAATGATAACAACAAAGATGTGGATATTAGTCTGAATGTAAATAAATATATTAAATTATACAATCAAATCTATTT
>OZ010598.1:71943458-71960958 GCA_963932145.1 Acanthosepion lycidas
CTGACGATAAAAATTGTCTAGCACAACACAAGTGAACCAACTTTTTTAGCAGAAGACCTAGCAACTGATTCAATAATCGTTCCCTATTTATTCTTCTTCAATTGTGATTCTTACTTCTTCTTCCTTTCTTTTCATGTGAACCAACTATAAGGAAAACCTTATTATTAGCCATTTTATAAAATTCAAATTGATTGACAATTAACTGATATTTTGCTAACCCTTGTTAATTTTCAAGAACAAAGAAAATATATAAATTCACTTTCATATGCTTAGGTTTTCTTACAATTCTAATCATCGCTTTTTAAAACAATAAACATTGCTGAGGAGTGAAGGTAGTTAAAATAATAGCAGTGTCAAGGGAAAAACTGTCCTTTTGACACTTCATATTTTTATGGGCACAAAGGTCCAAGATTGGGGAAAATTCAATACTCACAGGACAGATTGAAGGCAAGAGGGACAGAGGAAAACAATGCATAACCTACCTAGTGACTTTGTGTGAAAAGATGGGGGAGCAAGGTTAAATAGAGATAACAAAAAGACAACATTTATTAAGAGCTACAAAGGACAGGAAATTGTGGAGAGCCATGATCACGAACGTTCTGGAGGGACATAGCACATAAAAGAAGAAGAAGAAGAAAGAGCTTGAGTAAATGGATGGTGGAACAAGGTTTAGGAGAGATAACAAAAAGACAAAATTTATTAAGAGCTACAAAGGACAGGAAATTGTGGAGAGTCATGATCACCAACGTCCTGAAGGTGTATAAAAGAAGTGAAATTAACATTATCAAGTTGACATTGGTTTGTACAGAGACGATGGCCTCATGGTTATTAAAAACTCAACCAACTTCAAAATAGATAGAATTAGAAAGGTTTTATATAAAGAATTTAAAAGCATGGGCTTAAAAATTACGGTTTTGCACTAAATTAAAAAAAAGTGAACTTCTTAGATATAACATTAGATCTAAATAAAAATACATACACACCTTATAAAAAACCAAACACCAATCCTTTATATATACACCCTAAATCAAATCACCCCCCAACTATAAGTAAACATATACCGTTATCTATCAGTAAACGAATAAGTACAAATTCTGCAAATGACAAGATTTTCGATAAGAATATTAATTCCTATAATAAGGCTCTAAAAATGAGTGGCTACAAAAACCCAAAACTAACTTATATAAAAAATATAAAAAATGAAAATGAAAAGCATAGAAAAAACAGATGTAGAAAAATAATTTGGTATACACCCCCATATAACCAAATGGTAAAGAACAAATTGGGACAAAAATTCCTCGCATTAATAGTCAAGCATTTTCCTAGTGAAAGTAAACTAAGTACTATTTTCAATAAAAACAGACTAAAATTGAGTTACAGCTGTACGGAAAACTTAGAAAAAATTATTAAGAACCATAATGCTAATATCTTAAATAAACACTTATACCAAAACCGAAAAAATTTGGACAATGGAAAAATAAAAATAAAAACTGATGAAAATAAACAAAAATTATGTAACTGTAGAAACCCTCATAATTGCCCTCTACAAAATAAATGTTGCACTGAATCATTAGTATACCAATGCAATATCTCTTCAATTGAAAGATCTGAAAATATAAAAATATATATAGGTTGCACTAGCCATGAGTTCAAAAAAAGATTCAACAACATCAAAGCTCATTTAGGATAAATAAATATAAAAATCAGACATCTCTATCGAAATACTTCTGGCACCTAAAAGAATCAAATAAAACACCTACAGTAAAATGTAAGTTAATAAGAAAAGCTAGAATATGTAGGTCATTAAATGACTCATGTCCTTTGTGCATACATGAGAAACTATATATTACTAAGTTTATAAAAAATAAAAATTTACTGAATCAGAGAAATGAAATAGCTATTTTATGCCGTCATTGTCAAAAATTTTCCTTAAATAATATTTAAAAATAAAAATAAATTTATAAAATAGGATCAGGTAATATACATACTTATATTTAACATGAAAAATTAATTTTATATACTGTAAGTAATTTTATTATATTTACTTGTTTTTTCCTAAAAAACTAGTCTATTAAAAAAACTGTGAAAATATTTTAAAGTTGTATTTAAAATTGTAGTTAATACGAATTCTAACCTAAACATCTTTTAAAATTGTAGTTAAATAAAATGTATTCTAACCTAAACACCTCTCAAAAAGAAATACCGACACTCAAATGAATCCAATAAAACACCTACTGAAAAATGAAATTATGACGAAAAGCTAGAGGATGTGGGCCATTGAATGACCCATGTCCTTAGTAATATATAGTTTCACCTGTATGTACAAAGTTTATATATATATAAAAAAAAAATAAAAAAAAAAAATAAATAAATAAAATAAAATAAAATAAAATGAAATAAAAAAAAAAAAATAAATAAATAAAATTAGATAAAATAAAATAAATAAAGTTTACTAAATCAGAGAAATGAATTAGCTATTTTTGCCGTAAGTGGCAAAAAAAATTTTACTTAAATAATATTTAAATATAAAATTTTGAAAATCGTAATAGACATATACTTGATGTGGAATAATAATTTTACTTATAGTAAGTAATTCTGATACATTTACTTCTATTAAATGAAATATAATATAATATATATATATATAATATAAAAACTAACGATGAAAATATTTTAAAGATGTAATTAAAATTGTAGTTAATTAAAATGAATTCTAACCTAAACTTAATTTAAATTGTAATTAAATAAATAACTAAAGTTTAGTAAATCAGAGAAATGAATTAGCTATTATTGCCGTTAGTGGAAAAAAAAAAAAAAAGAAAAAATTTACTTAAAGAATACTTAAAAAATATTTAAATATAAAATTTTTAAAAATCGTAATATTTTTATACTTGATATAGAAAAATAAATTTACTTACTGTAAGTAATTCTAATACATTTACTTCAATTAAATGAAATATAGTCTATAAAAACTAGCAATGAAAATATTTTAAAGTTGTAATTATAATTGTAGTTAATTAAAATGAATTCTAACCTAAACTTCTTTTAAATTGAAATTAAATAAATAAATTAAGTTTACTAAATCAGAGAAATGAATTAGCTATTTTTGCCGCAAGCGAAAAAAAAAAAAAAAAATTTACTTAAATAATATTTAAATATAAAATTTATAAAAATCGTAATATAAATATACTTGATATAGAAAAATAATTTTACTTACTGTAAAAATGAATTCTAACCTAAACTTCCTTTAAATTGCAATTAAATAAATAACTAAAGTTTACTAAATCAGAGAAATGAATTAGCTATTTTTGCCGTAAAAAAAAAAAAAAAATTACTTAAATAATTTTTAAATATAAAAATTTTTAAAAATCGTAATATAAATGTAAAATAATTTTACTTACTTTAAGTAATTCTAATTCTAATACATTTACTTCTAAATGAAATTATAGTCTATAAAAACTAATAATGAAAATATTTTAAAGTTGTAATTAAAATTGTAATTCATTAAAATGAATTCTAACCTAAACTTCTTTTAAATTGTAATTAAATAAATAAATATGAGTTTACTAAATCAGAGAAATGGAAATTTTACTTAATATTCAAATATAAAATTTTAAAAAATCGTAATATTCTTGATGTGATAATAATTCTACAAACTAAGGGATTCTAATTACATTTAATTGTTCTTGAAAGAAATATAGTATATTAAAAATTAAAAGTAAAAATATTTCAAATCATAGTTAAATAAAAAGTATTCTGAAGTAGACACCTCCCCAAAATCTTTAAATATATGAAGAAAAAAATGCCGTAAGAATTTTAGCCATTAACAATAAAATTTATAAAAAAAAAAAAAAAAAATCCAGACGACAGGCTATTAACGGATGTTAGATTTCATTGAAATCCCTACCCACTACCAAAACGTAACAATAACTGATACATTAAAATATAGACATATTGAACACCCAGACACCCCTAGTCTAGCAAAATAGATTTATCTGTAACCTTGGAAATGTGAATTATGATTTTAGCTGTGTCTTTCAAACCCAGTAATTTTTAAAGTTACTCCAAAATTTGCTTGAGGATGAAATGGAACTAATGTCTTTAATATAATTACAAAATTAAATTCGGGGCTTTTAGCTTCCATTTTTGAAACATGGTTAGAACTGTGTAGCGAAAAAAAACATATTTTAAGTCAATTAATTTATAATATATATATATATATATATATATAGTTGGATTAATGTGAATTTGTGACCCAGGGCTTCACGCTTTTGTGATCATCAGTCCAGGTTCACAAGCTCACATCAATCCAACTAAAAATATGTTAGCTCTGTCTCTAATATTGAGTGCTTTCTGCTAAGTACCATGCATATAATATATTGTACATATATATATATATATATATATATATATATTTATATACATACATTTTTCATATATATATATATATATAAATATATATATATATAAAATATAAATCATGAAAAACTTACTTTTGTTAGTCAGGTGGAGGTTCAAGATACCCCGAAAATGGCAAAGCAACATATGCCTGCCACGACAACTGAGCTACAAATGCACCAAACTGCATGTTACACATTCTTACTGAGTCAGAAGAATAGTGGAAGTAACAAGTTACCAACGAGGAATTACAAGTACTTAGAAAATTTGGGGATAAAAAAAAAACTCACCTCATGTTACTAATACAGTGTTAAATGTAAAAAAATAATTCATAAATTACTATTCTGTAAACTTTGGTTGCACCTGGTTACCTTTCAGATCGCATTAGTGCACCCAAGCGTACTGGGTGAGAAACCCTATCGTAATAGGTAAACATATCTAAGTACACATCTTTATTTAATTATAAACAGCACGGAAAATAAAATTGGCAGGCCAAGTTCAAAATTTTGACTGAGACAGTCTGTGTTTATTTTACATTAATGTCCTTGAGAAAAAAGAAAAAAAGAATTCAGCTTTTCTTCCATCTGCTAAGGGTAAAATAGCAGTGTATACTGGGTTCTCTAGCCTTGGTAGGGGTAAAAGATCTAGAATGACAACTTTGCATTTAAGGAGGAGAGCTAGGCACCTTATAAAAAAACTGACTTGCTACTGAAAATGCAAGTAACATCAGCTGGCTGTTATGGTATGATGGTAGTGGTGGTGGTGGTGGAGGTGGTGGTGGTGGTAGCTCTGTATGGAGTTTTTTTTTTACATACAAACAATAACTATGGAAATTTATTCAAGAAGACAAAATATAACAGAATTCAAATTGAAAAAAAAAGAGTAAAGAAAAGAATTATTCTCAGGCTTTTCCCTATCTATGTCTGTCTGTCACTCTTTACTCATCTTACTCTCTCTCTCTCGCAGTATCTATCTGACTCTCTCTGCTCCTCCCTATTTGTCTGTGTGTGTGTGTCACTCTTTCACTCTCTCTCTCTCTCTCTCTCTGTATCTAACGTTCTTTATCTCTTTTATACCACTCTCTCTCTTGTTGTCATTTTTACTTTCTCTTTGTCTCATTTGCGAGCCAAAATGTCTGTCTGCCCTGACGTGTTTGAAATGTTTCAGTTTTTTATATTCTTTTCTTTCATATGTAAAAAAAAAGGAAGCATATAATGTTCAAAGAAAAACATTAGAAAGCAAAAATGGAAAAGATTAACATTAAAATTTAATGTTAATCTTTCTCCACACAAATCTTTAATGATTAAATCGCAATTTAAGCCTAAAATACTCTGAGATTTTGAAGTCATTATTTATTTTATGACATAATAATAAAAATAATTCATAACTGCCTGACAGAAATAAAAACACCTAAAAAAACTATCAACGGATAAAAAAAATGAACCTGAGCAGAAAATGCAAAGTTGATAAAAAGCAAAAATAAGACAGACGATCTTCAAGGTGTACAAAAAATGTACAAAAAATATACAAACCCTCTACAAACCCTAATCCTGGCAAACTAGTCCCAAACTATCAGAAGTCCCATTTCATTTTTAATTTTTATTTCTTGTTTTGTTGAGAAAGGACAGTCAGTTATGTGCCATACATAATACACACTTAGGCAATCATGTATCTTATAAGTTGCCATTTCTTTCTGCAGTAGACCAGTTGCCATCCAAGGCTATAGAACCCAGTCTGTCCTGATATTTACCCATAGCTGAGGGGAGAAGAAGAGGATTCATACCTTTCCCAAGGGTATTAGCATGGAAGTGAATGTAAAGCAATTGACTGGAATTTGAACTCGGCTCTCTGATTCTCAATCCAAGCCACTATCCATTACTCCACCGTGCATCCTTCAAAGGACAGAGAGGTGTGTCTCAAATTCCTGCTGTTTCTCATCGTGCTTCCATTTGGTCAAAAGGCCTATGAATATTAATTAGTTTTATTTTATTTTTATCTCCAATTATTTTTACCAGCCTATTATATCTACTGATAAGAAAAAAAAAAGTTGAAAATGCAACTGGAGTCTTTAAGAATATTTTTATTTAGAAGATACGAAACTGGTCATGACCCAGCCAGCCACATGTCACTCCATCTCAATTATATTCTTAAAAAAGACTCCAGTTGTATTTTCACATGGGTGAAAATGCAACTGGATTTTGTATATATATATATATATATGTATACTGATATGTCCCGGAAGGGATATATTTGTTCAAAGTAGCAAAGTGGTTATTGTCTACTGTAACCAGGTAGGACAATCTAGCAGGTAACCGTAATGGACTGGTCCTCATCGTAGTGGTAGGCAATAGGTGAAGACAATAGGTGTAGTCCATGTACCTCCACATCAGTCTTTATTTATGGCTGACACCAGTCAATCGTATTACTGTGAGGGGGAACCCAGATGTATACATATTCATTACATCATTTTATATATATATATATATATATATATATATATATATATATCTATATAAATTTATTTTCTTATATATATATATATATATAAATTTACTTTCTTATATATATATATATATATATATATATAAATTTACTTTCTTAAATATATATATATATATATAAATTTACTTTCTTATATATATATATATATATATATATATATATATATATATATATATATATATATATTGTGTGTATTTAGGCAGCATCTTTTCATTCATACACGTTTCATTAAAATGAAAACTCTGACATTTTTAGGTATTTAAAACAACATGCCTGCCCGCACGCACAATTCCGTAAAATACTTGTCGAAAACACAATTATACTTTGACAAGAAAACAATAGACAAAAACTAAAAATCCTTGATGCATTATACATCAAACAGTTGAAACCCAACCTAAACAAAATCAATTATGGCATCTCTACAAATATTCTTAAATGTCTATAATTGGTAACAGAAGCCATTGGTTTATACCAACGGCTTCCCATACTTTATACTTCTCTAATTTACTCTTGTGTGGTCATGTGTGACGTCATGAGGTGAGGTGCGATTTTCGCTTCTAGCGTCTTATATGCAGGTGTTTATCGTTGCTTAGAAATCATCTATGTAAACATTGACAGACTATCATCACTGTCTTGTCTGTTTAATATGTTGTAATTGACATCTTTGATAATGGCTTAAGTAAGCCGAAAGCTTAGATTGTATTAAAAAAAATATGGATCAATATTGTGAATTTCTTTCTTCATTCAACGATAACGTTATTAAACTTATCAGATGTTACGAAAAAAATTTACATAAAATAAATAGACAACACTTGTCTATATCATTTAATGAAACGTGTATGAATATATATATATAAATTTACTTTCTTATATATATATATATATATATATATATATATAAAAACTTACTTTCTTATATATATATAGATATTAATAATTACATATATACCTGCGTTCATAGTGTAATATCTTTGAAAATCATATATACCTTATAGCTCTGTTTTACTCCATTGAGCACTGTTCTGTCTACATCTTTAATTAAATAAATAGTTACTTACTCACCTGTATGTGTACGTAATCACTCATATATATGGTTGATCGTATCTCTTTATTTAGATCATTTCTACATCTATATCTATCTATCTCTCTCTATCTCTCCATATATATATATATATATATATATATATATATATATATATATGCATTGTGTGTGTTTATAAAAAACATTAATTTTTGGAGGAGCTTCTAAAACACGTTCTGTATGTAACGTTTATATACGTACACTATATATATATATATATATATATATATATATATATATATATATATAACTATATATGTTCCAAAGGTTGTCACATCCAGTAGTGGTGGTGAAGCCAAGCTCTCACTGTCTATAAAATGCTCCCATAGCATACATCTCAAATAACCTTTGACAACAAGCTGGAGAAGGGGCAAGGGCAGCATGCCTTCGCAACTTCTCCGGCTCATAACCTTCTGCTTTGGGTAGACGGAGCTCATCTACATGGGGAGGTAGTTAATCTAGGGGAAAGAAAAACCTTTTTAACTTCTGTTGCCTTGTAGTCATATCTAAACATGGACCCAAAATGGCCCCTCTATTCTTTTGACTTTTGTTGGCATGACCAAGAGGTGGGAGGCATGTGGCCTGGGAAGTGCATGTCTCCATATACAGTCCCATCACTAAAGAACTGAATTTTGACCAAAGCCAGTACCTTTATACAAATGTACAAAGTTCAACCAAGGGCGGAACTTTTTTCTTGCAAGATAAAAGGATGATTACAAAGTATGTAACTCTCTTTCTTGCTATATATATATATATATATATATATATATATAGCAAGAAAGAGAGAGATAAGTAGATTATATATATATATATATATATATATATATAGAGAGAGAGAGAGAGAGAGAGAGACAGAGAGACAGAGAGAGAGTATACATTGAAGTCAACACCCAATTCTAATAGTCTGTTTCATACTTAAACGCAATTGTCATGGTTTGACAACTGCGTTCAAGCATGAAACAGACTTTTACACTGGGTGTTAACTTCAATGTACACTTTTATATTTACATATGCTCTATCCCTGATACTGAACACTTTAACCCAAAAATATAGCATATATTATCATACATATAATTAATTGAAGTAAAAGGTTTGTCATTTAGCTGATTGATGTGACCTTCAGCATCTCGACTCCAGAATTTCATAATTGGACCCACCAGGAATCACCCCGTCCATTCATCAGGAGCATATAAGCAATGGACTGCTTATACTTGTTGATTTTTCTTTTTTATATGCACTTTTCATTGGTGCAAGTTTTTTTCATAGTGTATGTGTGTGCATGCACAAGCACGCATTCACCTGTCTGCACACATATGCATACGTGTAGAACATTGTGATTATTTGTTTTTTTATCATTTTTTCACTATATATATATATATACATGTACGCAATATATATATATATATATATATATATATATACATGTACGCAATATAAATATATATATATATATATATATATATACATGTACGCAATATAAATATATATATATATATATATATATATACATGTACGCAATATATATATATATATATATATATATATATACATGTACGCAATATAAATATATATATATATATATATACATGTACGCAATATATATATATATATATATATATATATATATATACATGTACGCAATATAAATATATATATATATATATACATGTACGCAATATATATATATATATATATATATATATACATGTACGCAATATATATATATATATATATATATATATATATATATATATATATACATGTACGCAATATATATATATATATATATACATGTACGCAATATATATATATATATATATATACATGTACGCAATATATATATATATATATATATATATATATATATACATATATATATATATTGCGTACTTGTAGAATATTGTTATTATTTTACATTTTAAAATAAAGTGAGCAGACACATGCTTAGATGAAACCTCCAGCAACATGTTTGGTTTGGTTTATTTTGCTTAATGGCATATCAACCTCAATGGGTTATTTAATGTCGACAACATTTTTAGGATAGATTTGTATGAATAGAATATGTATTCTTCCATTTAGATTGGTTTGGTTTATTTTGTTTTACGGCATATCAACTTCAATGGGTTATTTAATGCCAACAAATTTTTTATTGCTGGTAATATTTTTTGTCAAAAATCTGTTTGTGGTAATATATTTCCTTCAAAATTGTATTGCTGGTAATAATTATTTTCAAAAATGTATTGCTGGTAATACTTAACTATTTGCCCATAGCTGGGACCCTAACAGGTGCTACCACCCCGGGTCAAGGTACCTGGGAACACCAGCAATTAAGAGGTGGTTCCATGCTACTCAAGACCTCCTGATCAGAGGCCTGGCTACTGGACGTAGTTTAACGTCTTACCCAGGATGCGGATGTAGTTTAACGTCTTACCCAGGATGCGGATGTAGTTTAACGTCTTACCCAGGACGATCCAGCAACATGTGAAGTAGGTAATTAAATTTCTTAAGTAGGTAATTGAACCTTATTTTACTATGGTAGTTTCCCATGGTTTAATTAGTAGTGCACACTATGGCTGATGGAGTGTTTTCCCTGCTGGGAAAAGGAATATATCTTTGATTACTGATGGGAAGCACATTTTTCTTTAGTAGGACTAAAATGTTGGCTCATTGACAGTAATTTCATGAACTTATTAAAAATAATAATAATAATATATATATATATATATATATATATATATATATATATATATATATATATATATATATAATAAAAAAGGCTTAAACACTAATATTCCATGGTTATAATTTATTCCATTGGAATCGTAAATATGATCTAATTCATCAGACCTACAAATTCAAAAAGAAAACAGAAAAAAACAACTCCGGAAATAAAAAATAAAATTTAGAGAGAGTGTATGTATGAGAGTGTGGGACGAATGTTAGAGTAAATGAAAGCTATAGAGAGGGGTAACAGACGAGAGAAGAACAGGAAGGTCTAAAGATGAAGGGGGGATTAAAATTTATTAGAGAGAAGTTTTAAAGAGGGGAGTCAAAGACGGTTTAAGTGAGAGAAATATGAATATACTCAGATGTCTAATACATTAAGGATACATTTTGTGGTGACATACACACACAATAGACAATTCAAACTTAAAGATCAGAACATGAGAGAGGGAGAGGAAAAGAAAAGAAGGGGTGGAGGGAGAGAGATGGGGTGGGGGGAACTAAAACCGAAGGGTATTTATAAAAGGGCCGCTGGGTAATCAAGAAAATTTGACAAAAGTAATATCGACTACAGGTTACAAATCAAATATAAACATATGATTACATATGTATGTGTATATTTACCACTAATATTATCTATCTATATATATATATATTAGTGAATATACATAATATCCAATGTTAGTATAACTTGGAGATTCATGCAGCTATGGAAGCCTTAGATGCTGAATACTGACTGACCATTATAGTGTTATAAAATTCACTTTCTCATGGCGATGATTTAAAACTGTGTGTTAAGATTTGTTTATTTTATTATTGTTGCTTATACTATTATAATTAATTATTTATAATTTATACTAGCAGCATGGCCCAGTGTTGCCCGTGCTTGATTCAAAAATCGTACGACTCATACAGCAATCGCTATCACTTGACTTAAAATATTTTTAAGGAGTGCCCTTTGCCATGCTGATGTTGCTACATGCCTTACTTCTTGCCTATCTCACACTGCGAATTTTTTCTAAGCTCTATGCTAAACATTAAATCTGTTACGAAAAAAGAACTAAACAAAATGAACACAAAACGATCAGCTTTAAAAAAGGACTCGTAACTGGAAAAACCGAATGAAAAAAGAATGTTAACAACAAATACTTTTTCACACCCAACCCAGTTCTCCGAAATCAGAATCAACATTGAGTTTAAGCAAGTGAATAAGTCAATTGGAGTAAAGTGCCATGCAGATCTAAATTTTTCCCACTTGTGACGAATGCAGCTATCAATTTTTTTGCATGCTAGCATGCTAGTTAACATTCGTGTCAGTCAGCTGTTGGTTCTCACGCTGGCCAATAGAATCTTCCTGCCTATTCGTGGCAGTCAGCTATTGGCTCTCACTCTGGCCAGTAGAAAATGGCCACAAACTACATGAAAACTGCCGTAGAAGCATGAAAAATTCGATTATTTCCACTACCGATGGGAGTTGGGAAATGCAAAGTCAGTCTTGGCCTTTAACTTGGAGCATGTGCATGTAAATTTTGGTGCAAATCCATCGAAAATTGTGGCCGTGCATTTGTTACACACACACACACATACACACACATCCTGCCTTTTATAGATAGAGATACTAATTATCAAGTTTAAAAGATGAGGAATTAAAAAAAAACTATGTAAACACACTATGTATCCAGGGGGGATAACTCTCTTATGTGAAGGTAACCTATAGCTGTACAAAAAACATTGATAATTATATATTGTAACATAACAATAATATATTAAGCAAGTGCACAAACAAAATAATAAATAATAATCCTACTAAAAGTCAATGCAATCTGAAGATTGCACGGTTGCATGAAACTCAGTGTTGTGTTATCGAAGTTGGATATTGCATATATTCACTAAAATATACATAATAGCTCTGTTATATAACATTGAGCACTGTTTTATAACACCTGAGAAAGAAATATATATGTACATGCAATTATATGTACATATACATGTTTCTTTATCATACCATATATATATATATATATATATATATATATATATATATATATATATATGTGTGTGTGTGTGTGTTTGTTTCTCCCTCTTTTTAACTGTTTGTCTCTTTTGTTCTGTCTTTTTCTATTTAAATGTCTGTTTCTGCTTGATTGAAATATGTTCCAGTTTTTTTTCAGTCTGTTTTTTTTTTTTTTATATGTAAAGTCTGTCCTGCTATCTCTCTGTCTGGTTTTATGTCTCTCTCTCTCTCTATGTCTCAGTCACTCTCTCCCTCTGATTGTTTCTCTTTTGCTATTCAAAATGCTTGCATATCCTTGTTTAAAATGTTACAGTTTTTAATCAGTTTCTTTGTATATGTAAAGCGTCTGCTTAAAGCTCAGTGCTTTCAGGAGTGTGTGCAGTTCCGATTTATTACTCAGCAAAGTCTGGCATATGGCCAAAGAATGAAGCGCTTTCTTAAACACTTTGTAAAAGACTAACAACCTTGTTTTTTTTACATTGGGTTTCTTGCATTTCACTTGAGAAGGACGATAAACTACACCTGGCAGAAAGGCTTCTGATCAGGAAGTTTTGCGAAGCATAGAACCACTTCTTAATTTCTGGTGTTCCCTGGTCCACCCTGACCCAGCTTGGTAGCACCTGTTAGGGTCCCAGCTATAGGCAAATAGTTAACCCCCAAACTGGGGTCAAAACACGATGAAAGTATAAAAATTTTATAGTAAAAATATATATATTTGTAAAAAATAAAATAAAAATTACCTGCAATACATTTTTTGTAAAAGAAATTACTAATGCTCCCAAGAAAATAAAATTTTGGTATTAAATGACCCATGAGGAGTTGATATGTCGCTAAACAAACAAACTTGATAATGAATAGTATTGATTACATTCAGCTTCATTATTTTGCAAACAAAAACTCAGGGAATCAGAAAAAAAGCCCTTAAAATCTATCTATCTTTCTATCTATCTATCGCAGTCAGTTCATATCTATCTATCTATCTATCTATCTATCTATATCTATCTCTGTCACTTCATATCTATCTATCTATCTATCTATCTATCTATCTATCTATCTATATCTATCTCTGTCACTTCATATCTATCTATCTATCTATCTATCTATCTATCACAGTCAGTTCATATCTATCTATCTCTGTCACTTCATATCTATCTATCTGTCAGCTTATATCTAAGTCAGTTTATATCTATCTATCACATTAACTGTAGTTGGGATCATTGTCATTGCAAATTCAATGATTCTTTCAATGGCTCCATAGTAAGTGCTTCGGTGGAGTTATATATAGTTTTAAATTTGTAGTTTTTGCTGCTCTATCTTAAAAATCTTGGTATATAGCATTGTTGGTTACTCTTTAGGTACAGGGTCTGCCTTTTGGTCTTTTTTCTTTTTTTATTTTACCTGTTTACTTGTATAGTTTTTCCTGTTTTTTATTGTTAGTAAATTTACATTTATTTATTTATTTTTTTTGAGTTTTGAGTTTTCTTTGGTTTGGGCCTGGCAGGATTTATGCTGGTTGTACCAAAACTTTGTTTTTTTTTGTTTTTTTTTGTGTGTGTGTGTGTGTGTATGTATATATATATATATATATATATATATATATATATATATATATATATATACACACACATATACCGGGTGTAACAGCAATATTGTCCAAATTGTGTAATACCAAAATTATACAACTGCTAGATTAATGTTTGGAACCGTTGTATCTTAGAAATGATTAAAGATATTTTACTGAAATTCTGTGGGTTTTTTATAACACTGTTGGACTCTACTTTGAACAAAAAGAATATATTAAGCTCTAAGTTGAAATGATGATCTCTCTTGATGTTGTGACTTCCTGATTCAGTTTTCCTCTCTACTGTTCCCTCTTTTTTAAACTTATTCACTGTTCTCCTGACGATTCTTGAATGGACTTTGAAGACGGAAGCCAGAGTAGGAATGTTGGTACCATTACTGACTGCCTAAATGATCTTTTTCCTCTCACCATTGCTCACTTGGAAAGACATAGTGGGGCTGACACAAAACGATTTTCACCTGTTCTCTTTATAGCTGAATAACTCAAAGGGTTTTTCAGTAATTATTACAACAAATGGTGTCGAGATAGCTAAACGTCTTATCTGAAAAGATGGAAAAAAGAAACTTAATTAGGTTAGTGGTTTTTTAGATATTAAACATTTTGTGGGATGGACAATTATCCCATGCTGCTGCACAAATTGAACAATTTTGCTGTTACACTGGGTATATATATACATGTTTATTTGGTTTTACAATATGTTAAAACTTTTAGATTATTTAGTAACAAATTTTTTATGGATTGCCCAGTGAGGATCGAACTCTCTATTAACAGGAGTAATAGCCAACCAGACTAGACCTGCTAAATAATACACCATGCCAAAACACCTTTTTTTATGTGTGTGTCTGTGTGAGTGTATTTTTATTCTTTCTGTGATAGCTGTCCTGTTTTGATTTTTTTTTTTCCCCACTTCTTGTGAGTGTGATGTTTGCTGCACTAGGAATACCTTTGCAATTACTAGGTTAGAGAAATATCTGTCTGGGTCACAGGGGAAAGCAAGTGGTGAGGGTGTCTCACTTCCCTGACCTTGGTCAATTTACAAGTGCTCAAACTACGGCTGCTGCTTCTGTTGCTGCTGCTGCCGCCGCTGCCGCCGCCGCACAGACAAACTGTTTATATTTTAAACCACTTTTGAAAAGAAAAAACAACTACTTTGTCTTAACTTATTTTTCCACACCAACTGTGAGCCTAATGAAAGGGTATTGTTGATTTTACAAATTTTGCATACCAAACACTGAATTATCTCCCTTATTTTTTAACTCTCCTCATATGCTCAGACCACTTTTGAATTTAACAAGTCAAGCCTCATAAATAAGACCAAAAAATAGCATTTGAAATGCAATATAATTTACATTAACTATTTTTCCTTTGAATAAAAAGTGAGATTTAATTTTTCTCTGTGAAGAAAAATGTATAAAAAATAACTATTCAGTTTTTTTTTAATGCTATAAATACCTTCAGGATGTAGGCAATCATGAATCTCCACAGCTTCATTTTCTTTAATATCTGAAAATTGCTATGACTTCTTGGGAAAGATAAGTGGAGTGGTTTCCTATTTTTTTTTTAAAATTCATCACTTTTTTTAAATTTCAGAGTTACCCTTGTTTTAGAATAGTTACCTACCAAGGCTAGAGATCCAAGTTTACACTGCTATTTAACCCATAACTGTGAATGAAAAATTAATCAAGAGTGTGGAAGTCATACAACCCAACCATGCTTCATCCCCATTCCTTTCTAGTCAAGGCGAGTGTCCCCAGTTCCGCACTCATTCTCTGTATGATGTTTTAGATGTGTTTTACATACATTACATTCTTGGGTGTCCTCTCCTGTCATATTCTAGTTGGTAGAGAATGAATCTTGATACAGGGTTTTTAGTTGCCCTTAATCAGTGTCCTAAACCTCATAACTGTCACGCAATTGTCAATTGACTCTTCACAGGATGTCTTCGTTTCTGATGAGATTTGATTCATTTAACATTGACCATATGTCTGTAACAGGTGCTTCCAAACAAGTTCAGCATCTCTACAGATTGTTTAGTTATTATCCATGAATCCCTGCCATAGAACAATATAGATAGTACAAAGGAATCAAATAGTTGGGGTTTTAACTTCATTTCAACAGCTGGAAACTTCTATATGTTTTTCAGTTACAAGAATTTTTTGACAGCTATGGCTTGTTGCTGTTTACAGATTTAAAATTAGTTTGAAAAAGACATTTCAGAAGATAAATCACTTGACATGGAGTTTTGGTTTTTTATATTTTATCATTCAAATAATTTTATGATTTTACAAGTTGCTGAAAATTAATCATTTGATTATTTTTGACTGTTTTTATTTTAATACTATTTCATCCTTTAATTATTTGAATTTAATTTATACAATTTATAATTAAACAATAAATCATCAGCAGAATAATTTTGTGGCGTGGAATTGTTTTTTTTTATTAAATATATATATATGTTTTATATTAAATACGAGCAGGCTTTGCTTGCTCGCTATCGCTTTGCAAAGTAAGATATATTCACTACCTGAAATCTCTGAAACAAAAATTTTAAATGAATATTTCATTCATAAATTGGCTTGTTATAGTTAAGGAAAGTTTTACAAATAGATGCCAACTTGTTGAAGTCCAAGTAAAATGCAAACATCCAAACATTTTTCTGCACTATTTATACCTGAATATAGACTTTTTACTTACACACTTTATAACATTGTTATGGTCAAAGTAAAGAGGTAACAACAGTGGTATGGGTAGGGTATGTGCCACCCGAGGCAGCTTTTGAGTTTGCTGCCCATTTCACTACTGTCTGGTCCCTTACAAAAAATGCAAACTATTGCACAGTGACTTTCTCTCATACAAAATCAACATATAGGAAAAAAATGCCAAACACTTGGACCATCTTTAATTCTCTAATGAAAACTACAGCTTTCTTACCTTTTTCTATACAGGCTTATTATACAGCAGCACCCAAAATCCTGTCCCCTGCTAAAAGTGCCAGCATGGTTGAAGTATCTCGATCCCACTCAGCCCCTCTACTCAATGTACTAAGTAGAGCAAAACCTAAGATAATTCTAAGGAGCAAGGCAAAACTACCTAGGTTTCACCTGAACAGATCTTCAGTGTACTGACTGAGCAGTAGAGCAAACAGTACCCTGAAAATCTATTTAGGTGAAAACTAGGTAGGTTTGCCTGGCTCCTTAGG
>OZ010598.1:71968458-72010958 GCA_963932145.1 Acanthosepion lycidas
TGTATGGAACACTGTTTTTTAAAAGTAAAAACAAAAATACTAAAGAACTCCGGATTATTTACCGAATGTGTTCTTTCCTATTTTTCTATATATTTGCGCGCACACACACACACACACACACACATTGCCTTAACGATTTCTTGAGAATAACAGTTTTTTTTCCAGATACATATCCTATTATTTAACCCATAGCTGGGGGTGGAGAGATGGATTCATACCTTATCCAAAAGATATTTGCACCTAAGTGAATGTTATAAAGCTGACTGGAATTCTCAGCTCTTCAATTTCATATGACAAAAAATGTCTTATTTATTCATGGTGCAGAGAGTGGATGTGTTGACGCTTGGGAAAATCACTTAACCACAACTAAATTATCTGCCCAAATCCCTATATATAATCCATTTCTAAAGATGCTGGGAAAATGGTCAACTCTTTCTATAACTCTTGGGAGTAGTGGACTCCTTCTGCCATGATTCCTGTTTGCAAGAGTCGGATTACCCCCCCTTCCCCCAAAAAATGGAGTATTGCTGCCATATCTAAGCAGGAGCTGCACGTTCCTCACTTTTCAGAGCATTTACATGGTCTTGTGGGGAAAGATCTATTCTTCACTCTGCATCCTCTTTCTCACAGATGCAACATTACAAGCCTATCACTACTCTGGCAGATGTTCAGATGAACACTCCATTCATTAGTTCCACCTGTTCAGACAATTGAAGCTAGGTTTTGATTCATTGATTGATTTGTTTGTTTAACGGCATATCAACTCCTTATGGGTCATTTAATGCTGAAATTTAATTTTCTTGGGAGCTTAGAGCTTAATAAAAATATGATATATGTTATTCTGCTTTCACAATTGAATACATGGTAGATGATGCTCAGCTTTTGTGCATATACACATTTGTGTGGACATAATTACTAGAGGCAGTGACATGTGTGTTTTATGTTCTAGTTTTGTTAAAGTTATATTTTGAAATATAGTTTGATTTCTTTAAGAAATTATAGGATATTATATGGATTAATGTCATGAAAAAGTTCTTTTGTATTGGTTGTTTGGTAGGTTGATTTTGTTTAGCAGCATATCAACACCTCTATGGGTTATTTAATGCTGAAATTTAAATATTTTGAACACAAAGTTATGACTGCAACTTAACATATTTTGAATGCAATTGTATGCCTTCAAGTACTAATAAAATGTATTGTTGGTCCTTTTGGTATAAAACATGTTGTTGGTAATTCTACTATAAAATGTATTGCTAACCATTTTACTATAAAATGTTATATTGGTAATTCTAACATAAAATGTATTGCTGGTCATTTTGCTATAAAATATATTATTACTAATTCTACTATAAAATGTATTGTTGGTCATTTTTTGTTGACAGTTTTACTATATCAAAATGTATTGCTGTATTTTTACTACAAAAATGTATTTTTATAGTTTCATAGTACTTTGTTTTTGTTTGGGAGGGGTCACTATTTGCCCATAGCTGGGACCCTAACAGGTGCTACCACCCCGGGTCAAGGTGGACCTGGGAAGAACAGCAGTGAACAGGTGGTTCCATGTTCCTCAAAACCTTCAATCTCCTCATCAAAGGGCTGCTGAATGTAGTTCCTGCCATGCTGCTTACTCAGTCATATAGAGAAACACATATTCTCCACTTTGCAGCCTCTTTTCTATAGATGCAATGTTGTAAGCCTATCACTATGCTTTTGCTATTTCCATGGCAAATGTTCAGATGAGCAATCCATTCATTCAGACCTTTAAAGCTAGGACTGATTACACTGCATCCATAAATTTGAATTATCTACATTTCCTCCATAATCCAAATGTAAGGAGAAAATTCAACTTAGCTTTTCTCCCATGAAATTCTACTTTGTGGAACAGACTCCTGTGTGGGTGCTTCCCAGAGCACTATAATCTCAACCTCTTCAATTCAAGGGTTAATTGTTATCTGTCATTGTTATCTGCATAATCTTCACTTCCTATCACTCTCTCTCTCCTTCATATCACACACTTCATTCATCATTACCAACTGAATATCAAACTCTACCTTGAGTGGCTCAAGAGCCTTGTATTGAGGGAATTCTAATATATAAGAAAACAGTAGCAGAAGAAACCAATTAATGAACATGATGTAGTATAGAACAGGCTGGTCTCACAAATATTTATCACTGTGTTTGATCCTCACTAGGCGACTGATTGATCTCTGGAACACCATTCCAATTTCATGCTTCCTGCTACCTACAATCATCAAAAATTTAAATGCAATGCCATCTTATGAAACCTGTTCCTTTATTGTCCTTTTCCTCATTTCTCCTCCCTGAAGTCTTCTCTTTCACTCCTTGTAACCCCCTGCCCTTCAACACACACACATCTTAGTGGCATTATCATCTTGTTTGGGAATGAAATGATTAAAAAAGATTACCAAAATTATGTTAAGTTTCAAAAATAAATATCTTGGAACATTATCATGTAGTAATGGCTAACAAGCTCACTGTTTAGTGACTAGTGAGCTTATGATGTAATGGAATAACCTACCACCTCCATGAGTGGTGGTGCTATAGATGGACAGTGGACAGGAGAGTCGAGTTGGGATCTGCAAGTCTAACGGCCTTTCGATAACAGCACGCACACAACCGTACTGACTTGCAACGACCATGCACATAACTATTACTTCTTTGCTTGTTGTACTGGTGTCTACAATAAACCTGTTACTATTTACCCACCATGTTTGTAAATCCCAGATTCCTAACATGGAATATAACAGTTGGATACTCACTAGGTGTCAAATATTCATGGCCTTGAGCCCAAATTAAGCTGTGCTTAGAAAATAAATATCTGGCAACCTTGTCATGTATGACTCATAAATCCTTACTAAGTTTTAGATATTAATGGCTTTGACCAAAAACTAAGTTGGACTTATTATTAGGTTGGTGCAAAAATAATGTCGTTTTTTGACGTTAAAAAATACGTCAAAAAACGACATTATTTTTGCACCAACCTAATAACTAGTATTCATGGTTGTTAACAACTTTTCTTTTTAATCTATTTATTCGACTTCATGTTTTGTTTTTGTTTCTTTTTCTTTTCTTTATTTTTCTTTTTTAGGTCGGTCTACTACCAACGGCTCCTGAATCAAGTCAAGGAAAAGACAGTATGAGCGATATCAGAACATCAGGCAGCCAGTTTTTAAACAACAATGTTTTTGTACCACCAACTCAGGGAGCCTTCCCAGTTAAGTTGCAGTACCCAAGTCAGTTGTCGAGCCACTTGGAAACAACGCATGCTGATAGCAGAGAGGGGCTTTCAAGTTCTGCATTGCTCTGGATGAATCATTACAGAAACATACATTCTCAGGGACACACACTCACAGAACTCTCTTATGTACATGGAAATCAAATGGACAGCAGGACCCAGCCCATTTTTACAGATAGCCGCTTACAAAAAGAATTCAGTAAAAACAGCTCTTCAGCGGATCCTGGTACCATTTTTGGTGAAAGTAGTTCTGAGAAGAAAGGGCTTTTCCCTGGTTCTGAAAGGAACCATCCCAAGATCTTGGAGCCAAGCTATCTGGATTCAAATCTGATCTCTGCTGGTCATAATTTGGCCTTGAAGAAAGCTATGTTTGTGGATGGTAGACTGCTGCCAAACAATGCAACTCCAGGGCCCCCAAATACGAAACAGGCCAGGAAACCTGTTGCTCATGTTTCACAGGCCTTATCTGGGGAGCCTCGAAGTAAAACAATTGGGAAATCTCAAATGGATTTGCCTAACCCAGCAGTCCTTGCTTATAAAACAAAGATTGGGTTTTCCGATCAATCATCAGTCATAAACAAAGGTCATTCATCTCCTCTTCCAAAACCATGGTCACCTGGAGGAATAAGATCTACATCAACTTCAACTTCAGTTCCATTTTTGTCCTCTAATATATCTTTGTCCAGTCCAGTACCAACTGGATGCTCATCTTTAGGGGAAAATTCACCATCAGGTGGGTGTGTCAGGAAACAAGATATCAATTCCTACCCAAAAGATGCCCATTCAGCCCCACCCTTGGATACATGCTCAAACTTGGCCCAGAGCATGAGGCCACCATCTGCCCCTGTCTCTACTCAACCTGGGCCTAAGTCACCATTTTGCTGTGATGAATGCACAAAATCAGGGGGTGCTTTGGAAAAATGTGGCAATAAGAAATCCAGGCTTCACTTTAATAAGCCACCAGAGAATTTTGATTGTACCCAATCAAACTTGGATCAAACCACTCCCCCTTTACTGGCAGGTCGACAAAAACCAACTCAAAGTGCTTTCATGTCTGCTCAAAACATCCCTTCTAATGACAGCCATTTGTTGCACAGATCTTTGTGCAGCCAGAACACAACATCCCCAAGTATTACTGCATCTTCCCAACTAGTTTCATCTACATATAACCCGTTACCACCATCCACAAAACATGGTACTTCTCTGTCAATTCCCACTACTACAAATGTCGCAAGAACTCACTCAGGTGCTTCATCTCCTTGCTTAACCCCCAAAAATACAAATTTCAAGCATGTTAAGGATTCTCCTTACATTCATAAAATGTCGCCACTTTATCAAATATCTTCTTTTAGTAATACTCCTAAAATGTCATCCCATAATACTTTGACATACACCAATCATCTTCCTTCATTATACAGCAATAATAATGTGACAGTTAATAAACCCATAATGTCATCTGGAATGCCTGTTGCTACTAAGGCTGGTAGAACTATGTCTCGTGCTCTGTTGGAGGATCCCATAAAATTGCAACATCTAAGATATCCTTCAAATTCCTCTCGTGAACAGAAATTGACTCACGTTTGCTCCACCCCAAATTTTGTAACTCCGATCTATACTTCGAGCATTTACACTTGCAGCTCCAATACCTCCACATTCAGTTCAAGCACTCAGTCCAACCAGTCACAGTTGAACACGGATTCCATGTATGATGGATACTCAAAACCACCACCCCTCCCACCCCCACCCTCTTATTCGGAGGTTATCAAACAAAAGAACAATGCCCTTAAAAATCATGATCTCTTTGCATCACAGCATGTTGGTAGTTGCAAAAAGCTACTGTGGCAGCCGTTTTCTGATGAGAAGCCAATGATTCATATAAAAAACGAAGTCATTACTGGCACCTACCCAGGAGAAATACAAACACCGTCACAATTGCCATCTTCATCTACTTCCTTTGGTCAATCGGTTTGTCAGGAACCATGTCTGGTCTCCTCAGAGAAAGACAAAATACCTATGCAACCTGTCGTTTCTTCTGCCCCCTCTTTACAGCAGGCTGTGCCTCAAACACTAAACAAACACCCAATGCATTTATCAGACACATGTAATCAACCAGTGAAAAAAATGAAAGCACATATAAAGCCCAAATTGGGGGAAAACGGAACAAGTATTCCTTCCAATTACAGACAGCAAACAATGCTGCATAAAGATCGGCCCTCATCACACAGTGATAACAAACACTTCAAGTCCTGGTCACCAAAACTAAACACAAATTCCGCCAACACCAAAAACGAGATCAAGTGCACATTTAAGATTAAAAATTCAGAATTCAATGAAACTCATTTTCAACATGCTTTTCTGAATTCATGTCCAAAGAATACGAACATTCCATTGGATAAAATGAATCAGATTTCGTCTGCTCTCAATGAGACGGCAAAGTGTGTCTTTAACAACAAGCACCCCACTGGTAACAAGAGCCATGCACCTCCACCTCAATCTGTTGACGGTAGAAAGACGCCTGATAGGAAAGCATCTGTAAAAACTGAGCCGGGATTTGATCAGTTTCCAAATGGCTCTAAACCAGAAATGGAATCCGATACCAATGACTTGTTTAAACGCTTGAAGGCAAACCGAAAAATGGAAATCCCTGAGTGTGGATGCTTAGGACCAGGATGTAAGTTGAACTTTGCTCATTTTTCTTATTTTAAGATTTCATTTAGGGAATGACTGCTTTGTTGTAGGCAAATAGACTTTGTGTTTTTGTGTGCTTTGAATGAATAAGTCCTTCATTTCTTTGTGAAATTAACTTTTTAAACTTATAGGGGGACGAATTTGATAATACTAAATGGGATCCTAACCTTTGCCACCATTATTTTTCTGCAAGTAGTAGATAATTTTCATTAGTACATAATATTGGAGAAGATTTATTCTCCACTCTGCAGCTTTTTTCCAAGGACGTCACAAACCTATTGCTATTTCCAAACGTTCATAAGAGCTCCAATCTTTAGTCCCACCAATTCAGACCTTTGTGTCTAGTACGCTTGCATGGGATCAATTCATCGTCATTTCCCCTGTATGCTAAATGTAAGAAATAAGTTTGTTCAGAAAGTTTTTACCCAAGAACTGCTATTTTGTGGGATGCTTCGCCGAACACAACAATCTTAACCTTTCCAAATAGAGGGTCAGTCATTGTCTATCCTCCTTATTCTCATAATCTTCACTTCCTACTACTTCCTCTCCCACCCATCGTACCTCATTCATCATTATCATTTTAACAATAGCTCTCTGCCTTCATTAGTAAATGCTGTGTTTTTTAAATAAACAGTATTAATAACATTTACCAGCCTGAATGTTTAAGAAATTTTGTTGAAAATATGTGTTCTCTGACAGGAAGTGAACCTGTGTCCTATATAGAACCATCAATTGATCTGACGTGCTATACCACTCAGCTACAGAGAAAGCAATATGGGCATGAGGCTGAGTGGTCAGAACATTTGCATTCTGATCATGAGACACGGGTTTGAATCTTAACATTGTCAATTTGTCAGGACGGAGACATCCTGATGTTATTGGACTGGAGGGGAGGTCAATCCCAGTGTGCAGCACCTTTGGAAAGTGCCTAAAAAACCACACCACAGATTGACCCAAGCCTTGGGAATGAAATTGGGTAGACGGAGCCCATAGGGGCCATTGATAGCTGTGCTAGCACAAAGTCACAAGTCATCGTGGCTGAGGGCTTGAGCATGCTGGCCTTGTTCAAATTGTTGATCACACTAGATAACATGCTCTTTCCCAGAAACTGTAACTAAGGTTTGCTCAGCATAATTGCAGTATAAACCACAGGTGGGCTCTGTGGGTCTTGAATAAACACAAATGCACCTGAGCAAGCATCTGCAAAAGGGATTAGCTAGCCACCATACTAGGCAGGTATCCTCAAATATAAGTGGCCAGCTATACATACAGAGAAAGTGTCTGGTTAGCAAAGTCCAAATTACTATTTATAAACAGCATATCTTTGATAATCTTTTCCGAGTTATCATATCTGCTTACGAAACGTACCTTAACGTAAAGATTGACAACATATTATGAAATGGATTAAGTCTGACAATTATTTAATATATTTTCTATCTATACATCATTTTAATAGATACAATTTATTTAAATAAATGCTTGAAAAGAAAGATCATCAAAGATTTGTTGTTTATAAACAGTAATTTGGACTTTGCTAACCAGACACTTTCTCTGTAGCTGAGTAGTATAGCACATCGGGTCAATTGACAGTTCTGTATAGGATCAATTCCTGTCAGGACATATTTTCTATGAAATTTCTCAAACATTTGGGCTGGTAAATGTAATTAATACTGCTTATTTAAAAAAACAGGATTTACTTAAATAAATTTTATCTATTAAAATAATGTATAAATAGAATATATATTAAATAATATATATATATATATTTCAAATATCTAAATATCTTCTTTCTTAAAAGTAATACTCCTTCCTCAAGCCAACATACATGACAGTAAGAATTTTAAAAAATTGAAAGAAAGTCATTGACTCATGACTGTTAAAATTAAAAATAAATAAATAAATAAACAAAATATGTAGAAATAAATAAGAAAAAATTACATATCAAAAAAATCAATAACAACATTGACTGACCTTCATTTAATAGGCTGAAAAATTATGTCACTTAGCATCCTCCATAGTTTACTTTTCTTGACACAGTAAACTTTTAAACTATTTTAGTGCATTCTCTAGTTCAATAATTAAAACCTAATGTTTTTTTCTCCACATTACTTCTGTGTATAAATACAGGTTAGCAAATAAAATTTCCCCAATTGCACTGATAAAGTTCCTCAAGAAATAAAATGTTTTGGCATAAAAAGTTTTCATCTTATTTGTCTTAGGTTCATAATATGCCACAGAAGAAAAATGTAACTGCTGATCTATTTTATTCATTCATTGTTACCTAGACTGCATGTCCCTTATATATATATATATATATATATATATATATATGTTTAATTATTTATTTGAAAATTATAACATAAATATGTTATACAATCACTACAAAAATAGCCATTTTGTTTCAACATTTCTGGTGTCTTATCAAGTGATAGTGTTGAATGTAGAATAAAGGGTTTTAAAAGGTTCAAATCAATCAAACATCCCTCACAAGGGGAAACGCTGTTACATAAGCTGCAATGTCCAATCAAAATACAAGTATATGAGAATTCAAAAAACTTGACAAAGGGCTTTAAGTTTATAATAATTATTTAATGCTTTATTTAATGTTGGGGGTTAGACTAAAGTAGAATTCATTCTAAAAAATATTAAATTATACTATAAAATTTAAAATTAAAAATTACCAATTTCAAATTAATAAGTTTAAAATTATAAAGTTATTTAAACAAGAAACCGAAGAAAAAAGATACATCTTTTTCTATTTATTTTGTTTTTATTGAAATTAAGTTGAAATAAATGTTAAGATGTAATGTTGCTCTGAAGTTCATGACAACGTCGTCGTAGATACATTTGAAGCAAGAACATTGGCAGGGGAGGATGAAATCTTGCAAAAGACAATACATAATCATATTATAATAAAAACAAACGTAGGGAAAATATTCTTCAAACTCTTACACAAACACTTCCCAGAATCAAGCACCTTACACAAGATATTCAACAAAAACACTGTAAAAATCAGCTACAGCTGCACCGAGAGCATGGCACAAATAATAAAAAAGCACAATAGGAAAATTATCAACAAACCACACGAACAAATTAAACCCACGTGCAACTGCAGAATAAAGAACGAATGTCCCTTAAACGGAAATTGTTTACAAAACAACGTAATATACCAAGCCACGATAAAATCACCAGATAATGAAGAAAAAGTATACATAGGAGTAACTGAAGGACCCTGGAAACAAAGAAATTATACACACAAAACATCTTTCACAAATAGTAAATATGCAAACAGTACAATGCTTTCTAAGTATATCTGGGAAATTAAAAACAAAACGAACATCACACCAAAAATATCTTGGAAGATAAGGAAAAAATCATCAGCCTACAATAACCAATCAAAAACTTGCAAACTTTGCTCGGAGGAAAAAATAGCTATCATTACTTTTCCCGACCAAAATAAATTATTAAACAAAAGATCCGAACTCATCTCAAAATGCAGACATGAAAATAAATTTTTACTACGTAACCTAAAAAATTAAAAACGGAAAAAATAAAATAAAAACAAATAAATATACTAATAAGCAAAAATAACAAAAAAAAAAAAAAAAAAAAATAGAAATAAAACATAAAAAAATACTATGTTACTTAAAAATCGAAAACCGAAAAGAGAAAATATACAAGTAAAATAAATTAACCTAAATTCATCCAAGTAAATAAATATACAAACCAATCCCAAATAAAGATAATCAATTAAAAACTGTTCCCGCCAAAATAATACTTAGAATGAACTACAACAATCAACCCCAAAACTGAACAAATAGTTTTAATTAAATTCCCAAACCAAAACAAAACTGTTAAATAAGTGATATAAACAAATTTTTACTACGTTAATAAATAAATAAATAAATAAAATAAGAAACAAAAATAAAAACAAGCAATATAATTTGACCTAAATAGATAAACAAACGACTTCCGGTGAAATAACCGCCATAATAGAATACCTACAATGCACCACTAACCCGTATATATATAAATAGCCGAGAAAAATAACAGCACACGTGGCTTGACGATTGCATATAGCATGAAACAGACTGTCGCCTCTAAGTGTTGACTTCTATGTTCACTTTTATATTTATATATATATATATATATATATAATCATAATAGAAACTCTTCAATTCCTATTAAATTCAATTTTATTGACAGAAACTTTGTACCACTCGTGAGAGTTTCTGGACAAGGTTATATATCAAAAGAACCTCGTTATGACATTAGTACATGAACCATCCAATTGAAATTAGTAGTTTATTACATTTACTTCTTACATTTCAAGGCACATGTTCTATATTCAGAACTGTCCCATGGCTCATATACCTAGAGCATTAATGGATTGGTTTGAGAATTTGATGACTTTGTAATTGTGAGTTCAATCTCTGTACTAGGTAGTACAGACTCAGGCACATTGGAAACTTGAGTGAGCAATACTAAAAGAAAATAATCACAAAAAGTCAAGAGATATCGCTAGACATCAATGGCTGAATGAGAATAGTCTCCCCACCATAGAGTAAATAAAGGGTTCAGTTCAAAATTCCCTGAAGGTTACTTGGATTTGCAGATACCAGAGGAAATGTCAGAAGGAATAGTAGACAAAATGTTGAGATAATAGCTAAAAAAAGGTGAGGACCTAAGTCAAAATGTAAATTCCTCAGACAGGAATTGTAATATTACTTATTAAAATGTTAATAATATTTCATGAATGTTTAATTTAATATTTTAAAATTTAATACAAAAGACAAACAAATCTTAATTCCCTTTTTAAAACCACCTTTAATGAATCATATTAAATATTTTTCCCGATTTTAATATTCATTTATAACAGTCAGGATTGTCTTTTTGGATTTGGAACAAACTCTCCAGCTTGCTAAACATTATGATGAGGCGTCCAAGTTTATATTCAATATACAGGGCTAACCTAAAGTCTTTTCCTAATTTCAAATGTATAGATCAGGGTTTCTTAACATGGGTGATATCACCCAATAGTGGGCACTTTCAACTGTTGAGTGGGCAACAAACAAATTGTAGATGATTGCAAATTTTAGTGGGTGATATAGGATTTTGATCATTAAAAAGACATTTCAACATATGCTACCTGAAAAAAAAATATTCACAGGAGCTATGCAAAGAAACTGTATAAAAAAAAAAAGCAAACTAGCAGCTAAAAGGCAATAACTGTGACACATACCTAGATAAGGTATAAATATCTCCACAAACAACAAATATTTTGATACACTATTTACATTATTCAGACTACTGTCCTCATCTTTGTCACCATATTTATTACAACGTTTCGGCCGTTGTACGCTCCAGCATTCTTCAGGTGGTTGGAATGTCGAACTGAACCCTTTATTTTACTCACTGGGGTAGACTGTTCTAGTTCCATGTGCCATGTTTTGATGGATGTCAATCATCAGTTATCTCCTCTTAATTCCCCTCTCCAAGTTCTCCACTGTCTTAACTGGGTATTGAACTCACACTGTTTGGGTTCTGTCACTGGATCTAACTAACACCTTTATCCACTGTGCCATATGTCCTTGAGGACAACAGTCCGAAAAATGTAAATAGTGTGCATAATACCTCATCTCAGAAATATAGACAAATATTTTGGTATTTTCTATAGTTTTGTAAAGGGTCATTAACATTCAAACAGTTTTTCAGATGAAATAACATTTTTGTTTTCAGATATAAATCAGATAAGGGAAGACCAAGAGCAACAAAAAATATTCACTGAATTTTTATTAGTTGTAGCAGTGTATATTCTTTAATTTTTTATTTACGAAAAAAACATTTAATTTTTCATCAATACTAACCTATAAAACTAAATTATATAGTTTTCAATGGTCTAGTTTGCTTCTGTTTGTCCTTTAATATGGTACCTCTCTTTTGTATTTTTTACTAGATCATAAAGCCTGTTTATGAACCAGTAACAAACATTTACCAAACAATTTTGATATGTTTTTAAATATTTATTATGTAGGTGGGTGGTGGAAAATTTTTCAACATGAAAGTGGACAATGATGCATAAAAAGTTGGAAACCCTTGATATAAAGGCTATTTTGATAATTGTGTACAAAAATGGAAAAATAAAACTATGGTTTTATATAAATCTAGAATCAATATCTGGCATAGATTTCAAGATATTGTAAATTATCAGGGAATGACTTTATTTTCAGCCTGTGTACAAGGAGAAAAACTAAAAGTTAAAAATAATAGTAAATAGATTCATATCAAATCAAGTCCTTGTTGCAATCAAAAATAAAAGAGAGAGATTTTCATGGCATTTCCCATAAATAAAGAATAAATCTTTTAAATGTTGATTTAATTAGCAAGAAAAATAAATCCAATAATTAAATAATGTTTGCTTCAATGCTTCAATAATTTACAAGAAAATTATTATTAAATCTTTGACCAGGAAAATAGAAATGTGAAGATTATAGTAAGAACCAAATTTATCCTTATTTACATTTGGACTAATATCCTTATCTTTGTTGTTGTTATTATTATAACATTTGAACTAATATCCTTATTTTTGTTGTTATCATTATTTACATTCAGACTAATATCCTCAGCCTTGTTCTTATTATTTATATTCTGAGTAATATCTTCATCTTCGTTGTTGTTATCATTATTACATTTGGACTAATATCTTCATCTTTGTTGTTATTATTTACATTTAGAGTAATATCTTTATCCTTGTTATTGTTATTATTATTGGCATTAAGATTAATATCCTCATTTTTGTTGTTGTTAACATTACTTACATTTTAACAATACTTTGGTTATATATATATATATATATATATATATATATATATATATATATATATATATACAATACTTTGGTTATATATATATATAGACAATACTTTGGTTATATATATATATATATATATATATATATATATACAATACTTTGGTTATATATATATATATATATATATATATATATATATATATATATATACAATACTTTGGTTATATATATATATATATATATATACAATACTTTGGTTATATATATATATATATATATATACAATACTTTGGTTATATATATATATATATATATATATATATACAATACTTTGGTTATATATATATATATATATATATATATATATATATATATACAATACTTTGGTTATATATATATATATATATATATATATATATATATATACAATACTTTGGTTATATATATATATATATATATATACACAATACTTTGGTTATATATATATATATACAATACTTTGGTTATATATATATATATATATATATATATATATATATATATATACAATACTTTGGTTATATATATATATATATATATATATATATATATATATATACACAATACTTTGGTTATATATATATATATATATATATATATATATATATATATATATATATTTTTAGTTTATGCAAAACTAGGTAATCCATATGGGTAGACCCAAGGAGGATGATATCCAGAGAGCTCAACGTAAGTTCAGAGCAGATATGTTTGAATAAAAACAGACCACTTTAAGGTTCCATGTAATAAGTTATTTCACCACAACCCCTTTAAAAGGGCTCTGGATCATCAGACTTTACTTCCAAAGGTTGAAATGAAAAATGAAAAGAAATTTACACATTTTTGACGGACCGCACCAAGCATATTTAAAATCAACGAAGTGAGGAAGTGAGGTGGGAGATAAGACATGAGTGAGTTAGATGTACCATTACAATTCTTTATCCTTAACCCCACTCTGTTTAGGTTAGGCGTCGCTTAAACTTAACGTGTGTTATCTTTCGATATAGATGGGTAAGTGGTGAGGGAGAGACCGACATTAAAGGAAGAAGCTACAACAAACAACAATAATAAATCAATTCCTTGAGGGCAGGTTTCACTCAAATTCTTAGACGCTGTTAATTCGCATTACTTTAAAGGGCATATTTGGGGGTTACAGTTTGATATAAATCTAAATGTCTAAACAATCTACGAAGAATTTAATTTGAAGTTTGTTATAGTTTTGGGTATTTTCTATGAAATATTCGATTGGAAAAACTCATAGAAAGTACATTGAAAAAATAATCCATTTTATATTTAGTAATCTTTTTTATATTCCTAAACTTTTTTCTTATTGATTGTTAAGTTGACATCTATTCGTTTGATTTTTGTTCATTAATTAAATAAACTCGTGACTGTTTTTAGGTCCGTAATTACCAAAGGTTATGCCAATTTAAATAATTTTATCGTCAATAATGATTGTTAAAGGGTAATATATTTCAATTTAAATTAAATTCACAATTTAAAGTTTATTTATTTAAACTCATTTCCAATTGGAGAATATTAGAGGAGAAAATTGGATAGGATTACTAACAGAAAGTTAGGTCCTTCTTTTACAATATTCTATTTGTCCGTACACACACCTTTTTCTAGTTGATTATTCAGTTGACATCTATTCACTTGAGTTTTGTTCATACATTAAACTCATGACACTTTTTAGATACCTACATAATTATCAAAGGTTCTTCCAATTTAAATAATTTTATCGTCAATAATGATTGTTAAAGGGTAATATATTTCAATTTAAATTAAATTACTAATTTAAAATTTACCTCCGTGTTATTTAACTTCCCTTCCAATTGGAGAATATTAGAAGAGAAATTTGGATAAAACATTACTCGGAGAAAATTAGGTCCTTCTTTTACAATCTTTTATATATCCATGCACATACACACCACTACACATATCCGAATACCTCTCTATATCCACATACCTATATCTCACTATATACCTATGAATTCTTATATACACATGCACACACATCTACACAAAAACTATATGTATATTCCCATACCTACACATATACCCTGTAGAGAGATATATACACACATATCTACATACATATCCACACATACAGATATACTTACATATATACATATACACACATCAAGTCATATGCATATCTATACACATATATATCCATGCAATACACATACAAATACCCATATATGTACATCCGTACCTATGCATATATACACTTACACATATATACATATACACACATACACATACACACACACACATATATATACATGTAAGCAAATATATGGATATAGATCCGACAGTATGAAGAAAAATATACGGAAAAAACAAACAAAAATCCTTATATGCAATTATGCTGTTTTAATGTTAATATAATGTCAACGTCGGACGTTTCGGTCTAATAAACCATCTTCAGGACATATTCATAAAATATAATTAACATTATCAATTCAACATGACAAAGACGATGGACATAAGAACAAGACTTATCCAAACAGATTGTTTTTTCCATATATTTTTATTCATATATATATATATATATATATATATATATATATATATATACACACACACACACACACACATATATATATATACACACACACATACATATACACATACTCATATATATACAAATACTCATACATATATACATATACATATCCGTACACATATGTATATATATACATGTACACATACATACACACATATATATCCCTATGCCCATGTCCACACATACACCCACTCATGTCTGTATTCGAAGACTATATCAATATCAATATGTAATTACATTATGTATACCCAAATCGTATAATTAAACATATCTTTACACATATATTACCCACTCTTCCATATCTGTGGCAAGATATATAAGTACCCATCCAATTATACACATCCACACTCACATAAAAAAAACAAAAAAAAACAAACTTTGTATGCCTCTCTTTCCATATAAAAACATATACATATACATATTAAAAAGCGTATCAGTGTTCAAGTACAATACCATAGTTATATCCATACAGTCATGTGTTGGTGCTCAGGTGTGCATGGTAACATTTCCAAGAGCAAAGAGAAGAAAAGTCATTCAATATTATTCTTCCTATATAGTTATTTCTCAATGTATTTACTTAGGTTTAGGTTGTTCTTGTGTCGGCATTTAAAGACTAGTTTATATATATATAATATTGTGTGTATATATATATAATATTGTGTGTATATATATATAGAGAGAACAGTATATATATATATATATATATATATATATATATATATATATATATATATTGTGTGTATATATATATATGTATATAAATAGAATATTGTATAAGTATATATATATATATATATATATATATATATGCAGAATATTGTATGTTTGTATGTATATATATATATATATATATATATGCAGAATATTGTATGTATGTATGCATATATATATATATATATACTGTATATATTTTGGCAGCCTGTTTTCATTAAGACATGTCTCATTGAATATTTTAAACAAGTTTTGTCTACTTATTTTCAATATCGTATTTATGAACAAACTTCTTATTATCCTTATTAAAGGAAGAGAGAAAATTACCATATTGTTACATACACATTTATTCCGAGTACTTTTGACATTAGCAGAATGTCATCATCAGGGTGTTGTTTTTTTTTTCTAAGACAAAATGTTGTGTTCATCAGAAAGTTAAATTTTTTTAACTGTGATGTGAAAAATGGTAAGGTTATGTACTGTATGATTTAAATTTCACAATGTACAAGTCAGGGGAAGTAACTAGGTTTGGAATGTCCATATGATTTAAAAAAATATATGAACACAACAATTTTGTCTTAGAAAAAAACAAAACCCTGATGATGACATTGTGCTAATGTCAAAAGAATAAATGAATATGTATCAACGTGGTAATTTTCTCTCTTCTTTTGTATAAGAATACTAAGAAGCTTGTCCGTGAATATGAGAGGATCCTATTGAAAATAAGTAGACAAAACTTGTCTAAATTATTCAATGAGACATGCCTTAATATATATACATATATATGTTTAAATGAATATATATTCATATTGTCCTTTTACAGATATATTGTAGTTATATCCGAAATTTTTATACACACACACTCACATATATATATATATATAGATGAAGACATATACATATATACACATCACACACACTCTCAAAGAATTAAAGATAATATACACTTAAAACACACATCCCATTCCCAACAACCAATAAAACTGTCAAAATGACCAAGGAGGGAATTTTTAGTCCCATCCTCTATCTTAAAAACAACTTCATAGAGGCCATTTGACCAACACAAGGACTGACCAAAATTAACGATAAAAAACAAATGAAAACTACAGATAAAGTTCACTTTCTTCAGAAACAGTCATTCACTCCTGTAGTTCTCTGCTACTAACAAGCAGGGATATTTTTTTTCTCTTGATTATGGGTATTCTGGCCAAAACTAATCAAGGAACCTAATTAAAATAATAGAACAAAAAATAATAATATACAACCCAGTGTGTGTGAAAATTTTAATTTTTTAATATTTTTTATTGTTCAAAACATATAAATGAAAATGTGATATAATACTTTAAAAAACTGTCATGATGTGTGAAGATGTGATATTTGAAAATATTTGCATAAAACAAAACAAAACCAGTATGATAATGGCTAATGGAAACTGAAGGTAGATAAACATTATAAAATTTATATTTGAATCTTTGCGAGAAACCAGCAACATGTTCTGAAACAGAAAAAATAAACAAAAATAATCCTTAAGAAAGAACTTTCCTTTCTATTTAATGCATTTTTAATTTATATTTAATGTATTTTTATATACGTGTGTGTGTATGTATGTGTGTGTGTGTGTGTGTGTGTGTGTGTGTGTGTGTGTGTGTGTGTGTGTACACAAACATACACACACACACACACGCACACACACACACACACATATTAAAATTTATCCTGAGTATGACGATAAACTATATCCACATCCTGGGTAAGACGATGAACTACGTCCAACAGCAAGGCCTCTAATCAGGAGGTTTTGAGGAACATGGACCCACCTCTTAATTGCTGGTGCTCCCAGGTCCACCCTGACCTGGGGTGGTAGCACCTGTTAGGGTCTGAGCTATGAACTAATAGTTAACACCCAACTTCTGTAAAAATAGGTTTTAATACCAGAAATACTTTGTAATAAAAAACAAAATTACTACCAGCAATAATTTTTGAAGGAAAAATTATTATCAACAATACTTTAAAAAAAAAAAACAATACAAACAGCTATACATTTTTTTTAAAAATATTATCAGCTATAGATTTCTTCAAGGAAAAATATTCCCAGAAATAGATTTTTGAAGAAAAACGTATTACCAGAAAAAAAAAATAAAAAAAAATTTTGTTGGCTTTAAATAAACCAAACCAAACCAAACATATTAAAATATTATATATACCATATACACTTGATATATTGTATATAAGTTGACTTCATGCAGACTGTGAACTCTGAAGTTTTTACATTAATTTGAACCTCTCCAGAAAATTTTCCTTTTGTGTATAGTGTAGCCAGTAACCAAAAATGCAGGATTTTTAACCTCTTCAAAAAAAAATTACCTGTGTATAGTGTGATCCACAACTTTTTGTATAAAAAAAAAAACAGATAATAAAAACTTGCACTAGACTTGAGTGTATATGGTATATACATATATATATATATTTACTGTTAGCTCAGGCTATATAAGGCCTGAGGGTCACAGAAGGTAAAGAATTACTGAATGTGCGATATTTTACATATATATATATATATATATATATATATATATATATATATATATAATATATATATTTATATATATATATATATACATATATATATATATACATATATATATATATATATATATATATACATATATATATATATATATAATATATATATTTATTTATATATATATATATATATATATGTAAGCAAATATATGGATATAGATCCGACAGTACGAAGAAAAATATATGGAAAAAACAAACAAAAATCCTTATATGAAATTATGCTGTTTTAATGTTTATATGTCAACGTTGGACGTTTCGGTCTAATAAACCATCTTCAGGACATATTCATATTTATGTCCATCGTCTTTGTCATGTTGAATTGATAATGTTAATTATGTTTTATGAATATGTCCTGAAGATGGTTTATTAGACCGAAACATCTGATGTTGACATATTAACATTAAAACAGCATAATTGCATATAAGGATTTTTGTTTGTTTTTCCGCATATTTTTCTTCATATATATATATATATATATATATATATATGGCCTGATGATTGTGTCTAGCATGAAACAGTCTGTCACCACTGAGTGTTGACTTCAATGATCATGTTTATATTTATATACACTCTCTGATACTGATCACTTTATCCCATAAATATAGCACACCTTAAAAAAAATATATATATATATATATATATATATATATATATATATATATATATATATATATATGAAAAAAATTACATTGCCTTCAAATGTGGGTAATTGGTGGGAGACATGCAATGAAAATGTGAGGGTCTGCTAGGGTCTGCTTCAAAGATGTGGGATTGAAAAGTTTCAAAAGAAGCCATGTACAGATAGCTGACACATACAGTATAACGACATGTCTTGAATATATGTATTCTCCACTCATTTAAATCAATGACGGGACAAAGTTCATCCTGAAATTGATCAGTCCTAGTTGATTTCAAAAAGTGCTCAATGCATAAACTGTAGAGCAATTAAGAACGTTAATCTTAAAAAAGCTATCATTACCTCACCACGTTACTGAAGTTTTGGGATCTTTCAGGCCGGATTGGTTATCCTTATACCTCATCCCACTTTGAATATATATATATATATATATATATATATATATATATATATATATATATATATATATATATTACATCCAATAGGAATTAAGATTACTTCTAGTTAAAGCTATTTAACCTACAAATTAAAACTAATTTGCAGGATTTTCAAACCACCATGGATAAGAAAAAAATCAAATGAGACCGGCTTAAAAACGAATTTAAAAACAGGCAAAAGCGGAAAACAAAAAAAAAGCAAAAAAAACAAAAAAAACGGAGGAAAACAAAGACAGAGTAAAAGAATTATTGAAAAGACAAGATAAGAAGCAAAGAGAAAGAGAAGAAAGACGGTATTGAGAGAGTAGCAATGTCTGGACATGGTGGATGGTGAAAGGTCATTTATGCTCTGTTTGATTAAAACATCAAACTATGTGAATCAGTTTTGATATTTTTATTAATAGAATTCACTTGGATTATTTACCAACGGATTATTTACCAATGGATTATTACCTATATATATATATATAGTATTATGTATATATATATTTTAATTGAGTTCACCCTATGCAAGGCAGTAAAGCCACTGAGACACAAGGTTACTTGGAAGAGTTAGAAACAGAAACATTGCTAAAGAACAAGAACAAAAGAAGAGTAATCAGGAGGACAATATATTAAATCATACTTATTATAAAACCCAGGTTGTGTGTGTGTGTGTGTGTCTGTTCGTTTATATATTAGATCGGATTTCCTACATTTTTCAACCGATTTCAACAAAACTTCACAGGACTACGTAAAATTACCTTGTGGTGGTTCTGACAGTGCCAAAAATTGGAAAAACACAATTGTTTTTGCATGAAATCAATTTGGAAACACAGTTAAGAGGCATCGCTGTCGCGAGAATGAAAGGGGGACAACTCATATCGAGTTATACTTATTATAAGACCCAGGTTGTGTGTGTGTGTGTGTGTGTGTGTGTTCATTTATATATGGGATCAGATTTCCTACATTTTACAACCGATTTCAACAAAACTTCACTTTTTTTTGGCAGGTAGTGTTTCTTATTGTCTTGCACACTTTTTTCTTTATTTTTACATTCAGAATGCTTTAAAAATTCCATTTACAAGACAATTGTTTATAATAAAATTCTATTCAATCGGTAGACTCATAACGATTGAAAACAATGTTTTTGTTTCAGTTTGGGTTTGACCAATTCGTAAAAAAACAAAAAAAAAAAACAAAAAAAACTAATTAAGACATGCGTGTCCGTCAACCTTAAACAATAATCTTTGTCAATTTTATTTTTCAGTTTTTATGATGGTCGATACTTGATCTATCTCTTACTGTTACATCCCCGGGCAATGTCGGGCTCTACTGCTAGTATTGTATAAATGAAATCACTTTGTTTATTTTGGATACGAAAATCCTTCTCATTGTAAGCTCTCAAAATTTTCATATCTACTCAGTTTCATGGCCAAATGTAAGCAAAACAAGTTCTAAAGAAATGCATTTTTTATCTATTAATATGATAGATTTTACCACTTTAATCATTACTTTACAGTGGATAGTGTAGATGCCCCATTTATTTATTAAACAGTATATTTATTTTTGTCTACTGGCCTGAATATTCAAAACTGAGAAGATATGAAAATTTTGAGAGTTTATTAGGAGAAGGATTTCACTTAAAGGCACTATTCAACCTTGCCTTATTGGCAAAGTTCTTTGTAGCTAAAATGGCTAAAGCATGTCAAATCTAATGACTATTCCCTCTGACTAGGAGGATGCAGGTTCAAATCCTGCTAGAAAATGCATATATTTTTCTTTAATAATACATAAATAAATATACTGTTTGATAAATAAAAGGAGTGTCTACTCAAATATGACTCATCTAAACTGGTCTTCTTGTCTGAACTGGGATTTCTAAAAAATGATGATTGTTTCTTTCCACACATTTTGGGTTTTCTAAGAAATAACTTCACTCTACATATTTTGAATTTTCTAGACAGTGAGAATTTCTTTTAATAAAATTGGGGTTGTTATTTTTAGATGGTTCTGTATAATGGTTTTATTATCCCTTAAGCAAAGGAACACTCTTCAATCAGTCCAAGATGATTTTGGATTACTACTACACACAAAAGACAATGGTTAAAAAAAAATCAATATAAGAAAAAATTAATTCCTTTAAATAATATGTGGAAATAACCATTCTTGACCTGATGAAGGTCACGACCCAAAACACATGTAGCAAAAAATAGAGAAAATAAAATATAATATGTAAAGAAGTCAAGAATTACTGTTTTTGCCTATGATAAAATTATAATAAATAATATAAATATATATATATATATATATATATATATATATAGTCAAGATAAGGAAAAGTTGAAAAGATTTATCTTAGGACCAATTTCAAGTTTTGCAGATACACCATTCCAAAATGTTCAAGTAATTAAAGCAGATTGATCAGTTCTTATTTTTGGCCAGACATTTCCCCCATTTTTCAAAATCCGTCTCATTGCTTTCAATATTTTTCTGCCTCTGACAAAGCCATTTTGTAATTTAATTTATCTCATTCTTTTGAATATCACCATTTGTTTGCGCATGTGTGTGTGTGTGTTTGTGTGTGTGTATACGTGTTTGTGCATATATACCTACATCTTTTTTTACTGATAGTCTGCTCAATACAAGGCCAAAAAGTGAGATTGTAAGGAGGGGGGAAGTGAGAAAGTATTATGTCGATGTGTAAGATAGATATTGGTTGACTCTGGACTTAAAGAGACCAAGATTCTGGTTGCCAAGGAAGCATTCTCTTGGGAGTTTGTTCCACAAATTCATGCTTGATTGTATATATGTGTGTCACTTCAAACATTATTATGGTGGATACTGACACTTGAAACAGATGTCCCTATTTTTAGGCACAGTGGAGTTAATAGATAGCAACTCGGATTGAGGAATCAGAGAGCTGAGTTCAAATTCCAGTTGGATCTATTATATTCACTTATGTGTTAATACTCTTGTTAAGGTATGAATCTTCTTCTTCTCCCCCTAGCTATGGGTAAATAGCAGGACAGAATGGGTTCTATAGCCTTGGGTGGTAACCAGTCTAGGATAAGGAAAAACTCTGAATTCAAAACAGCCTAGAGAGGGCTGGGCTCTGTCAGGCTATCTTGTCCAAGAAACACCATTTCTACTATGGCTGCAGTATACATGGTGCCACTAAGAGGCTACAGGTCAAGGAATAAAAAAAAAATATTTTTACTTTAAATGATGTATGTTACATCTTTGTCTATCCAGTATTTGGGAAATCTTAATAAAGAGAGTGAGCATTAATTAATAATAATTAATTAATAAAGAAAATCAGATTTTTCAAAAAATAATACACACTGTTTAAAGCAAAACTAAAAATGGGGCAATCTATATTGAGTACGATTATCTACTCACTATAATAACTGAAGTAATAAAAATGTCAGATTAAAAATAAATCCATTATTTCTTTAGAAACGTGTGCCTGCACACATGCACACATATATAACTGAGTATCTGGGTAGCAATCTCTCTTTTATACAAGCTTCATTAAAAATGACTAACCAGGTATTGCAGTTAAGTTTTTTATTTAAATTTTCATGTGTTCTTATAATTTTTATTTTCTGAATATAATCTATGTGGGAAATTGTCTGAGCACTTTCAGTTATTCGTTTAGCCATTATCTATGATAATTTTACTTTTAATTAAATGTCTGAATTTTTATGTATGTATCTAGAGTTATAGAAAAATTTTATTTTTACAAACATGGTCAGCACATTCTAACTGTGTTCATAGTTGATTTTATTGAGTATATATGAAGAAAAATATACGGAAAAAACAAACAAAAATCCTTATATGCAATTATGCTGTTTTAATGTTAATATGTCAACGTCGGACGTTTCGGTCTAATAAACCATCTTCAGGACATATTCATAAAATATAATTAACATTATCAATTCAACATGACAAAGACGATGGACATAAGAACAAGACTTATCCAAACAGATAACTGAAAGTTTTATATTTTATGAATATGTCCTGAAGATGGTTTATTAGACCGAAACGTCTGATGTTGACATTATATTAACATTAAAACAGCATAATTGCATATAAGGATTTTTGTTTGTTTTTTCCGTATATTTTTCTTCATACTGTCAGATCTATATCCATATATTTGCTTACATATATATATATATATATATATATATATATATATATATATATATATATATTCATACATTTTTCATTAAATAATATAGACAAGTGTTGTCTATTTATTTTATGTAAATTCTTTTCATATCGTCTGATAAGCTTAATAACATTATCATTAAACGAAGAAAGAAAATCACAATATTGATCCATATTTTTTAATCCTATCTAAGCTTTCAGCTTACATAAGTGATTATCAAAGATGACAATTACATTACAATATATTAAGCAATATATGGACAAGACAGTGATGATAGTCTGTTTCTGTTTACATGGATGATTTCTAAGCAACGATAAACACGTGCATATAAGACGCTGGAAGCAAAAATCGCACCGCATCTTTTGACGTCACACATGACCACGCAAGAGTGAATTCGAGAAGTATTAAGTATGGGGAGCCGTTGGTATAAACCAATGGCTTCTCATATATATATATATATCCCATATATAGTGCTGATATTAATAGGTGCTCAGTTTAATACGACAGAGCTATTAAGTATATATTAATAAAGATACATATTATCCCTCAACACTGGCATGACTCAAATTTTGAGATGCTGAGCAGATTATGTATGTATATATATATATATATATATATATATATATTATCCCTTACTGCTAGCACCACTTGGAGTTTCATGCACAACGCAATCTTCAGGTGCTGAGTATAGACTGACTGTGCTAGTGGTAAAGGATAATATGTATATTTATCAGTGTATATATATATATATATATATATATATATATATATATATATATATTGTTGCATGGATATTAGTTAGTAACAGTGGGTTTCATGCTTTTGCAATCCTCGGACAAGTCTGTCTGATGATCACAAAAGTGTGAAACCCAGGGTTACAAACTAATATCCATACAACTGAATATGCTAGTTCTATCACAGATAGTGAGCCTTTTCCAGTAAGTAACATGCATATATATATATATATATATATATATATATATATATATATATATATATATATTATTTCCTTAAATGTTACTTTAAATGTTTACCAATATTTGAGTAGATACATTTATTTAATTTTTTCTACCAATTTAAGAAATTTTATTAAAGAGAAATATGTGCTCTCTGGCAGGATTTGAACCCGCAAAACCTTTTGCAGGAGAAAAATAAATAAATATACCTTTTAATAAATAAACGGAATGTCTACTTAAATAAGGGCATCCACTAAAATAATGTTTAAAGGGCTAAAATTTGTTGGATTAATAAATAAAAAATTACATTACTTCTTTAGGAATATGTATGTATATATATATATATATATATATATATATATATATATATATATATATATATACATATATATATATATATATATATACATATATATATATATATATATATACATATATATATATATATATATATACATATATATATATATATATATATACATATATATATATATATATATATATATATATACATATATATATATATATATATATACATATATATATATATATATATATATATATATATATATATACATATATATATATATATATATATATAACAAAAGCTGAAATGTGCAGATGGGACACTTGAAAAAATTCAACAGGACATAATTCATTGAATAAACACAAGACCTACGTACAGATATAATTCTATTATTTTTTTTTTATTCAGTTGAGCTAGCCTAGACATTCATGAATCTATCATACCAACCATGATGATGCTGAATTAAGGTTGGGAGGTCATTACTGATAAAGAATTCTTCAAAATTGGCTTATCAAAATTGAAAGTACAATTTATCTTTAAATAGTCCTTGGAAAATTAAAGAAAAAAGAAATCTTAAACAAAGAACTTTCATCAGTCTCAAATGAAAAATTGCTATCTATACATACATGCATGCATACATACATACATGCATGTATGTATATATGCATGCGTGTATATATGCATGCATATATATATGTGCATACATACATGCATGTATGCATACATACATACATGCATGTATACTTGCATGCATACACACATACATGCATACATATATGCATGCATGCACACATACATGCAAACATGCATACATACATACATGCATGTATACTTGCATGCATACTTGCATGCATACACACATACTTGCATACATATATGCATGCATGCATACACACATACATGCAAACATGTATACATACATACATACATGCATGCATGCATGCATACATACATCCTGGGCAGTTGGACGTGGTGTAATGGTTAGAAAGCTTATCTTGCTAGATCAATTATGACTGAATAGTGAGTTTGATTCTCACTGGGTGTCCCATACTTTCAACCTTCTGCCACATCTAGTGGCACAAGGCCAACTGTATGGGGCTATACAAACATACATGTAGGGAAATGATATATAAATTTTTATATGTCAAGAAAAACTTTAGGGAAAAAGTATGACAAAGTGGCTAAAGTTTTTGTGCAATGCATTTCATCCATTAAGATTTTATGCGACTAAAGTGATGCTTACATTGATGCAACTACACATGTAAATGAAGGAGAGGGACCATGAGAATTTTAATTTTAAATTAAATTTTTTTTTTTTTAATTAATATAGTCTAGATGATTAAAAAAAATAAATATTTTGAAAGTCTCATTTAGTAATTATTTTTTTTTCTTCTTTTCATACTTTTTCCATGAAAACCCATTGCTGATCTTTTTACACTAATTTTTATTGCATTTTTTTTTGTTTTCAGATGTTCCCAGTGAAACTATTGAGGGTCCATATTATACGCATTTAGGAACAGGCTCTTGTTTGGAGGATATTAAAAAAATGATGGAAGAAAGGTAATTAAAATTTGATATAATCATGTTAATCCTAAAAATTGCCACAAAACCTTGTTGATTTACTTAACATGGCATGATCTGTTCTGACATGTCTCTAATTTCTATTTAGATAGATTGTATTTATTTTTAATTTTTCTATTTGAATTGTTCGCCTATATTGCATAGGATCTATTATTGTACATAATAGATTACAACAAAATTTGTATTTTATATGAATACAAATTCATGAAAATTGCACTGGCCCTTTATTAGGCTGTTTTGAAAGTAATATCATATCTTTGTTTTTCTCATGCTAAATCTAAAAAAAAAACACTATATATTACAATTCAGCTTTTATCCATAATTTTGAACATGTTAAAATTCTTCAATTTTTTTTATATTAAAAACTGCTGCAATATTAGGCATGGTGGAGTAATGGATAGCGACTTGGATTGAGGAATTGGAGAGCTGAGTTCAAATTCCAGTCGAATCCATTACATTCACTTATGTGCTAATACCCTTGGGAAAGGTATGAATCCTCTTCTTCTCCCCCCCCCAGCTATGAGTAAATAGCAGAACAGACCGGGTTCTATAGACTTGGATGGCAACTGATCTGTCGCAAAAAGAAATGGCAACCTACTGCAGGAAAAAATTTGCCTTATCAGTCATGTATCTTTCGATACATGATCGTTTAAGCATGTATTACGCGTGGCACATAACTGATTGGCCATTTGTTTACACCTTGATTTAGCCTAATGATTACATATTGAGTGACAAAACTAGACAAGGTATTTATAAAAATTAATAGGAAATTATTTTACTATACAGTTATTAAACAAGTACCTCAAAACTTTCATTCTGTTAATGATCAAATGACACAACAAACACTAAAAAAATTTATAGAAATTTAATATTTTAAGACATTTTTATGTTTATACATTCTTTTTTATAGATACAAATATTTAAGTAAATGCTCTGTTTATAATAAATAGTATTAACAACATTTACCGGCCTGAATGTCTGAGAAATTGTCATAGAAAATATGTGTCCTCCAACAGGAATCGAACCTGTATCCTATACGGAATCGTCATATATCCTGACGTGCTTTTGCCCGATTTCGACACAGAGGAGCGTTTCGGTTATCATGGTTGATTTTACTGTTTTTAAACTACAATTTTCTATGATTTTCTCATATACATTCACATCTGCTCGATGTGTATCCAAATGTAAACAAATGACATCACACATTATGAAATGGACAAAGTCCAACAATTATTTTAAGACATTTTATATTATTATATAGATATTAATTTCAAATTATTAAATAAGTACATTAAAACTTATATAACGACACAAAACTAAAAAACATGCCTCGTCAGTGATGTCTCGAAAGATAAATGATCGCCTAAGCGTGTCATCATGCATGGCACATAACTGACTGACCTTATGAAAATCGAGATGTAGTATAGTGTGGGGAGCTGTATCATAGATTTGGGGTGGTGGGGAATATAATACCCTTTCACCAGCCCTGTGCATACTTGTTATTTCATAAATAATTTTCTCCTCAGTAAATATCATTTATTAAATTCTAGTCCGAACATTTATTTGAAGTGGCATGCTTGTTTTCGTAAGTTGAAAATTTCCAATCGTCATGACTATTCTGGAGAGAAGATGTATTTGCCACAAAGAGAAGACTATGATAAAAAAGAGAATTTATGACGATTTCTAAATTGAACAGATCGACTTAATAGAAATAATAGACATAATAAATTGAATAGATTTAGTACATTACATTAAACTAAATAAACTAATATGCAATAGACTAATTTCACAAATTAAATAGATTATTTCATGATATAATTAAAAGAATTTTTAGACAATAATTTGATATTTTTGCATTTGTGGTTCTACAGGAAGATGCTGAGAATACCATGGATGGAGTGTGTAAGCAACAAAGAAGTTTTAAGAAAAATGGAAACAAAATATCAATTAGAATTGGAAAGAGACAGTTGAAATTTCTGGGACCCATAATGATGAAAGAAGGCTTGGAAAATTTGTCACTCACAGGACATATCAAAAGCAAAAGGGTCAGGGAGGGAACTTACTGAATGAGCTTGTGCAAATGGATGGCAGAACAAGAGGTTGGAGGCATAGCAAAAAGACATACATTTTTAAGAGTTACAAAGAAGGACATTTTGGAGAGCCATGATCAAGCAAGTCCTGAAGTGACACGGCACTTAGAAGAAAAAGATTTTTGCATTTTTTTCTCAAATACATCTTAGGGTCATGGATATTGTTCTGTTTCTACTCGTGCTGTTACCCAGCAGTAAGTAATGTCTGAGATTTTTGTCATACTTACAAACATGTCTTCAGATTCAATAAGGAAAGCTGCCATCTGTGGTATGAGGAAATTTGCAAGTAAAAAAGTCACATGTTGGGTACTTCTCATTCATAGTTATCAAAGTCAAAGTTCTGCACCTAGTCAGATGTCAAAAGCGTTGTCCAAATGGGGCAGCATTGTCAAACAACAAAAGTTCTCTTTTTCTTTGAAGAAGGTAGAAAGATGCAAAAGATTCCAGTTCAAAACAAGTTGAGTGTGATGTTCAAGAGTTGTTTTCATTTTTACAAAATTATTTTTTTCTTTTAATCATTTCACTCCAAGCAAGGCAATAAAGCCACTAAGATGCAAGTGGCTACTGAGTGTGAAAAAAGAAAAATATTATTAAAGAGAAAGAATAATAAAGAACAGGAATTAAGAAGATAAAAGATAACGATTGACATTGCATTTAAATTTTTGTAGATCAAAATCGGCTGGATAGCAAGAAGCCAGAGGAGAGTTCCAAAAGTGAAAAGTGCAAAAGAAGAAACTGTTAGTATAGAACTTCCAGTTACATCTAGCCTTTTAACTGTATAATGATGAGACCTAACTGCCAATCTAGTACTGCACTTAGATTTGTATAGTCATGGTACCAAAGAAGAAAGCTTATCAGAACAGTTACCATAAAAATATTTATGGAAGTTATGTTATGGCAGTGGGATAGTGACTGAAGCCAAGATGCCAGGTCAGGATCAATGGCATTGCAGATTCTACTTTGGATTTTGTCAAGAATCTCTAAATATATAACAGAAGCACCAGACCAGATGTGGTAGTAATATTCAATACATGGTAGAAATGAAATATGTAAGCTAGATTCTGCTGAGAAAAATTGTCTTGCACAACACAGTGAACCAACTTTCCTAGCAGCAGACCTAGCAATGGATTCAATATAATCTTTCCACTTCATGTCAGCGGAAAACGTTAGCCTGAGAAGGCGCAATGAGTCACTCACCTGGATGTCATGAAATTGGCTTTTACCTCTGTGAACATGGCGCTTGTTTGCAATCTATCAAAAATCTCAAGGGAGAGAGAGAGAGAGTTCAAAGTTTCTGCAAGTGTTTATATAATAACCTGCTCACTAGTAGATTTTCTCTTCTACTGACTGAATTTGTAATCATTTTCTAATCATGAGAAAAAATGAAAGTTTGGACAGATCTGTTTAATCATTAAGATGTATTTTTTGTTAGTACATAATTTCTATGAATTATAAGAAATGCATTTAATGTTTACAGTGTCACTATATATGTACTGATTAGAGAAAACGAAAATTTTGATGTATTTAATAAATAAGTGTAATGCATTTCTATTGTAAAATAATTTGCAATTAATTCAATTAAAGCTTTTAGCATTTTCAGTTTCACTATACATTGGCATACCTTTTTTGTGCCACCATGGTAAATTATTTTTGTTAATTTTACCTTAAAATAGAGAGTGATTAACAGTATGCTTTCCTTAGTACATTTTATGATCTTTGCAGGCCAGAAAACAAGTTACTTTACTTTTGTTAATGTTCTGTGGTGGATGATAGAACATCTTAAGCATATTGATGTTGAAAAAAAAGCCATGCAAATACCCTGGGCCACCAGCAAAAATTTCACATTTCAGCTCTTTTCTTAAGCTAAAATGAATTTCTTTTCTTGAAAGTGATCTTTATTATTACAGAAAGTCAAAGAATGAAGTTTGTAATTAGTGTTGGTGCTTTTGGTTTGAAGAATTATATCAATTCAATGTGGCATTGAATGGAACATTGGGAAGTTTTCCCATTCTTGACAGTAATCTCAAAACACTTGGTGATTGTGTAGTTTTTGTTGGAGCATTTCTTTCTTCAGTTTCCATCACAATGGTTCAATTATATTGAGATCTAGACTTTGTGCCGCCCAGTCTTCCAAAAATTGTACATCTTCATTTGCAAGAAATCTTTTTGTTGCTAGTAATGTAAACCTGACCATATCTGAGCTATGACATATTAGTGAAGCAGGAAAGATAGTCTGCATTAAGTCTATCAATAAAGGTGTTAAAATGAGAGAAACATCTCAGATAGCCATTACTATATTGGATAACCATAAGAAAGTAAATATATTTGTTTAAAGTAACATTTCATTTTCTAACCTATCAAATGGCAGAAGGCAAGGAGACTTTATTATTTGCAGTTGGGGAGAGTTTAAATATATTAGGAGAGTAATCAAAAGCAAAAGAAAAATTGTCTAGCATGACACAGTGAACTAACTTTCCTAGCAGCAGATGTAGCAATTGATTCAATATAATCATTCCACTTCATGTCAGTGGAATATTGATAATAATTGTGTATTTCATTTATCTTTTTAGACAATTTACTATTTCATTTTTTGATCGAGTTTGGAGCAACAACCGGGATACTCCTAGTTTTATAAATATTTTGTTCGTCTTTCGTATTAAATATCAATCATTTCTTTCTCTTAAGTAAACATATTTGTTTAAAGTAACATTTCCTTTGCTAACTTATCAGATGGAAGAAGGCAAGGCGATTTTATTATTTTCATTTGGGGAGAGTCTAAATGTATTAGGAGAGTAATCAAAAGCACTTTAACTGCAAAAGCATGAGCCATGAGTGCAGAAGAAATTGATTTCTTTTTTGTTATTTTTTTTTTTTGACAATAATTTTTATTATTACAGAAAGTATAGTAATTAGCGTTGCTGCCTTTGGCTTGAATAATTGCCTCAATTCAATGTGGCATTGAATAGAACACAGTTCAGATTTGGAATTTGTGGCATTAATCCCAAAGCACTTAAAGATTGTGTGTTTTTTGTTGGAGCACATTTTTCTTCAGTTTCCATCACAATGGTTTAAAGATCAGGACTTTGTGCTGGCCACTCTTCCAAAACTTGACCATCTTCATCCACAAGAAAGTTTTTTGTTGCATATTATGTGGCAGTGAGCATTGTTATGCTGAAAAATTTCTCCATCTTCATAGTTTGGTAGAAGATTAGATTGTAGTAAACTAAAATAGGTTTTCGATGTTTAGGCTTCTATCAACTTTTAACAATCCCACACAACATTTTACCATCTTTGTGGTGTATTTCGCATTGTTTCTTTCTACACATTCTCATGCATTAAAATGTAACTATTTTGAGCATCTTCATGCACAAGATTGATTGATTCAATCATTTTTTATGGCTTATCAACCCACTGCAAGCCAGAAAATATTTTAGATTGTAAGTTTTTTTTAAAGATAATGATTTAATGATATCAGTATTATTAATTAACTCATAGCTCGAGGGAGAAGAGGTGGATTCATATCTTTCCCAAGGGTATTTGCACGTAAATGAATATAACGAAATCAACAGGAATTGGAACTCAGTTCTCTGATTAACAATTCTGAGCAATTATCTATTACACCAGCTGCACATCGAAGCTTACAGCATCTGATATTCCCAAGCAGTGACCCATCTAGGTATTGACTATGCTTGACATTGCTTAATTTTGTCAATCATACAGGAATCAGTGTTTCAATGTCATGTAGCTGTAAGCCCTTTCATCCACAAGAAACCATTTTGTTGCAGATGATGTGTGGCAAGGATCACTGTCATGCTGAAAGATTTCTCCATCTTTGTTGTCTGGCAGAAAGTTAGGCCATAGTAAACTAATATAGTTTTCACCGTTCAGGTATCCATCAACTTTTACTAATTGTTTTCTATAATCACTTTTCATGCAACCCCAAACCATTACATGACCAAGACGAGGGTTTACATTATGCATTGTTTCTTTCTCCCACTTGTCTTCTTGCATTAGAATGTAACTCTGTTTTGCATTAATCACTACAAATTACTTTTTTCCACTTTCCAGCATCCGAATCTTCTATTCCGATGCTTTTTGGTTAAAGATGTTTTTTTTATCTGCTATATGCCCATTCAAGTTGTATTTTTAGTAATACATGGCATACTGTATTAATTGAAACTTCACTATTAAATGTGCATTAACTTCTCACTTCTCTGGCTGTTAATTTTGGATTGCCTACCAAGACTCTAACAATCTTTCTTTCATCTCTCTTGTCTAACTTCTATGCTTTTCCGGGTTTTCTTTGCACTTGAAACAAATAGTAGCAAATATTTTTTGGATAGTTTTAACAGTTTCTGGGAATTCCCAGCCTGGCTATTTCTCTCTGAGTCATTTTCATCTTCAGTTATGATCTTTGTTTTTGCAGAAAATTTAACTATGATTTTAGTGTAAAAAAGAAAGCTAATGTCCAAACCTAATGACTTGTCAAGGCACCTTACACTCCTGTTAATAAAAGGAAAAATTTTCTACTTAGAAATGTGTGTATTATCATGACTTGGATCTTTCATTGGCCAAATAGTTTTGCATTGCCTTTTGGACCTTCAAATGATGTTACATGGCAGATACAAAAAACACAGCTTATTTTCCAATCCTCCAGGTCCACAGACATTACTTATAAAAGCATGCCACTAAACAAACTTAACTTCTTAATGAAATAAAGGTGTATAATCATTTTCTGTAGTTGGCCAAATCTTTTACATGCCAGTCTGTATGTATCAATTTAGAGTGAAGGAATGTTTTGACAGATTTTTAAAAAAATAAATAATTTCTATAGTAAAATAATTTCTAACACATTTCTATAATAAAATAACTTCTAATGCATATTTTATAGTAAAATAATTTGCACTGAATTTCTGTAAATGCTTTCAGTATTTGCTGTGTCACTGTATATGTAATTGTGATGTGTAGGTAGTGTAACAGCTATCAGTGTAAAAATTAGAACTGGCATCTTCATCCATGTGCTGTGTCTTGAGGATGTAGGCGATCATGGCTCTCCACAACTTCCTACCTTTGTTAACATTTATCTTTTTGCCTTGACTCTCACTCCCCATTATATCATCCATTCACACAAGCAGCTTAGGTAAGATGGCTTTTTCATGTCCCTTTTGCCATTGCTATGTCCAGTAAATGCCAAATTCTCCAATTACATGGGTATCAGCATGCAGAGATCAAATCCTGACCAGGTCTGTTATGTTTACTTAGTACTAATGTCAGTGGAAAAGGCATGAATCCATCTTTCCTGCAGTTATGGATTAAATAATAGGGCAGACTAAGTATGCTTTGGGTGGCAACCATCCCAAAAGAAGGAAAAAAACTGAATTGAAATTGATTCTATTAGTGTAAGATGGATACTCCTTATATTGTAGCTTGGTCTGATCATTCACTACAACTGATCCACCACCTTGCCTCTGGGATCCTGGAAGAGGTTTGGAGAGGGTGGGTGTAACAGAGCCTCTCTTGGACAATTCAGTCCCCATGTGTTTTGCTTGTCATTTGTGCATGTGCATTGGTGTGTACAAAGCCAGGAGTGCGAGACGAAAGGTTCACTTCATATTCGCAAGGGCTGAAAGATTCACTTCATATTTGCAAGGGCTGAAAGATTTGTTTCATATTCGCAAGAGCTGAAAGATTTTTTTTTCATATTCACAACTGCTGAAAGATTTGTTTCATAATCACAAGGGCTGAAAGACGAAATCAACACCACAGCATGAAATGAGTCTGCTTTCCCATAATTTGGTATTTTATTCACTGGGGTTCCAAGTCTCTCTGGTAGTAGGTACCATATTTTCTTGGGTATAATATGACTTGAGTATAATACGACTTCATGTTTTTGAAGGGAATAAATTACATCCCTGAGTATAATATGACCCATGGTTATTGTTATGGTCTGGGTTAGGACCAAGGAAGAACAACACGAACACAAGAGTAGAAATAACGAAGGTATATTACACGAAATAATAATACAAGATGTGGAAGGTGTTAGTATGACTGTCAGTCTGGTTTGGAGTGAACTACTATCGGCTCGACTCAATTCGTCCCTCTCTCTTGAGAGGCGTAGTATACATAGTGTTAGGAAGAGTTCATTCCGTAGTTATAGGTAAGGACCCATGACAGTTATGAAGGTACAAACAGGGAATAAATTACATCCTTGAATAAAATACAACCCTGCAGTACAGACATTTCTATGTAATTTTTTTTTGAAAAGTTGTACTACATTATCCATTAAATTCTCAATGTCATACTTGTAATATTAAAGAATAGAAATAAACTGGATGTTTAGCCATTGCATGTTTCTTCTCCAAATTTCCATTTCACAACTCATTTTTGAATTTTGCAGGAAAGGTGCTAATTACATATTACCTGGCAATACATTTTAAGGTGTTGATTAATTTTTCATATTCTTTGGTATGACTATTATATTTCTATATATTAATAAACTGTAAAAATATAAAACATTATTGTCTTTAATTAATAATGAAAAGAGAAAGCTTTATAGAAAAGCAATAAAATCAAAATAGAAACAAACTTTACCTTGCAAGTAAAACTGAGCGTATTTGCAATCAATTTTGATGTTTCAAATAAGAGGTTTTTTAAGCTGAGTAAAAAATTCCAAAAATGAACATTTTTTTGCTCTTAATTTTCTTTCAAAATTTCTCGTACGTTGCACAAGAAGATATTGTAGATGGCCCACAGGTCCCTTCGTCTCTTCTTACTTCCTCATCAAGTATCTGCTACTACTGTGACTGGTTGGACGGACCACTCCTCTCTCACATTTGCACTAACTAGGACTCTCCTTATATAAGACCGCAGACAGAAACCTCTAACTTCCAGCCTAGTGTCACTTGACCTCACAAATTTTCATTTATTTGTTTTCTTGCCCTTTGGTCAAGTGAGTGGCTGCTTTGAACACTAGCCTTCAATGACATTACTTTCTGGCCATAAAAAAAAAAAAAAAAATCACCCAACACTTCTGATAACATCATTTAGGGCTCACTTGGCTTTGTGTATGTTCAGTCAGTCATAGGGTGGAGTAGCATATTGTACTGCAGTGAGACTGAACTTGTGCAACCCCTTGCTCACCTAAAACTCCACACATGCTGTTCCTTCTTGTAGGAAATAATCATCAATCTTTGCGATGGATCTTCTTCTTTCAGTGCCATATCCCTTCATGAGCAACCATTGCTCTCTATGATTTCCTACCCTTTGTGGCTCTAAGCAAGGTTTGTTCCTTTATTATCCCTCCCAGTCCCTGTTCTACCATCCATTTATACAAGCTCAAAAGTGCCACTCCTTTCCATGTCTTGTGAGGGTCAAATTCTCTAAGCCTCTTTTCATGATTATGCATCCTAGAAATTTCAACTCTTTCCTATCTCGCCTATGATATCACATGTTACATAAATCACAAATAAATTCTGCCTATGATATATCATATTTCATAAATCACTTATTGATTTTGGTTAATCATTTCACCCCAAGCAAGGTAATAATGCCACTAGGATGCAGGGTGTTACAGAGTGTGAAAGAGAATGAGAAAACTTTAGTGAGGAGAAATGAGAAAAGGACAATAAAATGACAGGATTCAGGATGACAGAAGATAGCAATTGATGTTGCATTTAAATTTTTGAAAATTGTAGGTGGCAGGGGAGGCATGGTGGTGTAATGGATAGAAGCTCGGATTGAGGAATCGGAAAGCAGAGTTCAAATTCCAGTCGAATCCATTACATTCACTTACATGCTAATACCCTTGGGAAAGGTATGAATCTTCTTCTCCCACCAGCTATAGATAAATAGCAGGACAGTCTGGGTTCTATAGCCATGGATGGCAACTGATCTACTGCAGAAAGAAATGGCAACCTACTGCAGGAAGAAAATCTGCCTTGTCAGTTATGTATTGAAAGATACATGATCGCTTAAGCGTGTATCACACATGGCACATAACTGACTAAGGTGGCAAGGAAGCAAGAAATCAGAAGGGAGTTCCACAGGTGAGAAGTTGTAAGAAAAGAAGCTGTTCAAATAGAAGAGACGGTTGCATTTAGCTAGTTCAACAGTATAACGGTGAGACCTAGCTGCCAATCTAGTAGCATGCTTAAATTCATGCAGTCAAGACACCAAGGAGGAAAGCACATTAGAACAATTGCCATGCAAATATTTGTAGGAAAGACAGAGGGAATTCACGTCACATCAGTGAGAAAATAACAGAAGTCAGGTCAGGATTGATTATATTACAGACCCTTATATTATCAATATATAAAATTTTATATGTCTTTTTAAAAAAAATGCTTAATTCCTATTGTCTTTCTAACTGTTCCCTGTTCTTTTTTTATTTGTTCAGAAGTGGATTAACTGGAAAAGCGATCCGTGTGGAAAGAATAATTTATTCAGGAAAAGAAGGCAAAAGTACACAAGGATGTCCAATTGCAAAATGGGTAAGTACTTTAAAATTGCAGTCTTCATTCAATTGCATTTGTAAATAAACTAACTCCTGGTTAGAATTCCAGTAGCAAATTTCCAGTGTGTAACATGAGAAACCAGAGGTTCTCAACCTTGCTTGCCTCTTCACCCTTTTCAGCATTTGTCAGCCATTCCCCCACTCCTTTTCAATGTGACAGGCCAAATTCTATAATTGCTCTCCTCCCGCCTCTTGTCACAATTCACCCCTGAAAATCCCAAATTCACCCCCTGGGGGTGAATTCCACCCCCTGTTGAGAACCCCTGAGCAAGACACTCTGATATCAGGAGTCAAACCTATGTGTTGCAGGTAAATACAATCTTGAAGACGTTGCACTTCCATCACTTACTTGAAGAAAAAATCTTCTCCCATCTCTGAACTTCTTCTATGTACCATGTTCCTTCAGTACGTTGGAGATAATGGCCCTCCACAATTTCCTGTTCTTTGTAGCTCTTAATAAATATTGTCTTTTTGCTATCTCTTTTAACCCTATAGCATTCAACCCGCTCCAAAAATATCGGCTCTCCATGTTCAACCCGCTGTAACCTGCTGTATATATACTCTGTCTCTACTGTAATATATGATGACATCAGGGCATCTCGAGGTGGTGTAATAGTTAGCAAGCTTGTCTCACGAGAACAATTATGACTGAGTAGTGAGTTTGATCCTCACTAGGTGTCCCACAATTTCGGCCTTGTGCCACATCTAAGCTACGCTTAGAAACTCCCTATATGACAACATCATCACGAATGATGCAGGAAGTGACACAAACAGTGAGACTTTGACCACAAAGATTGAGACTTTGAGAGATGATATTTACAGGGCAGGTTTGAGTGATGAATGCTAACAGGTTAAACCTTGTTCTACAAGTGCACTAGGTAGGTTATACATTGTTTTCCTCTGTTGCTCTTACCTTCAATCTGTCCTGTGAGTGGCAAATTTTCCAAACCCACTTCCTTTCTTCATTATGTTCCCTAGAAATTTTATCCATCTCTTTCTGATATTAGGTGTATTACCAAATTTCCAGTATGATATTGACCTAATCAGCAGAAATTTCCGTCATTCAAAGCTGACTTATGAAAATGCAATTTCTACCACCTGCACTTTATATATTAGTTGTAACTACTTAAATCAAGTAGTCCCCTTGTAAAAAAAAAAAAAAAAAAAAAAATTTGGGAATCTTTTTGTGGGGAATAATTTTGTAAATTAGTATTAATTAGACTTTCCTCTACCCATGATACATTTGTCAAAATTAAAAAATATTGATTTTTTTTTTTATCATTTTAAATGTGCGCACATACTCATAATATAAATAGTGTCAAATCAATCCCTGACTTCATAAAAAGTAATCTGCACTTTGTTTTTATTTACAAATGTCAAGTTTGAAACTATGCCAATGTCATTTATATATACGTTTCTATGTGACTGATTATAAGAAAAGATTTTAAAGAAGCAATAAATTAATAAATGTATATTTATTAATTATAAATCCATTTGTTTGATATTTAAGATGACTATTATCACAAAATGTTTGTACAAGAGTCTCCAAAAAAAAACATTTTTTTACAAAAACATGTTTGAAAAATTCAAAACATTTTCAAAAAAGCAGACATTGATTTGACACTATTTATAATAACAAGACCCCCCACCCACCTGTAAATTGATAAAAAGTTAATATTTTTTTTATTCTGATAAATACCATGGCTTCAGGAATGTCTAATGAATGCTAATCTCGTAAATTGATAAAAAGTCAATATTTTTTTTATTCTGATAAATGCTATGGCTTCAGGAATGTCCAATGAATGCTAATCTTGTAAATTGATAAAAAGTCAATATTTTTTTATTCTGATAAAGACTGTGGCTTGAGGAAGGTCAAATGAATGCTAAAATTATTCCCCTCCAAAATGTTTCCCTGTTCTAAACGAGCAGACCAGTTAATTTAAATAGTGTCAACTAATCATGAGTACATTTTGTTGTTCTTAAAGTGAAAAGGAAAAGAAGACGTAACCAATTTCTTTAGATAAATAATGATATAAATCCAATTTTTTAAGTCCATTGCAGAGTACTATTAACATTATGAAAGTTAGTACAGTGTAACCCGGATATAAGAGACCCGGATATAAGATAGATTTTCTCTGGTCCGAAATTAGAGCCATACTTACCTAAAAAAAATAGACCAAACCCGGATATAAGAGAAACCCGGATATAAGATACTTCTTTTCCAGTCCCAACAACTTTCTTATATCCGGGTTGCACTGTACTATCTTCTGCATGGTCAGTTAATCAGTGACTAAACTGGTCTCACACCATTCTTATCTGGTGAGAAAGGTTGCTAGACACCAACCAGAATGAAAAAAAGTACCTGACAAAGAGTGGATGAACTTTCTTGTTGGGTGAACAACCATCATCTAACATACAAGTTTTCTGACCAACCTGCCTTGATTGACGGGGCAAAGGCTAAGGGAGATAACTGTAAAAGAAATCCATACTTTATCTATGTGAAGGCAGACTGAACTAATCTATGGTGTCTAGCAAGATGTTGCAACCAGAACAGCTGCTTGTCATTGTGGATGATTCATGCCACTGGAGATCAAACTAAGATGGAGCTGTTGGTTGTCTACACATCCATTCATCAGCAATCTATTCTCTTCACCCACACAGGTTTTTCTGTTTCCTCTTCCTTGCCAAAGAGGTACAAGAATCTCCAGTTGCAGGAAATGGCATTCCAAATTTCAGCCAATGATAAGAAAATTACGAGGTCATCATTGATAATGACAGACTACTACCTATTGCTGCTGCTACTTTTGGCCTTGTGCCAAACTAAGTTATTCTTGGTCAGTACCTAGATGTATATAACAGCTTTATTCTGTTAGCAACATAAACATTAATTCTTTATCATTAAAAATCATTTTCTTCCTGATTTGGTTATGGTGAGATTAGCTGTTTCCATAGAGGAAACATTTAGCATTCATTGACCAGTTAGATAATGCTCTCATGCATTTAATGTCTGCTTCATTAAAATGGAAAACCTTGACAACTTTGACTATTTTCACTTGTACGTTATTTTTCTAAATAATGGCCTTCATTCATTCTTATGATTGTTATTACAATATTTTATAAAAGTTGTTAAGCTCAAATATTTAACAATGTAAATAACAATGGGTATTTTATAGTCATAGAACTCACAAGGAGATTAGTTAGTCATGGAATCAGGAATTCGGATCCATCAGGAAGTCAAGTAACTTTTGCAGATATGACTAGTTCTACTAAACCGTATCAAATTTTGGCGATTTTCAGTATCTTTATGCATCACATGAATGACAGCATCTAAAATTCTTAAAAATGATGTTGCTGTTTTCAAATTTCCATTTTCTCTTGTAGATCATCCGTCGGGCTGGAGTTGAAGAGAAATTACTGTGCCTTGTCCGACATCGACGTGGACATTTTTGTCCAACAGCCTGTCTTGTGATTTGCATTGTTGCCTGGGAAGGGATTCCCAAATCTGTAGCTGATGATATGTATTCATATTTGGTACCAACACTCACAGGATTTGGTTTGGAAACAGATCGGCGTTGTGGATACAATGAGCAGTAAGTTGACGAGAATTTCAGTTCACTTTGATCAAGGTACAAGAAAACAATTAGTTTTACTTTCTTCTCTACTATGCATTTCTAGAATAAAATTATTTCCAATGAATATCTATAAATGGTTTTAGTATTTGTTTTGTTACTATATAGGTAATTTTTAGAGGGAATGAAAGTTTTCATATATTTGTTCAGTAAATAATTGCAATATATTCTAGAGTAAATTAATTTCAATGAATTTCTATAAATGCTTTTAGTAATTGTTTTGTTATTATATATGTATTTTCATATATTTAATAAATAATTATAATGATTTTGTGTAATAAAATAATTCCTAATAGATTTTGATAATGCTCTTACTATTTTTAGTGTTGCTATGTAATCATTTGGTTGTGTGTTGTGGTGTGATGGAATGAGAACTTGGAGAGCCAAGTTCGAATCCCAGTAGAGTTCATTATATTCACTTATGCACAAAAACCCTTAGGAAAGGTATGAATCCATCCCTTCTCCTCCCAGCTATGGGTTGAATAGCAGGACAGACTGGGTTCTTTAGACTTGGTTGGCAATTAGTCTACCACTGAAAAAAATGGCAACCTACTGCGGGAAAAATCTTCTACCTCATCAGTCATGTATCAAAAGATACGTGATCACCCAAGCTTGTATCATGTGTGGCACTTAACTGACTGATGTAATCATTAGGGAGAATGAAAAATTGAGCATATTAGTTTACTAATTAATTGCAATGTATGTCTGTAGTAAAATAATTTCTACAGAATATCTATAAATGCTTTTAGTATTTTTGTATCGCAATATAAGTTTTAATGTACTTATTTAATAATTTGAAATTAATATCTATAAAATAAAATTAAATTTCTATAAATGTTTTTAGTGTTTGTCATGTCATTTGATCATTAACAGAATGAAAGCTTTGTGGGAGGGATGAAACATGCATAAAGGAAGGATTGCTGCCTAAATATACAAAAACATCCCTACCACACACTAAGACATACACAGAACGCACACACTCAGTTAAGCTGACAAATCGAATCTTCCTTGATAATGGCTAAAAGTATAGCCGAAAGCGCTCGGAAATATAAAACATTTGGACAGTTCTTACACACCCTTTGTCCAGAAAAGAAAGCTCTTGTTAGAACACAAGAAAAATTAAATGAAAAGCTTAACTGTAGTACCTTTTCTGTCGTTTTTAATGAAACATGCATAAAGGAAGGATTACTGCCTAAATATACAACTATATATATATATATATATATATATATATATATATATATATATATGTGTATATTAGGTTAGTGCAAAAATAATGACGTAATAATGTCATTTTTTGACATATTTTTAACATCAAAAAATGACATTATTACGTCATTATTTTTGCACCAACCTAATATATACACACACACACATATATATATATATATATATATATATATATATATATATATATAAACACTAGGGATAGGCGTAGGCTTTCTCTTGAAGAAAACTTTAGAATACTAAGCAATAACAGAATACTTAATAAAAAAAGAGTTAATTAGCAGATGTAAACATAATACAAAATACCTATTGTG